>CM062805.1:924796547-925396547 GCA_031772625.1 Pinus tabuliformis | reverse complement strand
TTTGGAATCACACAAATAGGACGAAAAACAAAGTAGTTATGATTAAAACATTGCTAGTTAGTATGGTTGGCCACCGCTCTCCCGCAGGTAATTTACTTTGTTATTTTTTTCGTGGATTTATTTTATAGAGTAACAACTTGTTTTTCTTCCATATTTCTTGGATTAAGAGAGCTCATACACCTCCCTTCTTCCATGATTTTATGTTTTATTGCAAGTAAATGCTCATTTTTTACAGGTCCAAGGAGAATAAAGGAGGTCCATTTATGAAAAAATGATTCTTGAAGACAATGTTAATGAAATAAGGGCATTTCATTGTTAGGAAACCAGCTCACAAAAAGATAGAAAAGATAGATCAACGCCTCAGAATTCAGCCTCTTCGAGGGGGCAACCTCCTTTACATTACACAAATGAACAATTCTTGGATGATACAAATGACCAAACCTCCCTTCTATATATAGGAGTCTAAGGGGTCACAATATAATCAAGCCAACATAACAGTAATAACATAAGGGCACAAAAATAACAATAGTGGGTTTCTATGCGGCATACTAATAACAATATGGGGACAATAGGGGCACAATAATAACAATAAGTGTTATAAACATTTTTGTGCCTTACAGCATTGAGCATGAAATGTCCATAATCTAAGGGATCCAAAGTCCCTAAACATGTTGTTCCTACCCCTAGAGGAACAAGGCTAACAAACCACAGCAATTCACAGAAGTTCTCCACCAGAAACTGCTCAAAAACAAGTCAATTCAGGATCATTTCAGTGGCTTCACTAGCTGTTTGCGCTGAATGTCAAAGCCAACACTGGCTACCTGCGCTGAATGTCAAAGGCAACACTGGCTACCTGCGCTGAGCGAGAGTGGACATGTGGCAAGTTCATTTCTCAAGGTGTCAGAACCCAGGAAGCTTCCAAAATGACACTTGCCTCAGGGAATTCGACTGGTGATGAGTAAGAGGTTCCAAATCTCCAAGTGGAAGCAAGAACATCCAAGTGGAATCAAGAACTGATAGAGGGAGAGGACACTAGTCAGATCTCAAGCTGACTCATCCTCTCTCCAAACATCTATATATGGATCTCTCCTCCATGAGATCTAGAGGCTGGAATTTTGTTATTGCAAAGAATTGTTGTTGGTTTGAGATTGGAATCATTGGGTGCTTAATGCTTTGAAGGGGGTGAAGATAGGAATTCCATTTGCTGGGAAGGAGATGCTGGATTGGAGCCCTCTGGGTTGTATCTCTTCCTGAACCTTGTTATTCATCAATAAAGCTATCTTGGTTTCTCCTATATACTGATGTATTTTTTATGTATGATTGCATTAGTATGTTTAGTTTATTTCTAATCCTGAACTAGTTATGAATATGAATCCATGTCTTGTGTAGTGTTCTCTTCTTGTGATCTTGCAGAAACCTCTTGAAGTTGGGCGAGCGAGAAGGCAAGTAGCTGGGAACTCTCCAAGAGAAGAGAAACTGGATCGAGGGACAAACGGAAGACACCGGTTAGTCCATCCATCTCTCTCTTCATTCTTAATTCATAAAGGAAGAACACTAGAATAGCTGTCTCTGTTTGTTGCTAAGGCACTGTCACACCTTAGGTGGATAGGATCGTCCTGCATAGGCATTTTTCCCCACAACAAATTGGCGACTCCACTGGGGAGATCTGTTTAGTCATTTTATTTGTGTTTCTATCATTGTTTGTTTCATAGACTTGACAGCAAAAATCGAACTGCATCTGCTATTCCCAGATGCAAAGTAGACAGTTGCTGCTTTGATCCAATCACTGGACTTGTCTATGATCTTAACAATGGACTCACAAATGATTTGATGATCCTTTGTGATAGATCTTAGTACTCCCTCAAAGCATCCCTTTGATTGCACCTTGCTTGTTGCTTTGATTTGGCTTGAAACGGTGGATTAAATAGCAATCTGTGACCCAGAACCCAGTGAGAAACGAGAGTTTCTCCTTCAGTGCAGACCCAGTGAAGGGATTCTGCATTTCAACGCAGGTCCCATGAAGGCTACCTGCGCTGAATGTCAAAACCCCTGTGTTGAGGTTGCGCTGAACCAGTTTGCCCTTGTGCAGCTGGGGTTCTCTGCTCTGTTTTGCCTTGTTTTGATCTCTGATTTTTGCAGCCTGTAACCAGCATAGGTACCAGTCTGATAACTCCTTTTCTCTGCTTAGATTCCGCCTCCTTTTGTACAAAAAGGCTGTGAGTGTTTTTATGTGTTTGTGGCATCATTTGCAGTTTTCCTTTGCATGAGTGAAATAATCATCCTGTAGCCCTTGATTCAGATCTGTTGATTGTGATCTTAGGAGAGAGTTCATTGGCTGTTTGCAGTTGATTATACATTTACTTTTGCATTTGGTTTGAGTTTGTCTCTTTTAAGTGTCGAAACAAGTATTCATTTCGAAAATCGTTAAGTGTTGTAATCTCTTCTACCCTCTCTGATTTCGAAAAAGCAAACTTGTTTGTATTTGTCATTTAAAAGAAAATTCAAAGTTGTACAAAAAGCTTTATTTGTAGGCATCAATACTAAGAAAGCGGAAAACAAACACCTGCATTGTGCATTTTCATCTTGATAGTTTGCATGTTTGATTTAGGAAAAGTGCATTAGAGTGTGTTGATTGCTCTTTGAGAAAAGATGGTGTCTTTCTTTTCCCTTAGTAGCTAGGATTTTCAAAGTTGAAAAGATATAAAGCTTGCTTATCATCTTTAGACTGCATTTAGGAATTGTATCATACATCTCGTGGTGAACCTTGAAAGGCAAACTTCTAAAAAGATCAACCTAAAATAAATTGAATGAACTTAACAACGCTTTGCAACATAACGCACAACATAGAGGTCTAGGCTAGAGACGTGTTCCGGCGTCGTAAAGCCTGGTGACTGTCGATCTCGTGGATGGTGGGTGATTCCTCCTGAGGGACGATAGTGCCAGTACGGATTGTGCTCCCACGTACCGTCGCGTATATATTGGGAGACCCCTATAGGCATAAAACCTTTATCCTTAGGAAGCCGTGTCGGCCGCCCTACTGATCGCAATGCATTGAACACAGCATTCAAGAAGATCGATCACCCGTACCCTAAAAAGTATTCTGCGGTTTTGCGAAAAGTTTGGCACACCCTCTGCCTAGAACTCCAGAGCAGTTTCTTTTGGCCTTTTTCAGACTCTATAACAGAAAAAGTCCATCCGAGCATTTGTCACTTCGGGCTCGTTAAAACATCGAAGGGGACTAGATTCATCTTTAGCTTTTTCTCGACTCTTTAAAAGTGAAAAAGCAAGTTGTGTCTAAAGCGTCGTTAAAATTTATTTTAAACGGAACAATCACCCCTATTCCTACGTTGATCTTTAGGTTGAAAAAATGGAGCACACCAACCAAGGAATTCCCCTTGGTGGAAATCCTAGTCCCTTCTCCTCTTGGGGAGATGTTGGTGCGCCCCATATGGCCACATTGTCGCTTCCAGGACTGACAATTGGCCTACTGGTCTGGCTCTTTTCAACCAATGTCGTTCAGAACACCACCATTCCTGAACAGTCGAGTCAACAGTTAGACCAGACCAGAGTCGCCCACCAGCCTTCTACTTCATCTAATTCTTCCTCTCCTCCTTCCTCTTCGCTTGACGGAACTGGTAAAACAAAAAACCAAGTTCCTAAGGAGAAGAATGAAAAGAAGAAGAAAGAGAAGAAGAAGAAGAAGGAGCCAAAAGCGACTGGGGGCAAACAAGTGTCGTCTGACAAGAATCCACACACAGCACTGACTAGGCCTAAATCACCATGTGTCATATGCAAGGGAGACCACTTCCACAGAGATTGTCCCTACATCCCTCGGATACTAAGGGACTGGTCTCCCCGTTTGCACAATTCGGTAGCGTCAACCTCTGATAGCCATGTTGACTGCTCACCATCAACTAGTGAAAGTGAAGTCACAGGACAAAGAGGGAAAGCTAGATTTCCCTGAAAACTGTGTGAAGGCGACCATGCCATCCACCGTTGTCCCTTCTTAGATGAGGCCAAAAGAGTTTTGGAAGATCGCCCGATTTTACGAGTGCAACTTCCTCCTGGATATCAAAAACTCCTGCCAAGTCCTTCACTAGTTGAGAACCCGGCTGCCCGCTCAGGTGGTCAACCGAAGCACCTATCATTGAAGATGAATCGTCTGGATCCATGCCTGACGAAAGTCAAAAGGTTGAGGCGGCAGTTGACCCGGTTTTGCCTTCAGAGGCTCTATCTTCGAATGATACCATCACAGAGGAGAATAAAGACGACACCGTCCAAATTCTCTTCATCAACACAGACTCCGACGAACAAGGGGGCAATTTGCCCATTCCTTTATCGCAGGAAGGAACTTCGTCAGAGTCATACCCGGCCGTCTATTCGGTCCCACCACCAAGCAACCTAGTTGTCTCGTTCGACTGGAACCAACTAGGCAGACCCCGGTTGCCAGCAAGCATACCATTCAGAATTATCGTTCAAATATACAGAATGGTAATGGCTGGCACTATCATTGATGAGGGGGCATCTGTGAGTATCCTTTCCTCTATTGCTTGGAAAGCGCTTGGTTCGCCAGCGCTTTTGCCTGAAATGAGAAATCTATCAGGCTTTGATAAAGGAACCAGTCGACCTTTAGGGATCCTCCCCAATGTGCCCATAACATTGAAAGGGAAGACCGTTCAAATGAACGTGATGGTCGTTCAAGGACCCTTGGATTATAACCTACTCCTTGGACGAGACTATATATATTGCATGGGAGCCATCGTCTCCTCACTCTTTAGAGTAATGTGTTTTCCGCATGAAGGAAGAATGGTCAAGCTCGTGGACCAACTTTCATTTCCCAGATCACGCATCGCAAATAGTCACATACCATCCCTAAATGGTCTATTCACGCAAGAAGTGTCTCAACCCACGGTCCGTCCTCCTGATGAGCGCGAGTAATCCGGGAGGATATGACTGGAACCCAGGGGGCATGCGTCCTGGTCTGCTTCGGCAGGAAAACTTTGGGTATAGGGTAGGTTTCTGCGGGAGAATATGACTAGTCTGTACCCCGCCCATGCTGGAAGAGGGTTATTCTAGAATAAGATTCTTTTGTCAAAGTTATGTGAGTTGGCGGGCATCGTCACTCACCTTTGTCTATTTCGGTAGACATTGCCAAGGAAGTGTTTTGTTTGGAAGATTAACGAGACAATCTTTGGGTAACCTGAAAGAGGTAAGCCTCTCTCGTTAAAACAATTGTTTTGACGGAAAGAAGTAGAGGTAACCTTGAAATCATACTTTATACCTGGGGGCATGCAAACCTTTTGGAGTGCAAGCAAAGAGCGGTTATTTATCTGTTTTTTGGATTAGCCGTTTCCTAACTTGCATAAAGAAAGGATGCGGGGCATAGCTTAGTGAGATGAAGCCCCATAAAAAATAGAATCTTGATGAGACACTCTTATCATATGACTGGGTAATCGAGCAGTTTTAGCACACAGTTCATGCTCGTTAAAAAATAAACGCAAGATCCGAGCAGTTTTAACGCGGACTTCATGCTCGTTAAAAAATAAACATAAGCAATGAGCAAGTGTTTCCACCAGCGTTTAAGCTCATTTTAAAATAAAAAATGAACCTATCCCGGTAAATAACCACTGTGAATGTAATATCATCAGCCATTAAAGCCTTGGTCGTGTTTGCCCGTCACCTCCACTTTTCCATTGGCCGATCGTTCACCTCCATATGTTTGTTTACCCATTTTGAGGAATAGCTGCGAAGAGTGATTTCACCTAGCCATCCTTGTGACACTGCCGTGATTGGAAAATTCCAACCTGTACCTAGAATCAGCTGCTAACCCTGTTTATCACTCGTTCCTCAAAAGACGAGTCTTCTTTAAGCTCTTTTCAACTGACTCGTAAAATATGAAAAGATTATCGAGTTTTGGCCTTCCAGCTCGTTAAAGCGACCGGAAGAGCTATCCCTCCTCTAGATTTTAATCTTTTTGGACCTGAGGGATTATTGCACAAAAAGATCGAGCGCTTGTTTTATTCGGCTCGTTAAAACTATCGAAAACTCATCCCTTCTGTATTGTTTTATACTTTTTCGGACTTAAGGGATTAGATGACGAAAAAGGACTTTTGGAGTTAACTTTATGTACCTTTTCAGACTCTCTAAAAATGAAAAGGACCGAGTTATCCTTATCGTTAGACTCGTTAAAATCATTAAATAGCGACAAACTTGTCTTTAGACGAGAACGAGTTTCACTATCGCTAGGCTCGTTAAAACATAGCGATGGGCTTGCCCGAAGGGCAGGTTATAGAACAAGCATACGTTATCCTCCTCAAGCTTGACAAAAATAAAGAGGTACTGGTCAGCAATGACTGGGGAAAAATTGGGAGAAACTCAAGAAAACTTTGATGGTAGCAAGTCGCTCTTGAACATGACACTTTTCCTCCGTACCACAATCGGGTTGGGTTGTTTCATTCACCGGTCACATCACCATGGTCTCGCCATACCATCCATATTTGGGGTAATGCTACCAATCCATCGCATCAATGTCGCCATATGTTCAAGAGAAGTCGTTCAGAAAAGTCAACCGTGTCCCATCCACTGCCATACATTATCCTTCATCCTTTCATGACCGCCACCCTGAATCATATGTCACAGATCGTTTTCACCTCCATCAAAATCATTAGCTCCGTTACGTGTCACTGATGTGGGATTCATTAAGGCCCTCCTTTGACTGATCGCTTCTTGTCAACATCAGCTCATTATCCAAGAAGTTGATCTAGGAACAACCCCTTCAGTACTTTGAAGCTTGCATGCCTCAATGGCAAGTTTCTCACTTCCGGCGACAGGTATACATCAATGACCTTCGACTGAAAGATTTTGCGTGGTGTTCGACGCCAAGTCCTTTATTCACACCACGTGAATTGTACTGCAGTACCTTGAGGGTCATTATCATTATCGGTGATTCCTCTCGCGCTTGTTAACGGTTTACCTCATTGACCGGTAATCAAGCGATGTCTTTCCATGTTCGACTTCAGAACATTTCTCACATGGATCGACTTGTACTTAGAGTGAAGATCGAACGAGTTTGAAAACCCCGGATCTAGTTTCATCCATCCGGGCTGCGATATATATTCAGGAAAGATAAAGACATTGACATGTACATCATTGCAGCAGATAATCATCCTACTCAAAGGATGATAATTTCATCAAAATTATCAGTCTACCATCAGACGATTGTCTGTTCTATGTACAGAAAAATGAATTTATAAAGCTGAGCATGGGAATGCCCGCCTCGGCTAGATCATGAAAGCAGTATGAAAAATAATGTATTGTATTGTATCTTATTACAGGTCTCCTCCTAGCATTGGATGAACTTCGGATCCCCTGATAAAGCATTTCACCCGATAAACAGCCTCATACTTTAGGGGACAACTGTTATAGACATTTTTGTGCCTTACAGCATTGAGCATGAAATGTCCATAATCTAAGGGATCCAAAGTCCCTAAACATGTTGTTCCTACCCCTAGAGGAACAAGGCTAACAAACCACAGCAATTCACAGAAGTTCTCCACCAGAAACTGCTCAAAAACAAGTCAATTCAGGATCATTTCAGTGGCTTCACTAGCTGTTTGCGCTGAATGTCAAAGCCAACACTGGCTACCTGCGCTGAATGTCAAAGGCAACACTGGCTACCTGCGCTGAATGTCAAAGGCAACACTGGCTACCTGCGCTGAGCGAGAGTGGACATGTGGCAAGTTCATTTCTCAAGGTGTCAGAACCCAGGAAGCTTCCAAAATGACACTTGCCTCAGGGAATTCGACTGGTGATGAGTAAGAGGTTCCAAATCTCCAAGTGGAAGCAAGAACCTCCAAGTGGAATCAAGAACTGACAGAGGGAGAGGACACTAGTCAGATCTCAAGCTGACTCATCCTCTCTCCAAACATCTATATATGGATCTCTCCTCCATGAGATCTAGAGGCTGGAATTTTGTTATTGCAAAGAATTGTTGTTGGTTTGAGATTGGAATCATTGGGTGCTTAATGCTTTGAAGGGGGTGAAGATAGGAATTCCATTTGCTGGGAAGGAGATGCTGGATTGGAGCCCTCTGGGTTGTATCTCTTCCTGAACCTTGTTATTCATCAATAAAGATATCTTGGTTTCTCCTATATACTGATGTATTTTTGATGTATGATTGCATTAGTATGTTTAGTTTATTTCTAATCCTGAACTAGTTATGAATATGAATCCATGTCTTGTGTAGTGTTCTCTTCTTGTGATCTTGCAGAAACCTTTTGAAGCTGGGCGAGCGAGAAGGCAAGTAGTTGGGAACTCTCCAAGAGAAGAGAAACCGGATCGAGGGACAAACGGAAGACACCGGTTAGTCCATCCATCTCTCTCTTCATTCTTAATTCATAAAGGAAGAACACTAGAATAGCTGTCTCTGTTTGTTGCTAAGGCACTGTCACACCTTAGGTGGATAGGATCGTCCTGCATAGTCATTTTTCCCCACAACAATAAGGGATATAATGACAACAGTAATGGGGGAATCACTAGTATTATAAGGGCCTAACATGCCCCTCTCCTTCTGAAAAGCGTTGTCCTCAATGCTTGAGTAGTTCTGGATGCTTCTGTATAAAATTATCATCCTCCCATGTGGAATCTCCAGCTAATAAGTTCTTCCACTTGATAAGATACTCTGAAATTGGTCAATTTCGTAGTTGTCGAGTTCTTGTTTCTATGACTGCTTCCGGTTCCAATATGATTTTCCCTTCCTCATAAAATTCTGGAAATATTGTTTGAACTGGGAGCTTGTCACCTATAACCGTCTTTAAACATGAAACATGGAAAACTGGGTGCACTCGAGAAGCTGCAGGAAGCTCCAATTTGTATGCCCTAGTATCAATCTTTTGCAACACCTTGTATGGACCATAATACTTTGGTGATAATTTATTATCCTTCTTAGCTTGCTTGAGGGACATTTGTTTATATGGTTGTAACCGTAGGAATACCCAGTCACCTACATCAAAACTTATTTCGCTACGATGTTGATCTGCCTGTTGTTTCATTCTATTTTGTGCCAACATGAGGTTATTCTTTAAGAGTTGGAGAACTTGTTGTTGATGCTCGATGTGATGTTCCACTGCTTGAACCTTAGAATTTTCTCTTAAATATGAAGTGATGGATGGTGGATGATATCCATAAAGTGTCATAAATGGGGTAATTTTTGTTGCAGTATGGAAGGAAGTGTTGTACTACCATTCAGCCAGAGGCAACCATTTAACCCATTGTGTATATTTATTAGATACAAAGCAACGAAGATATCCTTCCAAACATTTGTTTACTATCTTAGTTTGCCCATCAGATTAAGGATGATAATATGAGCTATGAGCTAACTGAGTACCGAGACAAGAAAATAATTCTCTCCAAAAATTTCCAGTGAAAATGGGATATCTGTCACTTACAATAATATTTGGGTTTCCATGTAGCTTTTGAATTGTTTCCATAAATGCAGTAGAAACTGTACTGGCTTTAAATGGATGTGATAATGCACAAAAGTGTGCATACTTGGTAAGTTTGTCAACTACCACCATGATGACACTCTTTCCTTTGGACTTGGGTAAACTTGTGATAAAATCCATTGAAACATGCTCCCAACATTGCCTTGGTATGGATAAAGGTTGTAATAGACCTAGGGTCTTAATTGTTTCAACTTTATTTTGTTGGAAAACCAAACATTCTGCCACAAAATTTTGAATATCCGACTTAAGGCCATCCCAAAAAAATTCCTTTGTAACCCTGTGGTAATTTTTTAAAAATCATGAGTGCCCTCCTAAGGGAGAAGTGTGCAATTCCATAAGAATCTTTTGTTTGAGTTGGGAATTATTACATAGGTATAAGATATGTTTGTACCATAACGAATCATTTTTCCAGCTAAATGTATCAGATGTACTGGGACCTTATTGTATCTTTAAAATGAGTGACCACACTTCTTCTTCATTCTTCCATTCCTCCCTTGCTTCGTTTATCCAATATGGTTGGATAATAGAAATGGCGCACAACAATGCTTCCACATCCTCATCTTTTCTTGAGAGTGCATCTACCACAACATTTTTTTCCCTTTTTTGTAGATGATATCAAAGTCAAAACCCAACATCTTTGTGACCCATTTTTTTTGCTCTTCAGAGGATAATCTTTGTTCTAAAAAGTATTTAAGACTATCATGATCCTTTTTTACCTTGAAGTGTCTTCCCATTAGGTAGGGTCACCATTTCTTAAGTGCATGTAGTATTGCCAACATTTCCTTCTCATAAATATCTTTGTGTAAATGCTTTCCCTTGATTGGATGACTTTTGAAAGCAATGGGTCTTTCATCTTGCATTAAAACAACACCAATTCCATTTCCTGAAGCATCACATTCCACAATAATGGTTTTTGTGAAGTCCGACATAGCTAAGACTGGTGCTTGGCACATTGCCTCTTTAAGATGTTTGAAGGCCTTTGTTGCTTCTGGAGTCCATGAAAATGCATCTTTCTTTAATAATGTTGTTAGATGTGCTACTATTCTCCCATAATTCTTAACAAACTTGTGATAATACCCTTTCAACCCGAGAAATCCTCGCAGATGCTTTATGGATGTGGGGATTTTCCATTCCTTAATGGCTTTAATTTTTCTAGGGTCTACCTTAACACCTTCATGAGATACAATATGACCCAGATATTCCACTTCTTATACTCCCAAGAAAAATTTGGAGCTTTTTGCATATAATTGTTTCTCCTCAAATAGTTTGAGCACCCTGTCAACATGTTCAACATGATCCTTCCAAGACTTGTTGTAGATTAGTATATAATCAAAAAATACTAACACAAATTTTATAAGGAAGGGTTTGAAAATGGCATTCATAAAACCTTGAAATGTAGAAGGTGCATTGGTAAGGCCAAAAGGCATGGCCAAAAATTCATAATGACCCTCATGAGTTATAAATGTTGTTTTCAAAATGTCTTGAGTCTTCATTATGATTTGATGGTATCCTGAATGAAGATCCAACTTGGTGAAGTAAATTGATCCTTGCAATTCATCCAATAATTCATCAATGATAGGAATGGGAAATTTATCTTTAATAGTGAGCTTGTTGAGCTCTCTATAATCTGGACACATGCACCATGATCCATCCTTCTTGTGCACCAATACTACTGGAGCAGAGAAAGAACTTTGACTAGGTTGAATTATACCAGCCTCTAGCATTTCTGCAACCATGCGTTCAATTTCACTCTTTTGGGCATAGGGATATCTCTACTACCTGATGTTTGGAGGAACACTTCCTGGAATCAAATGAATAGCATGATCATGATCATGAATAAGTGGGAGACCTTTGGGAGTCTCAAATACCTTGGAATGATTGTCCAAGACTTTTTGGAGATCTGGAGAAATAGATGATTTCGATGTGGGAACCTCTAGCGAACATAATTGTGAAATTACACCTCATTGTTCCTTATTTAGAATATTTGTCCTACCATTAGAGCTTATTATCTTTCTAGATTTCCCTATAATACCCCTTAATTCAACTTCCTTTCCTTCCGCACAAAATTTCATGAAAAGTTCTTGAAAATTAAAATCTATTGTACCCAAGGATTGTAGCCATTGGACTCCTAGTACAACATCAACACCAGCCATTGGAAAGTAAAGCATTGGGATATTCAATACATATTCTCCTATTGATAGCTTGATATTATGGCACTTTCTAAAGAAATTTATGGTTCTTCCACTTCCAACCATCACTTGACACTCTGGTGCTAGATATAGGAAGCAATTCAATTCCTTTTCTATCTTACAATGAATAAAATTATGGGTACTTCCTGAATCAATCAACATATTACCTTTTCTTCTTGATATGTCCTTCTATCTTGATAGTTTGAGGAGTAGTAATTCCAGCCAATGCATTACAAGATATGGTCGGATTCATTTCTTCTTTATCTAGGGTTTGTTCCTGGAGTATATACTCTTCTTTTGACATTTCTTGTTCCTTTTCTTCCTCCTCTTCACAACCTATGTAGAATAATTTCCTCTCATCACACTTATGACCTTTAGTGTATTTTCTATCACAACTGTAAAAAAGCCCTTTTGCTCTCTTTTCTTCCAATTGTTGTGGTGTCAACCTTGTAGGTTGTGGAAGGCTAGGGGAAACAACACTTCCATCTTTATAGTTTTGAGTGGTAGGCTTCCTGGTTGCCATAATTTTTCCTTCCATTTTTCTTGCTAACCTGAATGCCTTCTCCAATGAATCAGGTTCCCAAAGGCAAACCTCATGTTGGATATTATCCTTTAAATTCCCTATGAACACATCAATCCTATGCTCCTCTGGAATATCTTTTACCCTTATGTTCAATTTTTGGAAGTCCTCAATGTGCTCCATCATTCATCCCTTTCGTTTGAGATTTATCAATTGGCTAAAAAAGGTGTTGCTTTTTGTATCTTCATAATGTGCTATCATTTCTTCTATAAAAATTTCCCAAGTGACAATTTGTTTATGAGAGCAAAGCCATCGATACCATACAAACTGATTTGGTTCCAAATATAAAGTTGCAATACGTACCTTTTGTGTGTTTTCACATTATGGAGATCGAAAAATTGCTCCATCTGTAGTATCCATGTTCCGGGATCCTTGCCATCAAACTTCCTCATATCAATTTTTGGAACATGGTGGGCCTTCAATCCAACATTAGAGTCTATGAAATCATAATTAACATTTATTTTGTTCTCATCATGAGTTTCCTTTACTACCCTTTCACCATTAGTGACCATTTCTTGTAGCAACTTATTCAAATTTATCTTCAATTCTTCCATCTTATCATCCATGTCATTCATCTTAGCTTGCATGCCATCCATCTTAGCTTCCACACCATCCATCTCAACTTCCATGCCATCCATCTTAGCTTCCATGCCATTCATATTAGCTTCCACACCATTCATCTTAGCTTCATTTACCTTTAGTGAGAGTGAAATTTGTTGTACTTGGTCTTGTAATTTTGATATATCATGTTGCATTTCTTCCTCTTCTTCACAAGTAATGTTAGATCTTTCAGGTTGCTTACTAGGTGTTTCCATTTTCTTTCTTTGGGGCATTAATTAATGCTAATAATTCATCACTATTACCTTTGAATTCCTTCAAACTAATTTTTCAAACCAATCTTATGCAAAATTTAGAAAAAACTACACACCTTTTTTTTCACTTTGTAAGAGCTCGATATTGAATCTGTTGTATCTCTATAACTGTGGATCTCGAATATCTGAAATCTCATCCTGCAAAAGCCTTTTTAGTCCTCTTTCTAACCCCACAAGTCTGATCAAGATTGGATTCTCCAAGGAAGATTTATGCCAAATCTCCCACGGTGACCTGATTATAGACTAGTTCAGTAGAGCGAACTTATACGACATGCCACGTGTCACTGTTTCGACCTTAGTACCTGAAACTGATACACATAAAACTACAAGTTGTTCTCTTTCTAAAACTTCTTACGAAATTTCAATCTTATGCTCAAAACAAAATTTATGACAATTTTCCCCAGGTCACCTGTTTGGAATGTCACTCGGGAGTCTGCCAACACCCTAACTTCCTCAGGTCATACCTCTAAAAAATGTAGCGAGACAAGCTTTGAAATTCGGTCCTAAAGTTTAGAATGATTTAGGCTCAAATGGGTTTTTTTGTAGCTTCTAAAATGTCAGAGAAAAAATTATAGCAAAAATGTCACAATGACCTGTTTGGAGCAGCGAAACACTGGAATCCAAAGCTCTGATACCAAATGTTGGGAAACCAGCTCACAAAATATAGAAAAGATAGATCAATGCCTTAGAATTCAGCCTCTTCGAGGGGGCAACCTCCTTTACATTACACAAATGAACAATTCTTGGATGATACAAATGACTAAACCTCCCTTCTATATATAGGAGTCTAACGGGTCACAATATAATTAAGCCGACATAACAGTAATAACATAAGGGCACAAAAATAACAATAGTGGGTTTCTATGGGTGATGCAGGAGGTCAATTATTTTAGAACTTATCAACAATCGGTCCTGCATTTATCTTTTCCCTTTATGTTCATGTCTTCCGTTGTGCCACTCTGATTCCCTCTTATAAGCCCAACAACTGATATTCACTGATCAAAAGAGCATCTTGGTAGTATTGTACTGTAGATCACAAACATTTGATCCAACGGTCCACAACTTATCACAATCGCAAACCGAAATGGCAAGTACTTAGGGCTCGGTGCATCCACATGAAACATTGTGATGTGATTTAATCAGTGATCGCGTTAGGTATCGCATATCTCACTTCCCTAAAGCTTGAGGCCCATTCACATGTCAATGAAATATTTGCAATGCAATGGATCTATCGCACATCGCATTTCGTTAAGGCCTAAGTTTCGTCCCCTTACAAACAAATATTGTGGTGCGATGCAGGATAATCCAACGGTCGGCTTGATATCGCACCATTGTTTGGACTTTAGATCGACGGCTAGGATTTAATGCGGGTTTCCGCCACTGTTATTAACTAAGGACCACAAGTAACCTTTGAACGCTGATATTTATGACTTAAAGCATAAAATAGAGAAGAATGCTTGATTTCGTTCGGAATGTAAATAAACAGAGGCAAAATGAGAATTTCCACAGAATCGATATATAATCGCACACGGAATCAATTATTCATTACAATAATGGTTATAGAGTCTCGTCCCTCTAGCTCGATTACAACAATTTAAATACCCCTATTTTAATCTTGAAATCCTCTCCATCACTCCACTCTCGCTTCGCTCAATCCTGTATCATCTCTCCAAATCCCTTTCCATTACAATTTCTTTCATTATATGAGTTGGATCCCTATTCTACCTCTGTTAACAACTCAATATTTTATTTTAATTATTCTAACAACTCAATCTCTATTTTCAAGCTCCATTACACACCTATGCTAATAGCTTATCCCTTAATCTAAAATAAGACAATTTCCTAACTATTACAATAATGAAATACAGATCATTTTCTTGAGAGATCCAACCCTCTCGGTTAAACTGAATTTTGACCACTCAGGTCAATGAAATTCAATTCATTTAGCCACAGCATGTGAACAAACCTTCACATTGCTGGCTAAGTCCAGATGCTCTTGCATCAGACTCTCGGGGAAGAAAATAATCATCCCTCAGACTTTCAGGGCTTACTCCATACTTCTACAACTCTATTGTTGTCAACCAGCTAGCATCCTCCACTGGTTGTCCTTTCCATTTGACTAGATATTGAAAATAAACCTGTCCTCTAGTTCTTTTGGATACTCTTTTCTCCAAAACAGCTTCCACTTCTTTCTTAACTGTCTTTGGCATTTTTTCTTCCCAGTTCAAAGTTTGAACTTCATCTCCTGTAGTTTCCTCCTGTAGCTCTGTCTTTGTCTCTTTGTATGGATACAAATCTGCAATATTGAAGATAGGTGATATTCCAATCCCTTATGGCAATTCAATTTCATAAGCATTAGCTGAAAACTTTATTACCATTCTACATGGTCCTATCTTTTTCATTTTTAGTTTATTGTAAGTCTTAGCAGGAAATATTTCTTTTCTCAAATACACCATCACTAAATCTCCCACTTGGAATTCTTTCTCTCTTCTTTTCATATATGCTCTCTGTTTATATTTTCCACTTCTTTCCTGCAATCTGCAGTTGACATCTTCTTGTAGTCTTTGCATGTACTCTGCAAACTCTTCAACTTTTGCACTTCTTGTCTCCTGTTTACCCAAATTTCTGAGCTCATACACACCTCTTGGATTCCTCCCAAAAACATTCTAAAATGGACTCATTCTAGTACTTCAGTTTGGAGTGTCATTCTAAAAAAACATAGCCTGAGCTAGTTCTAAATCCCACTGCTCAGGATTTTGATACACTAAACTTCTCAATATGTTTCCCAAGCTCTTGTTTACTACTTCGGTCCATCCATCTGTTTGAGGATGGTATGCTGAACTGAAATTGAGGTTAGCTCTTAGTTTCTTCCAAAGAGTTCTCCATAAATTCCCTACAAACTTTGTATCTCTATCAAACACAATACTTACAGGCAATCCATGTAATCTTACAATTTTTGAAAAAAATAGATTAGCTATATGTGTTGCATCACTAGTCTTCTTACAAGCAATGAAATGTGCCATCTTGGAAAATCTATCTACCACAACATAAATGGAATCATTCCCTATTTGGGTTTTAGGTAATCCCAATACAAAATCCATGCTAACTGCATCCCATGGTCGGTTTGGTATTGGAAATGGCTGGTACAATCCTGTATTCTAGCTTCTACCTTCAGCATGCTGACATATCCTACACTTCTCAACAAATCTCTTAACATCAGTTTGCATTTTTGGACAATAATAAATAGCATTTACCTTAGCAAAGGTTTTTTCTTGTCCAAAGTGACCAGATAATCCTCCACTATGTTTCTCCTTTATTATGTTTTCCCTCATGGAACATTTGGGAATGCACAACTTGTTGCCTTTAAACAATAAACCTCCTTGGATAAGATAATCTAACCACTGACTTCTATTATGGACTATTGGATTTTGTATTGCTGTATAACTATCTTTGAAATCTACATCATCTTTGTACATTTCAACCATTTCTTCAAATCCTACAACACCAATTTTTAATTCTTGCACAATGAAATTTACCTTGCTTAACAAATCAGCGACTTTGTTCAACTTACCACTTGTATGCTTTATCACAAAAGTAAAGCTCTGTAAAAAATATACCCACTTGGCATGTTTCTGGTTCAATTTCAGCTGGTTGTTTATGAACTGTAATGCATGATTGTCAGAATACAGTATAAACTCCTTTGGCAGCAAATAATGTCTCCATTTTTTTAAGGCTTGTACAATAGCATAAAACTCTTTATCGTAAGAAGAATACTTCTTCTTCGCTTCATTTAATTTCTCACTGAAGTACTCTATTGGTCTCTGTTCTTTACTCAAAACTGCTCCAACTGCAACTCCACTAGCATTGGTTTCAACTTGAAATATTTTTCCAAAATCGGGTAAGGCTAAAATTTCTTTCTCTGTGATCTTCCTCTTCAGAAACTTAAAATTCTTGTCTACTGCTTCTTTCCACTTGAACGGCTGATTAGTCTCCTTCATTGTTTCAAGAATTGGTGCACAAATCTGACTAAAACCTCTGATAAATTTCCTGTAAAAACTTGCAAGACCATGAAAGCTTCTTACCTCAAATATATTCCTGGGAATAGGCCAGTTCCAAATTGCTTGGACTTTCTCTGGATCCATTTTCAACCCTTCTTTAGAAACTACAAATCCCAAGTAAATTAATTCTTCTTTCATGAAACTACATTTCTTCATAATTATTAGTAGTTTCTCTTTCTGCAGAGTTCTTAAAACCAATTTAAGATGCTCTATATGTTCTTCTTTACTTTTACTAAAAACTAGAATATCATCAAGATAAACAATAACAAACTTGCCTGCATATTCCTTCAAGATTTCATTCATCAATCTCATAAATGTGCTAGGTGCATTAGTGAGAACAAAAGGGGTCACTAACCACTCATACAACCCATTGTTTGTTTTAAATGCAGTCTTCCATTCGTCTCCTTCTAATTCGTATTTGATGATATCCACTCTTCAGATCTATTTTAGTAAAATACTTTGATCCACTCAAACAATGCATCAAATCATCCATGCGTGGCAAAGGAAATCTATTCCTGATAGTGATCTTGTTTATGGCTCTGGAATCTGTACACATTCGCCATTCACCTCCTTTCTTTGGACAAAGTACTGTTGGTACAGCACATGGACTAAGACTCTCTCTGATTAGTCCCTTATCCATCAGTTCTTGCACTTATCTCCCAACTTCTGCATTCTCTTGAGGAGTTAATTGTACGTTGCTTTGTTTGGCAAACTTTCTCCTAGTATTAGATAAATATGATGACTAATACTCCTGATTGGTGGCAATGCATTTGGCAACTCATCCACAATAATATCAGCAAAATCATTTAACAGAGTTTTGATTTCTTCAGGTAAATCATCTAAGTTTGTGGAAGTTAAAATTACCTTAGGTCTCCCTATGACAGAAAAATACATTTCTTCACCTTTTCCAACCTCTTGTAACAGCTCCTTTCCACTCATTAGCATAACACTATTTCCAGGCGCTCCTTTTTCAGCATCATCCTTCAATGGCAGCTGTGTATGTTTATTTCCATCCTTCTCTAGAGTATAAGTGTTTTTCCTCCGATCATGAATAGCTTTCCGATAAAACTGCCACGGTCTTCCCAACAATACATGGCATACATCCATTGACATTACATCACATAATATCACATCCTTATACATACCAATTTGTATCTCTACCTTGCATTGTTCTGTCACAATAATCTCATGTCCTTTCTGCAACCATGACACTTTGTAAGGAGTAGGGTGTATTGTCTTCACTAATCCTAGCTTGTCCACCATCTCTGTAGAAACAAAGTTATCAGTGCTTCCACTGTCAATTATCACTTTACAACATTTACCTTTGGATTTACATGTAGTTCTGAATAGACTCTTCCTTTGCGCTGGTTCTTTAGTCTCTTTCTCTGCCTTAAGCAATGCCCTTTTCAACAACAGGGATTCTCCTACTTGAGGGGATTCTTCCTTTTCTATGATTCGAGTTGTTTCTTACTTTGCCTCAGCCACATTCACATTCCTCTAACTTGTTGTGTTATTATGAGGACAATCCCACGATCCATGTCCCTATTCTCGACATGTGTAACATCAAATATCTCTTCCTCGACCTCTTCCTCTGTGTGAAAATCTCCCTCTATTAAAATCTCCCCTCTGTGGTGGTCTACTAATTGAACTACCTACTTCATGCTCATGTTGCTATCCCCTTGGTTTGGTAGATCCCTACCTCTTACTGAGCTTCTTCCTCTATTCCTCTAATTTTGTTTTCTCAACATCTTCTCTTTTGCCTTCGAACCTGCTTGATATGCATCCTCAATGGTCTTCAAACTCAGTGTTAAATTGGAAACTAGGGCCAAACTCCATGTGGGTCAGATTATTTATCGCAGCTGATATTTTTATTGAATCCCTCTCATCGAGAGGTGTAGGATTGATCTAAAGATCATCCGATTCCGATAAGTATTTATGGAGATATGAATTTATTTTGACTATGGATTTATTATCTAACCGACCAACAACTTATGTAGGCTCAAGAAGCCCAAACGTCATGTCTATTCAACCCATACGTTATGGTATAAATAGAAGAGGATTTGAAGTCATTTTGACACTCTTCATGTGATCTCTTCTCCACGTCTGGGTTTTTGGAGAAGGAGAAAACACTAAGAGTATTTGCTATGATGCCCTAGCCGCAATAGCATAATGATATAGATCTAAACACTGCTATGGAAGAAACCCTAGAAGCTGTCACTAAATACGCAACAACAGGAAGGCTCAAGATCTCATAACGCAGTCCAAGAAGAAACCTACGTTACCTTACAGATCTGGTAGCATAGAAAAACAGGCAGCGTGTAATCTAGGCAGCCATGGCATTATAGTGAAACACAGTTATGGTGAACGCAGTGGCATTATGGTGAAACACAGTCATGGTGAACGTTGTGGCATTATGGTGAAACGCAGTCCTGGCAATATCTAGATTGAAGTAGCAGTCAACATGATGAAAATGTCGCAGATAGCATAGGCCTGTTCATGGTGAGACCTATACGCTGTGCATGGAATCATAAGTATGCAAACCTTGTTCATATATCAAACATTGTTCATGTTATATATCTATAAGCTATTCACGTTCATTTATACACAGTCATATGAATATGGAACCACGTTATATGAAACCACGTATATATATGCAATATGGAACCATGCTATACGCAGTCCATACAATGCACAGCGCTACCACGCAGTCCATACAACGCATTATGTATATACACTGGAAATATATATGTTGAATATATATGCTAGGCATTCATATAATATACCACGCAGTCATACATAGTCATGGGATCATACACAGTATGGAACACAGTCATCTAGACACAGTCATATATACGCTTCATTGTGTCAGGTATATATAATCTGCTTCAGTCATAACTGTTGTCCAACATGGTTATGAAGAACGCTGAGACAGTGATAAGAAAATAATGGGACTGCGTGGAGGATAGCCTAGCTGCTTTGCTAGGCTGCAAGCCATAGCAAGCAGCTAAGGCTGATATACAGAAGGATAGTAAGGGCAGCATGATGATATGAGCATTGGATAGTAGAATGATGTAAGAGATCATGAGTAACATGGACAGCATGATGATAATCATGATTAGTATGGCATGATGATAATCATTATTAGTACAACATGGTGCCATATGCAGTGGTGCAGCAAATGGATGAGATGCAGCACGATGATAGGTGGAGTCACCTTGGAGAATCAGTTGAAGCAGAATGTCTTCAACTGATCTCATCGTTATACGAAATGATCTATGCTAGATCTAGATAAGTCAAAGTGTTGACTTCTGTTGTAAATGTACTATCTCTCTCTCTCTTTCTTTGTTGAACTTTGAAGAACATAAAAGAAGAATTGATCAAGGGTTTCCCCACACATTATGGGGTTTGTCCCTGGCTAGTGCCACATCTTGTGACCTCTTGTCTTGGCTTGTCTTCTGCAATTTATATTTATGTTCTATCTGTAGTTTATCTCAATGCTGATGTGATTGCTAACTGTGAAAATTTAAATAAATTTCTCTAGCATAGAACATACCTAAAATTAACATGGTATCAGAGCTGAGGTGAAGAAAATTCCCAAGCAAGAGTGAAAGAGCAATCACCAAAGACAGTTGGGAAAGGACAAAAGGATCAATGGGTTTCTCATCCCTCTTCAAATTCACCGAGGGTGAAGTCGAAGCAGAGCATATTATCAAAATGGCGTAGCAGAAGTTTCTGATGACCCATCTAAAGATCACTTCATTGGGAAGTTCGGATCTAAGGGTGGCAGGAAAGGCGGATGCCTTGGTTGCAATAAGTTCGGGCATCATGCAAAGGAGTGTCCAAAGGACAGGGACACATCTCTTGAAGAAGATAATAATCATTCTAGGGACATCTTCAATGATTAGAGGAATGATAATTAATGCATGTCATCAAGGAAATGGTCAACTCTTCAAAGAAAGCAAGGAACCCCGGAATCTCTTTTAAGTACCTGATCGCAAGAAGAACCTGGTGTCCATCTCAGAAATGGAAGTCAAAGGTTTCAGGGTGGCACTCATCGATGGAAAGGTACGTGTTTGAAAATAGATTTTTCAAAGATGCTTTTGAGTTCAGGGTTGTGTTAAGTTACAGGAAGTCCACTGGGGACCATGCCCATTAGCACTAGAGGTCTCTAAGTCAGATGGTGACAGGAAAGGCTGAATTCAAAAAGAGCATGAAAGTACATGTTCGAGATGTACCGAAGGAAAATCTTACAAGGGAACCATTCCCCTCATGTAGCAGGTCCACGGGTTTGAAACAACCCGTGAAGTTTGAGATTCATGAACAGGAATCTCATGTATACAGGTGGAAGAAAGCCCTCTATGGCTTGAAGCAAAACACCCCAGACGTAGTATGAGAGGACTGATAACTGTTTGATGAAGCTGAGATTCACTAAGGAGTGAAACCGATCCAAACCATTATCCGAAGGTTGTGGATGATAGACCTCTCATATTGGCACCTTATGCGGATGAACTATTTTTGCCAGGTGCAAACCCTCTCATCTGCAGAAGTAAGAGGGAGTTGAATTCCAGACATATGTTTTGCAGTTAGCATGGGGAGCTCATATTTGGTTGAGCTTCACTGGATTGGTGCCAAGAATCTTCTAAGATGTCTTCAAGGCACAATCTCACATGGATTGAGATACACTGTCGGAAATATGAAACTGCATGATTATTTGAATGTTGTCTGGGCAGACAGTGTGGAGGATCACTAGAGCACTTTTTAGTTCTAGTTCTCTTTGTATTATGTTTTGATATCATGGATGAGCAGGAAGTAGAAGTCGGTTGTTATAAGTACCACCAAGACTGGATATATAACTACAAGTATGACCTCGTATGAAGTTGCTTGGTTGTGGAAACTCTTCAGTGAGTACACATGATGAATACCACTGTGATTCTTTGTGACAACCAGAGGTGGGATTCGATTATTGAGGAATCTCGTATTCAAAGATTTCTCCAGCAGATAGACATCAGATACTACCTTATCTGGGATATGGTAAGTCAATGAGCAAGGAGGCTCCATCGCATTGAGATGATGTACAGGTCGCTAAAGCCCCGGGAGAAAGATCAAATCTGTGATTTTGCTAAACGAATTGAAACCCCTGTACAAGGATCCTGCATGTTGTAGACATTGAGCTCTGGGAGCCCTAGGGGCTTGCAATTCTTAGTGGAGCAACATACGACCACAGGGTGACTCACCCTCCCCTGGTGGTGTGCACTGGAACAAGATGATTCGCTCTCTTGTGGGACAAGATTATTCACACTCTTGTGGGACAGGATGATTCGCTCTCTTATGTAGCAGGATGATTAGTTCTCTTGTGAGGTCTAGATGATGTGTTCTCCATGACAAAATTGTAGTAGGATGATTAGTTCTCCTGTGAGGACGGGATTGATTAAGTTCTCCTGTCGAGGCATCCTACCCATGAAGTCAAGGACTCATGGGAAGTACCTCTCATCTGATCAATGAGCAGGGAAATGAAGATAGGGACCATAGTAGTACCGATGGATGCATCGTTGTATCTATCGTACTCCCTATGCTAGGATGACCTTCATTGATCTGGGATCAATGATACTAGTTTGGGACCAGCTGTAGGAGTTGTACCTACTATGACGCTGACTTCAGGTCAGTTGAGACTGGTTTGGGACCAGTGGTACATACTCTGAGACTGACCTTGAGTCAGTGCAGCACTGGTCTGGGACCAGTGAGAGTGGTACATACTATGACGCTGACTTCGGGTCAGTTGAGACTGGTCTATGACCAATGGTACACTCTCTGAGACTGCAATACTGGTCTGGGACTAGTGATAGGAGTGGTACCCACTATGACACTAACTTTGGGTCGGTTGAGACTGGTCTGGGACTAATGGTACGCACTCTAAGATTGACTTCGGGTCAGTGGAGAATGGTATGAGACATTCTCGATCAATTCTTCTCCTTCATAGTTGAGCAGAGCAGAGCAAGAGCTAGCAGAGTCAACAGAGATGAGCAGACCTGAGCTAGCAGAGCCAATAGAGCTGAGCAGAGTTGAGTAAGAGCTAGCAGAGCCAGCAGAGCTAGAAAAGCCAACAGAGATGAGCAGAGCCAATAGAGCTGCGCAAAGTAGAGTAGAGCTGAACAGAGCTGGGCAGAGCAGTGCAAGGCACTGATGGCAGAGATAGTACAGTCGAACTTATGGATCAGCGAATGGAGTTCTCCCTAGTTGAGAGGGAGTGTTAAATTGGAAACTAGTGCCAAACTCCATGTGGGTCAGCTTATTTATGGTAGCTAATATTTTTATTGAATCCCTCTCGTCGAGAGGTGTAGGATTGATCTAAAGATAATCCGATTCCGATAAGTATTTATGGAGATATGAATTTATTTTGATTATGGATTTATTATCTAGCTGACCAACAACTTAAGTAGGCTCAAGAAGCCCAAACGTCATGTCTATTCAACCTATACGTTTTGGTATAAATAGAAGAGGATTTGAAGTCATTTTGACACTCTTCATGTGATCTCTTCTCCACGTCTGGGTTTTTGGACGAGGAGAAAACGCTAAGAGTATTTGCTATGATGCCCTAGCCGCAGTAGCATAATGATCTAGACTAAACACTACTATGGAAGAAACCTTAGAAGTTGTCACTAAATACGCAGCAACAGGAAGGCTCAAGATCTTATAACGCAGTCCAAGAAGAAACCTATGTTGCCTTACAGATCTGGCAGCGTAGAAAAACAGGCAGCGTGTAATCTGGGCAGCCATGGCATTATAGTGAAACGCAGTTATGGTGAACGTAGTGGCATTATGGTGAAATGCAGTCATGGTGAACGTTGTGGCATTATGGTGAAACACAGTCCTGGCAATGTCTAGATTTAAGCAGCAGTCAACATGATGAAAATGTCGTAGATAGCGTAGGCTTGTTCATGGTGAGACCTATACAATGTGCATGGAATCATATGTATGCAAATGTTATTCATATATCAAATGTTGTTCATATTATATATCTAGAAGCTGTTCACGTTCATTTATACACAGTCATATGAATATGGAACCACGTTATATGAAACCACACATATATATGCAATATGGAACCACGCTATACGCAGCCCATACAACGCACAACACTACCACGCAGTCCATACAATGCATTATGTATATATGCTGGAAATATATACGTTGAATATATACGTTGGGCATTCATATAATATACCACGCAGTCATACATAGTCATGGGATCATACGCGGTATGGAACATAGTCATCTAGACACAGTCATATATACGCTTCATTGTGTCAGGTATATATAACCTACTTCCGTCATAACTGTTGTCCAGCATGGTTATGAAGAACACTGAGACAATGATAAGCAAATAATGGGACTGCATGGAGGATAGCCTAGCTGCTTTGCTAGGCTGCAAGCCATAGCAAGCATCTAAGGTTGATATACAGAAGGATAGTAAGGGCAGCATGATGATATGAGCATTGGACAGCAGAATGATGTAAGAGATCATGAGTAGCATGGACAGTGTGATGATAATCATGATTAGTACAACATGGTGCCATATGTAGTGGTGCAGCAAATGGACAAGATGCAGCATGATGATAGGTGAAGGAGTCACCTTGGAGAATCAGTTGAAGTAGAATGTCTTCAACTGATCTCATCATTATACGAAATGATCTATGCTAGATCTAGATAATTCAAAGTGTTGACTTCTATTGTAAATGTACTAGCTCTCTCTCTCTTTCTCTACTGAACTTTGAAGAACGTAAAAGAAAAATTGATCAAGGGTTTCCCCACACATTGTGGGGTTTGTCCCTAGCTAGTGCCACATCTTGTGTCCTCTTGTCTTGGCTTGTCTTCTGCAATTTATATTTATGTTATATCTGCAGTTTATCTCAATGCTGATGTGATTGCTAACTGTGAAAATTTAAATAAATTGCTCTAGCATAGAACATACCTAAAATTAACACTTAGCAAGTTGATCTCATCCTGTATGTCATATCTTAAGCCATTGATATATCTGGCTACCTTCTCCATGTCATCCTCTGCATGTCCTGCTCTAATACTCAAATCTATAAAACTCTTCTATGTATTCTTTAACAGACATTCCTTTTTGCCTTAAATTATGTAACCGTTTAAAAATATTTAACTGATAATCTTTAGGCATTAATTTAGATTTCATTTTACTCACCATTTTGTCCCATTGCTTGATCTGGGACTTTACTTTCCTCGTTCTAGATGTTTGTAGTTTATCCCACCAAATAGCTGCATGATGCTTCAATTTGGTAACTGCAAATTTCACCTTCTTTTTGTCGTCACCTTCCTCTTCATAGTCAAAATATTTGTCTAATGAACTGATACAATCCATTAGCTCTTCTGCATTGAGACTCCCTTCATACGTAGGAATTTCCACCTTTGGTTTTCCACCTACTTTCGTTAACATCTTAATAGCTCTGGTAGTTTCATTTTCCTCCTCTTCTTCTTCCTCAGAAAATACTTCTTTAGCACTGTCAACTCCTTCATCAGGTGTTCTTCTCTGAGCAATCTCAATTGTTTCCATCCTCGTGTGCAGACTCCGGATCTCCTCCAGCAGAACTGCATTTGCTTCAGGTCTTCCTCGACCTATGCCAACTCCTCTCCTCGGCGGAATTTTTACTACGATTAACCTTAATCTCTGCTCTGATACCGCAAATGATGCAGGAGGTCAATTGTTTTAGAACTTATCAACAATCGGTCCCGTGTTTATCTTTTCCCTTTATGTTCAGGCCTTCCATTTCACCACTCTGATTCCCTCTTATAAGCCCAACAATTGATATTCACCGATCAAAAGAGCCACTTGGTAGTACTGTACCGTAGATCACAAACATTTGATCTGACGGTCCATAGCTTATCGCAATGGCAACTACTTAGGGCCCGGTGCATCCACATGAAACGTTGCGATGCGATTTAATCAGTGATCGCATCGGGTATCACATATCGCACTTCCCTAAAGCTCGATGCCCATTCACATGTCAATGAAATATTTGTGATGCGATGGATCGTGATCGCACATCGCATTTCATTAAGGCCTAAGTTCCGTCCCCTTACAAACAAATATTGCGATGCGATGCAGGATAATCCAACGGTCGGCGTGATATCGCACCGTGGTTTGGACTTTAGATCAACAGCTGGGATTTAATGTGGGCTTCCGCCACTGTTATTAACTAAGGACAGCGATTAACCTTTGAATGTTGAGATTTATGACTTAAAGTATAAAATAGAGAAGAATGCTTGATTTCGTTCGAAATGTAAATAAACAGAGGCAAAATGAGAGTTTCCACAGAATCAATATATAATCGCACACGACATCAATTATTCATTACAATAATGGTTACAGAGTCTCGTTCCTCTGGCTCGATTACAACAATTAAAAGACCCCTGTTTCAATCTTGAAATCCTCTCTATCACTCCGCTGTCGCTTCGTTCAATCCTGTATCATCTCTCCAAATCCCTTTCCATTACAATTTCTTTCATTATATGAGTCAGATCCCTATTCTACCTCTATTAACTACTCAATCTTTTATTTTAATTATTCTAACAAGTCAATCTCTATTTTCAAGCTCCATTACACACCTATGCTAACAGCTTATCCCTTAATCTAAAATAAGACAATCTCCTAACTATTACAATAATGAAATACAAATCATTTTCTTGAGAGATCCAACCCTCTCAGTTAAACTGGATTTTGACCACTCAGGTCAGTGAAATTCAACTCATTTAGCCACAACATGTGAACAAACCTTCACATTGCTGGCTAAGTCCAGATGTTCCTGCATCAATGGCGCATACTAATAACAATATGGGGACAATAGGGGCACAATAATAATAATAAGGGATACAATGCCAATAGTAATGGGGGAATCACTAGTATTATAGGGGCCTAACATTCATCCAAGAATCTATTAAGACATTTAATATCATATGTTGTTGAGTTTTTTTTTAGGTATCATGATCTAAAATTTCTTATAAGAGCTTGCTACAAATTTCCCGCTAATACCTGCCAACAAGAAAAAAAAACATGAAGACTTTTTCGTTACTAGAAAAATTCATAATAGGAGAAATGAAGAATTGATTTCCATTTGAAGACCCAAGTCATTGCCACCAAAGCATTTTTCCAAAAGATATTTTGTTTCCATTCATTCACCAACGACAATTTGTTGTTCCTGAAAATAGATTGACGTTCCTTCAGGAAACAACATTGTTGCACCCAAAATCACAATTGTTGTAACTTAAGTTATTTATTTATTTATTTATTTTCAATAAAGTGTTGTTTCTTTTCTAATTTCTCTTATGCTTTTATTTTTCAATTGTTGTTTCTTTTAAATTCATGACTTTTGTTCCTTCATCAAAATAAAATAAAAAAGTTCTTAAGTTTTATGTTGTTGCTCCACATCTATCCATTTGTTCCCCAAGTCTTATGAAGTATATGGTTGCCTCATATCTAATATTAAACATTCTTATGGTAAGTCTTGTGAGGAATGATTTACACTTAATTACTCATTATATTTTGAAGTGACTATGACTATTGGATGACTAATCCTTTTCCATGTCACCTTGCTAGGATTGCCCATTGAGATAGTTTTTGACAAGGATTTCCACAATCATACTTGATACTTCATGTCCACAAGCTTAAAATGGTATGGGTAGTTTCGAGGTTGTAACATGCAATAATGGTACTATTGGATAAATAAATCTCGAATCATAATTGTTGCTACATTAGCTACAGTTGTTGTTTCCTCAGTCACAAATGTTGTTTCCTGAGTCACAGTTGTTGTTCCCTTAGCCACATCTACTATTCCCTTAGCCACAAATGTTGTTCCCTTGGTCACAATTGTTGTTCCTTTAGCCACAACTATTATTTGTGTGGTCACAGTTGTTGTTCCCTTAGTCACAATTGTTGTTCCCTTGGTTGCGGTCGTTGTTCCCTTAGTCACAACTTTTGTTCCCATGGTTGTGATTGTTGTTCCTTTAGTTACATATTTTGTTCCCTTAACCGCAAGCGCTATTTCCTTAGCCACAACTAATGTTTCCTTACTCACATTTGTTGTTCCCTCAGTCACAACTGTTGTTTCCATGGTCACAACCATTGTTCCATCATTCACAACTATTGTTTCATGAGTCACAGTTGTTGTTCCCTCTATTATAGCTGTGTTACCTAAGTCATGGTTATTGTTACCTAATTCATAATCGGTGTTACCTCAGTCATAACTATTGTTATTAGCCCATTTTTCACGCTTTTGATTCAACACTTGTAGGTCTTTCTGACTTTTTTCTCCTTGGTGAATGGGAAATACTTTTAATGTTCTAGGTCCTCTTTAACATAATGATTTGGTAGTCAATTTATCTTTGTTTTATATATAAACATAATCTTATTTTAAAGGAATAATTATGCAAAGATGATTTCATCATGCCAACTTTCAACTTTCTTAATTTTTCAAGTCCCTAATCTTGTAAACTTTATGATGATTACTACAAAATTATACTTAAATATTTCCGTCACTATCTAAACAAACTGTTCTTCAACCCAAATCTTAGCAAAGCAAAATATAGTCATCAACAATCATTTTAAGGTTATTAGTTTTTGAGAATCAAGACTGGACAAGTTGAAAATAGTTATTACAAAACTTTTTCTGCCATCGCTAGCTCTTAAGGAGTTGACTTGCCACCCCATCTATTTAGTAATATTTTGTTGATTAAAAATAAGCATAGTTGAATTTTGAACATAAATAATCAACTGAAGGATAGGAGGTCGCATCATGAGCCGACCTACCATGATCATAGGTCCTAATAAAGTGACATTACCACTACTGGTCACCAAGCCAAGGTAATGGCCTTCAGTCGTAAAGCTGAAGGACAAGAGGTCTCATTACGATCCAACTTGTTCACTTTTGTTAGCTCCCATGAATGGCATTATAATTAACTAGTTACCAAGAAAGAACAATGATCTTCAGTAGACATCTAAGTAAATTGAAATGATCTTGTAACTATGTATTTATATCTAATAGATGGGACACTGGCATCTCAATGGGTTAAAAATGCATCATTGTTGAGTCTATGGATGCCCGCTGGTAGTAGTGGCCATGCCTATTGTATAGAAGTTAATTTGGTACTATGATATACTTCGTTACCTTGTTTTTTCAAAACCAATTTCTGATAAAGCCTACTATTTCATATATAAGTTTTGCTAGAACTCATGGTTCATGGGGTAATATTTAACCAATTCTTAGATGATGATGGTAATGGTTTATATCTATTAATGAGTTCTAAATATTCACTTTACATGTCAGGGACGAAACTTTTAGGATATTTAATATTTGACATTTTGTATCATCTAATCTATCATTCCTTTATTCTACATGTTTCATTTATTTAACCAAAGATAGTTTCTTTTGCCAATTAGTTGCCATTTATTTGTAGCTTAACAACACTACTATTATTTTGGGGTAGAGTAGAGAGGCCTAATTTTGATTGTGAATGCTATGTAATTTTTTATATCTTGAGAAGAAAAGATTGAGATAACTAATTCATCCCATGTATCACCATTTGTGTTCCCATAATAACCAAAGCTAATGGGTCTAGGGAATGCATCTTTTTTTTTATTACCATTTTTACCCTCTTTTATATTTCCTTTTTATCCATTATTATCCCATGGCATTCATAACATGATTATGTCATTTTTATATATAATGAGGTAATTGAGGTGACAAATTATTTATTGAGGCTACTCATGAGATGTGTTATAGAAACCTTGATGACAGGGCAATTAATTAGTTTGGGAGAAGGAAACCTTGCTACACTTTATGATTACTTTCTTTCAACTTGCATGGTTTCCACCTTCCATATCACTTTCAGCATCAACTCAATCTACATCATCTTCAACAAATGTCACTCCATCCATGCCATTCCATGCTTTCATGGAAGTAAAAATTGAGGTAAAATAACATAAGTTTATGATTTATTAAAAGTTTAGGAGAATGTCAAGAAAATCCACTAAGCATTATTCACTCATATTTTTCAACCATTAGTTCCACTTGTTCACCACTTCCCATTTTTTATAAAATGACACAAAAGATTTCAGTTTGAGGAAGTGTATTTCTCATTAATTTATTTATCATGACCATGTCATCAATACTCTTTACATCCATCCATATCCTTATTCAATATAAAAACCTCCTCCAATCCTTGTTGTTTTACACCAAGCAGAGATTTCAACAATGATTGTAGCAACAACCTCAAATTGAATCTTTTCTAGCGTAGAATGAGGGCAGGCTATTTTTCTAGTTTGGGGAAGGAGTTGACATGCATGATGGATGTTTTCTCTTTTCTTCCTCATTTAAGGCATACAATTTCATTTTTATACAGTACATAAATTGATTCACATATATCTTTAAAACTATGAACTAGATTCTTGTGATTTTTGGACAACAAAGAGGTATCGTTAAAATACACAAACCCAAAAATTTTCAAGTTCCATAAATAATGCACTGTCACCTACAATAATTTTTCTTCTATTTCGAGATCTGTCGATCAGATGGCTTTCATTTTCGGAGTGGAGAAATATTAATATAATAGAAATATTCTTGCAAAATTTAGCAAGATTTGGTTATAGTTTTTGATAAAATGTTTAATGAAGTTTGATGTTACTTGTATCATATTTTGCTACAACTTCATACATATATTATTGAAAGTTAATGTACAAATTGTTATAGCTTCACCAACGTTTATAGAATTCAAGAACTATTGTTTTGAAGAAGCCTTTTTCTTCCATCAACATCTTGAGTTGGGGTGAGTGTCTTGGTTATTGAGTCACAAATTGGTTGGTACAAAGGCATTGGGTTGCATGAGGACATGCAACATGTTTAGTTTGGGGGAGATGTTGGGCCACTAAATTTTCATTAACATTACCATTTCTTGACATATATTTCATCCATTCCTACCATTCTTTATCATGTAATTTATCATAATCTATCATATAATTCCATTTCATAATAGTTAATGCTCTTGTGGATTAGTGATGTTTATTCTCCTTTATTTTTAATAAATTCAAGATTATTATGCATGATTTTTCCAATGATGGTTCATTAATGAATTTGTTATAACATCACTCATGATTTTAGCCTCCAAGATCTCTTTGAGATTGAAAATTTCATATTCAGCTCATAATCAAATATTCCAACTCAGAAATTCGCTAGGATAAAAAGTGATGGTTTTTCATTCGACATTTTGGGAAAACGAAGATGAAAATTAGAAATCCAAGACACGAGTTTTGTGTAGAAAAGACAATTCAATTTTCCGTTTAGAAATTTTTCAAAATTCGACCTAGTTTGAGAGAAATGTAAGGTTCTTTGAAGGCAATTTTCACAGATTTCCTATTGTGGCCATTTTCCAAATTGTCTCAATTGCAATTCCAGATTCGATTTACTTCCAACTGAATGTTGATGGGAAGTTATTTAAAATATCATCTTGCTTATTGAGATTCTGTAATCAATCTAAACTGTAAGGGAAATGATTTTGTAATCAATTTTTTATAAATTTCCCTTTGATGTTTATGTATTTAAAATGAAAAAATCAGAGAGAAAAGGGAGATAACACATATAGAGGAGATCATATATTAAAGGATGAAATCCATACATTGTAATCATTCTTGAGCTTCATTAATACAAAGCTGAGCAACATGGTTTGGATTGTTAAATTTATTATGTGAGTTCTTTTTCTTTGACAGACCGATTCCTGGTAGTTGGGTTTGCCTCCCTATTGAGGTATTGTTATGTAATTTTAGTAGATTAGTTATTTTTTTTGTTGTTTTAGTGTGGTTACTCAGTACTTCTTACAAAATTTCTTTGTTGGTTCCTCCTTTACTATTCTTGAAGCATTCCATTTGTTGGTCCCTTTGTTAAATGGTTTTTGTTGCTTTGACATTATTTGCATTCTTGTTCCTTTAGAACAGAATTGTTGTTTCCTTCAAAACAGTTAATATATATTTGGTAATTGGATTGTTGTTGCTTGCTATTTAGCATTTATTATTATGATTGTTTTTTCCTATATCATGAGAATTTAATTACAGAATTTTTTTATTACTTTTCATTCTAGACTTATAAATCAATTTTAAATTTCATTCTCATTTCATCTTTTAGATTCATAGTATAAGTTTCTATTCACAACTTCTAGATTAGTATTTCGTTTTTTTGTTGGGTATGGTAGCGTAATATTTAAATTCAGCTGTGTGATGTAGTTGTGAGTATATATTTGAATTCTTCCATTTAGTTTTTGCACTTTATTTTCTGAATTTAGCCATGTCATTTCATTTCTTATTGTTGTACAATGAAGAATGAGCTTGATAGTTTAGAACACAATCATATAGAACCAATATTAGTGGTTGGTATCTACTTGCATATATTTTGCAAACAGCCTTGAAACAAAAAGACGTTCCTCTGGATGATAATTAATGTCTACGTGATTAGTTGCTTTATTTATTAAGCAATTAATTTACCCAATAATTTGTATGAGGGTAGGAAGCTACTCAATTTGTTGACATATTTAAAGAGTAAGTTATAGGAGAAGAATCATGTAATAGAAATTTTTTATGTTAGTTATATATGTGTGCAAGGAAAGTAGTTATGTAGTAGGTATATATTAGCAAAAGAGGCGTGTTGTCAAGGGGAGATATTTCAATCATGTACACCCTTTATCACTAATGTCAAAGGGGGATAAGAAGTGTCCAAGCATTGTGATACACGAAGAACAACTAAGGGGGTGTAGCATCTAAAGAGAATTCATCCATGCAAGTGATACATCCAAGGGGATAAGATCCTGATAGGTGTCAAGGGGAGTGTAACATTGCTAAGTGTTGTTTCCATCAATGCTTCAACAGTGTCTTTTAAGGTTGCCTTCAATTCCAAAGGGGAAAATTGTTGAGGAAAGTGTTTTCATTGATGTCAAAAGAGTTTTAATTGATGTCAAGGAGTATCAAGATCAAGGGGAGATTGCTAGAGATTCATGTTATTTGTTGAGAACCATCATAGTAGTAAGATAAGTGATTAATCTTTAAAAAAAATCTGAATATGTAAATGATTGCTAGATGTATGATATAATGACCTAGATTGCTAGATGTATGATATAATGTCCTATTTTTTAAGGAATTTTATCTATAGCAGATCACGATAGATGCTTTTGCAAACTGCCTGTTTGAATAGTCCTCAAAAAGACATTTCCAACAATATATGGCACTTTGAAAAACTCCAAAGGGGTAAGGAGTTATAACTTATGGTTTTTCAAAATTTGGTAAGGTTCCATTGTTGTACGATTCCACATGCTGACGAAAGTTGTGGGATAGTATTTTTCCCATTAACTTGCCTATTATTTGATAACACAACACGAAGATTTTGATTGGAGGTCTTAAAAATTTCATAGTCCCACAATTAAAAGAAAATGCAAGACGAATATATGTTTGTTGTTGGATATTAGAGAAATTCACATCCTTTTGCAGGAGATTTCGTATGAGTATTTGTGTTGTGAGTTGATGGGGCACGAAACGATTAGCGGGAGCTATGAAATGGAAATAATATCATCACTAACATTTAATGAGAATTAGTGCCTCATGCCATTTCCAAATAACAATGGAAATCAATTAAAAACATAGAAACCCTGAGTTATCCTCCATACTTGATGAGGTGGTAGAATGATAGATGGAAGAATATGATTGGATGATGAGGATGATGTGGTATCTAGTTGGCAGGATAGATCAGCGTAGTGACGATGTGGTAGGAGACATGTGCCGTAATGTGATAGGTGACATGTGGAATGATGAGGAAGGTGACATGTGGCATGCATATTTAGAACTTTCAAGTGTCCAAGTGGCCCTTTGTTGGGTGATACATGGCACCATTCACAAGGTGACATGTGGTAGAATGATGGCATAGCATGACATGTCACCACACTATAAAGTTTCAATAAAAAGGTTAGCAGAGGTATTGATTTGGAAATAGTCATGGTTCATGGTCTCCGAGAGATGAAGATATGTCTGTTACCAGGCATGAAGATTCATAGAGTGTCGTGGAAGGGTAGTAAAAAGGTTTGTGGAGTTTTACCAATGGCATGATGTCATGTTTGATGGACTCTAAGGGATGAAAACTAGTTCATCACTTGTCGACGAGTTTCTTGGTGCACTGCAGAGGTTCTATATGAATGTCTTGCAATGGAACATTGACACAGTGGGCACGGTGCTAAACAGAAATCACAAGATAGAGAGAGAGAGAGAGATTTAATTGGGTAGAAAAAATAGAATCTAATGTGAATTTGTTGGTCTAAGTAAACTTTGAATAACAAAGAAAAATCTTGAAAATCACGGAATCTGAGAGACCCATCCATACTGGTGAGAAGTATATGCCAAATTGGTGTGACATAGTAGTACAGATAATGTGGAGCAATAAGGAAGAGAAAAGTAGTAGTGAAATGACACACATTATGACATGGGGCATCGTAAAAGAGATACATGGCAAGTGGAAATGACCTTATTTGATGGCCAAGTGGGCCAAATTTGAGGGACACATGGCATCACTTAGAGATTGCCTTGTGGAAATTTACTATGTCAGTGGTCGACGTGGAAAAACTATCGGATTTGTGCCAATGCTTCATTCCATAAAGCTACCATAGTATAAAAGTGTCAAGCACTTTTTTGCTAAGGTTTTGTTATAGCCCTCAAGCGTACAAAGCCTAAGCACTGAGGGTTAAGGGAGAAGTAACTACACCTTTGTAAAGACAAGTTCCCTCCATGTAGATAGCTTGTTTTCACTCATAGTTTCATGCAATAAAGAGTTGAAGGGATAAGTGCACAAAATTATCCAAGTTTTGCATTTCAAGTGCCAAAATAGTTAAACCACTGATAGTTTGAAAATTCCAAATTAAATAGTCAAGGTGTATAGATTGGGTTGATTGATGTTTTAAAAGGAAATTTTAACTAAAGCAGGTCTACAACAGGCTGTGGGTGCGTGGAGGATAAAAGAGCAGCTTCAGGACCAGATCCGTGAGACGGATATAGCCCCTTACACATAGTGGTTTTTGTTTTCTTGCTGAATATGCTCCAGGATTAAACGGACACTAAGTTTTTTGTTTTTTCTGGTGGCATATGTTTCTGTGAACGATTATCACACGCTTATTTCCTTTTTCATAGACTTGGGAAAGTTCATAAAAACTCTGTTTTATATTTTGTCAATATGCGGGTTGTTTTCCTGTAAATGGAGACCCGGGTTTTCCTTAACAGCCGTTGTATCTTGTTATGGCGGTGACAGGCCGAGTTCAGCTGAACTTGGTGGTTTTGTCTTTCTGCTAAAGACATGCTCGATGACTTCACGGAGAAGGATGGTTTTCACCTCTCTATCTCAGGCAGTTTCTCTGCTGAATGTTTAATCATCTGCTTTGTAGCTTTTTTATTTATATTAATAGAAAAGCTCGGTTTTTTTCCTCGGAAAAAAAAAAAGGAAATTTTACCATGAGTAAATCTAGGAAACGGATTTCCCATGGAATTCAAATTACAGTAGTCTATAAAATGCATGTGGACCAATTGAAGGAGTTGTTGATTCAATTAGAATTTAGAGTCTAGGATAGTGTGTTAAGAGTGTGTCGATGAAATTAAAGAATGACTTGTAAGCTGGTTAAATTTGCAACAAAAATTGAAGGTGTGTCAATTTGATAGGTATGGCATGAGAAAATTGTATTTTGTTGAAGTTGAAGTAGTTGTGTTGTGAGTAAATGAGACATCAATAGAGGAAAGGAAGTTGCTGAATAATTTTGCAAATATAATCAAAGAATTTAGAATTAAAGACATTGCCTAATAAATCAAATTGAAAATGTATCAAATATAGATCTGATAGGCTTGTAAACAAGTTGGTTCCTGTACAGATTTGACGTTGGTGCTTCTGGAAAGTTTGTGTTTACTGATTAGAGGGGGTTGGGGCTTCCTGTGAGTCATTGCACATAAATAATAATGTAATCTGAAGTAGGGGCTTAAGTTTTGCATCATAATAAAACAAGATTTTGTGTTTTTTTCCTAGAATGGTTTCCACGTTAAATCATTGTGTACAAATATCATATGTATGATTCTTTGTTGAGTTATTTACTACATTTAATTGAGAAATTATTTAAATAGCTTTAAAATTCATGAAATTTCATTCACCCCCCCCCCAGTATTTCCTAATTCACAAAATCCAAGAGCTCATGCTTCTCTTTTTATTATGATGGATTATTAAAAGACCATGGAAAATACCATGGGTCATTTGAATACCATGGATCACTTTTCCTTTATGAAATAAAGTGATTTTTTTAGTATTCTCTTTTCTTAGCCACATTTAATTAATTAGTTCTCTCATAGCTTGCAATAATTTTTTAATTTGTATCCTAGGCTATTGAGATGCTCTCCATTCCCAATACTTAGAAAAGGGACATTGCATTTTAGACTCCTTATCATGCACAACACTTAAAACACAACTATAATTAGCATACACAATTCATATGAACCTCATGAACATAATGGATGCTTGTGTAGCTTTGAAAGTAGAGAAATAAGACCATATAGTCATGGATAGGCAGTGCAACAAGTTATAGAAGCTCATGGATGATAGACGACTAAATAACAAACACATGGAAAAATAGAGTGATATGTTTCATGCCACCATAGTTGCTACAACTAAAATGGTGGTCAATCTATCAAAGAATCAACTGAGCGTAGAAGAAGAAAGCATTCTTAACAAGGGGCTAGGTTTTGTAGTTCCCCCAAGGATGTCCTAGTTGATGACATTATTTATTGTATCGAAGATGACATAAGATATTTAAATGATGAAGAGAAAGATGTAATCAGGAAATAATATCCACTCATACTAAGAAAGGTTAAATCGCCATGAAGAAACCTCAACAAAAAAAGAACATCCAGAAATTAAAAGCATGAATAACAATGAAAACATAGTTGTTTTGAAAGAAGACAAGGGAGGGCCACTGTGATTTTAAATAAAAATGATTACATTGCAAAAATGCATAGGAATTTTAATAACAGTGGAAATTACATGAACTTGAGAAATAAAGCAATTATCAAAATGATCAAGCAAGTTAAGAAGGTATTGAAAGAATCCAATCTTGATGAAATGATAAAAATAAAATTATCTCTGAATACATATACCACTCCAAGAATATATGGTCTTCCCAAAATACACAAAGAGGGGGTGCCACTCAGCCCCCTTGTTAACATAATTGATTGTCCTATGTATGAGCTAGCTATATACATTGGCAAGTTCCTAGGTCCTATAGTTGGTAACATATATTACTATATTAAATAATCCTAACGTTTTGTTAAAATCATTGAATAAGATAGAGTGAAGCATATATATGATAGTTAGCTTTGACGTTGTTCAAATTTTCACTAAAATTCCCATAAACAAGTGGTGCAAGTTGTTAGAGAAGTAAATGAGATTGATATATCCAAATTTGTGGATTTTTGTGTGAGATGTACATTCTTTAGTTTCCAAGGATAGTAATATGAGAAAATAAGCAGGGTAACAATGCAGTCCCCACTCTCCCCCATTATTTCCAACATTTTTATGGAGAAGTTCGAAAGGAAAGCCCTAGATTCCTATTTGTTTAGACTAGTAAGGTGGAAGATATATATATAGAAAATACTAACATGAAATGGTCCCATGGAGAAGAAGATATTAGAAATTTTACGACTCACTCACCAGGAATCTCAAAAGACATACAATTTATTATGGAACTTGAGGACAATTTGAGTATTCCCTTCTTGGATGTTCTAGTAACCAAAAGACGAGATGGTACCCCTAGACATCAAGTCTTTAGGAAGAATACCCACACAAAGAGCTACTTGCATGTTGATAATCACCATCACCCTTTATAAAAATTATATGTATTAAGAACCCTCGATACAAGAGCAAGAAGAATATCTAACAACAAGAATCGAATCACTTGAGAAAGGTATTTAAAATGATTGGTTATAAGGAAAGAGACATTAAGATGAATTTTATAAGAATAGGAAGAAAATCAAGCAACACCCAATGTCTAGGTGATACCACTATATATAAGGGATTACTGATAGGATTGTTAAGGTCTTGAAAAATAAAAATATTATAACATATTTCAAACCCTTCATTAGTATGAGATAAAGGACGAAATCTATTAAATATGGTGTTGAAACCCATTAGCTAAAATGTTTCAATGGAATTGCATGTTCATGTGAAAGGTGTATATTGGTGAAATAGGGAGATCCTTTAAAACTAGGATAAGTGATCCCTACCTTATATATAAGGGATTACTGATAGGATTGTTAAGGTCTTGAAAAATAAAAATATTATAACATATTTCAAACCCTTCATTAGTATGAGATAAAGGATGAAATCTATTAGATATGGTGTTGAAACCCATTAGCTAAAATGTTTCCATGAAATTGCATGTTCATGTGAAAGGTGATATATTGGTGAAATAGGGAGATCCTTTAAAACTAGAATAAGCGAGCACAAAGCTAACATGAAACATAAAATTATATGCTCTTTAGCACTAGGTGAACATTCAATCCAAATAAAGAACCATGTACATATAGAGGATACTCAAGTCCTAGCAAAAGAACAATCATCACTACAAGCATCATGTAAGAGAACCTTGGATATTATCAAAAACCTAGAAAACTTGAACAAAGATGGTAGTCTTGAAATTAGTAGAAAATGGCTCCCATTGACCAATTAGTTTCAAACACTCAACAATGAGGCTTAACTTAACTTGATTCCTTCCCTAGTTTAATTTTCTTCCTTCTCCTAACCCCTATTTGTATATTTACATATTACCCCCTTGAAACCTCTCTTTTACCTTCTTGCTACCTATCTACCTACTATCACTCTCTCCTTTGTGCCTTATTCCTTCCTTATTTGTTTTTGAACCTTCTCCCCTGGATTTACTACATAATATATTATACTTTAGATTGTGATCTTAACTATTACTATTATTTTTTTATTTTTATCATTTTGTATTAATTAATATACATTTAACCATAATATATTTAATATATCATTATATTACTGTAATATATTATATATATTAATTTATGTAGTATAATTATGTATTACTATTTCATTATATATTAGTATGTACTATCTTTCATATTTATTTATTTATTATATTATTACTATATTAGTTTAATAGTAAATTTAATTTACTATTTATGATATCATGATATTTTTAATTCTATCTGGTGAAGGTTTCCTTTCTTTGTTTCTTATGTAGATTTGTGATATTATTATATTCTTTTGAGTTTTACATGATAATATAATGTTATATTAACAAGTTACTTTATGTTATTTGATAATATTAATTAGTTTGGTTTAATATATTAAACTGTAATAGAATATATTATAATATATTATTTACCGATTAATAATATAAATTATTATTATTTTTTAATTAATTTAGAGTAGTTAATATTTTTCCCTATATTTATGATCTTTTTATTCTTTTCTTGTCTTTGGATTTTATGTCCGTATTGGATTTGAAAATTTGACTATTAAAAATATGTAATATGGAAGCGACGTCAATGAAGTTTGGATAAACTACCAATCCTTTATTTATTTCTTACGGTAAATAATAATCATGTAAGTTCTTTCTTTCTTCTACTATATCATTTTCTCACTATATAAACAAATTAAATTTTTTATACACATGGTTGTTTATGATTCTCGATGTTGAATATATAGATTCATTATGTATTGGTCCAAAAACTTTCCCACTATATAACAAATTAAATTTTTTTATACACATGGTGGTTTATGATTCTCGATGTTGAATATATAGATTTATTATATATTGGTAAAAAAACAAATGCTTTAATTTTCAGTTGTTTGATTTTTCCTTATTTTCTAGTTCTCATTATATTATTGATTATCAAGATTCTTTCTCTTATTTAAAAATTTGTATTAAAAAAAAAAAAGTAGTTAAGGGATTTCGTAAAAAATAATTTTGAAATACTATTCAAATTATTTTATTTACAACAACGACGATGATGATGATTAATGTCCACTAAGACTTATATTGTCCATCAGACCTTAAGAGACTAAGAGATTAATTGAGATTCTAACATTTTAAATCTATGATCGAAAAGAAGGGAGAGAAGTGTACCCAAATCATTAAGACAAGAAGGTTGGTAGTGTGGAAAATACTTTGAAAATTAGAATGGATGTAAGAGCTAGGAAATTGTTGGCCTGCCAACCAATCCCCTGCATTTTTTGTCAAAATTAAGGGGCCCCCATTATAAATTTTGAAAAAAATCCATTTTTATTGGCACTTGGGTGGTTGATGGTTCCTCCTATCCTTATTGTTCAGCTTTTAAGCTTTTTTGTTTCTTCAAGATTCGATTGTGTTTTGACTTACCTTTCGTTATGATCCTTGCGATTGTCGCTTTGATTACTTTATCGTACTTGATTTTCACATATCAATTTTGATTTCATAAAGCTTGTTTAGTTTCAAGTGATCTATTATTCAATGTGCTTCTTTCGATAATCTTCTTATGAATGGCTCTTGGCGCATTCCACTTGCTATTTTGAGGTTTGACTACTTTCGTCATTTTGACACCTTGCTTTGATGAGTTCTTTTTTGATTTATTAGATGACATTAATTTAACTTAATCTCCACATAACATTTTCATAATTCATTATTTTAAAAATATGCAAAAACATACATATATTAACCAACTTTGTGTGTATATATATATAAACTTGTATTACATTATGAATCTATTTTATATATAGTTATGTTTTATATATATTATTATATTTTGTTGTTAATAATCTATGTATATATATTTCATATCCATATTATAAACATTGTGATATAAAGAACAAGCACACTAATAAAAGAAATTTCGAATGAATATCACATATATTGTATGTATTATAAATTAAACAAATTACATATATGTAATAAAAAGTGTGAAGTCAAAACCCACGTGCATATTAAATAATAGCATAATCATATTTATATTAATATCAATGTAGTTGATAAAGGTTGATAAGCATATATTGTAATAATTTATATTAATATTATTAGTAATATGAATAATAATAACCATTTAAAATAATTTTAGAAATTAATAATAGCACATATAAATAAATATTATAAAAAATAATTGAACGCAATTTAATAAAACAAAGCATGATATTAATAAAAATTAATAATTTAAATATATAACATTATTTATGATAGAAAAATATGATAAAACAAACAATAAAATATTAATAATAAAAATTAATAACCTGAATAGAAAAAGAAAATCATATTATTAACCAATGTGAAATGTTGCTAAAATAATGTTTGTAATTAAAAATATAAAGTAATGTTGGTAATTAAAAATCTAAAATAATGTTGGTAATTGACACTATTAATAATAATACTATTTGTTAAAATGGAAAATATTATTATTCAAAATACATTAATATAATAAAATATAAAAGAATATAAATAAAATTAAAATAATAAAAGATCAAACAATATAAATTGAAAAAAAAAAAAAAGTTTAACATCGTTGTATAGTTTGTTTTCTGTTCTATTTTCTGGTCAAATTTCATTGGGACAACTTTCTTAGCTAATCTCAGTTAAATCTAGCACTAGAGTTGTATGATGTTTTTTTAGTAACTTAGAGAAAGGTGTATCTTGTTAAAAGAAAACAATTTTGACATTCCTTTGGTGTGCAGGAGTAATGTGCTCTGTCACAAGGTTTGTTGAGCTTCAACCTTGAGGTTCAAAATTTGGCCAAAAAAAAAAAATCAGAGGTTTTTCGAACCTCATGGCTGAACCTCAAGTTGAATTTGAACCTGAATTTTTATGTTTGACAAACCTTTGATTTTTTTTATGTTTTCCAAATTTTGAACCTCAAGGTTGAAGCTCGGCAAACCTTGTGACAAAGCACATGGCTCCCACACACCAAAGGAATGTTAGAATGGTTTTCTTTTAACAAGATATGCATTTCTCTAAATTACTAAAAAAAACATCATCCTACATACAACTCTAGTGCTAGATTTAACTGAGATTAGCTAAGAAAGTTGTCCCAATGGAATTTGACCAGAAAATAGAACAGAAAACAAACTATACAACGATGTTAAACTTCTTTTATTTAAATTTATATTGTTTTATCTTGTATTATATTAATTTTATTTATATTGTTTTATATTTTATTAATATAATAAAAGATAAAACAATATAAATTTAAAAAAAAAAAAAATTAATATAATTACAGAAAAATAATCTTAGAAAAAATATGTATATATCAATACAAATATTGAAGAGTAAGTATAAGCATAGGAAAAAGTAAATGCATTGAAGAGAACATAAATTTCCACATCAACAACAATTGTTGTGAATCACTAACAAGCATTGACGATAGTTAAGAAAGGACGATTATGACAATCTCGGTCGCAATGCGACAAAAAAATGAGATGAAATTTTAAACATTACAGGACCAATGACAACAACGCAAAGTTTAGTAACATTGAAAGAAATAATAATAACAATAACAACACATTCCACAACAAAATTCAAGTCTCAACACTCGACCAGAACATAATTATTTGATAGCAGCCTCTTCCAAAACACACCCAGAGTAGTGGCAAAAGCAACACCAATTCAAATCAAAAGGATAATGATCACGATAAATCACGATTTCAAGCCAATCTCTTCTCATTTTCCTCCCTGATTCTCTTTGGTGCAAACGATATAAAGTTTGAACCTCTGATTTCATTCCACTCAAAACACAGATATGTTCATTAACAAAATCAGGATGGAAGCCATGTCTTCTATCAAACCTTGCGCGAATAAAGATAACAAAACCAATGGTTTTCGTAATAGAATTAATCACTCTGATGTAATAATTACCATCATTTTTCTCCATATCTATGAATCATTGACAAAAGATACAATTAAAATCAGTACATTCAAAGAAAACAAATTAACAGAAACAAAACTATTGATTTATGATTTTGGTTATTTCATATTCAAACATAAATATAAAAGGATTCAAAAGAATGAGAGAAAAAAATGCAAACAACTACAATTCAAGCAATCAAACAACAATTGCTTTGAAATAGTCAATTTACTTACTTCAGTAATCAACAATTGTATTGAAATCAACAAAAAACAAAAAAGAACTTATGAAGGTGCATACAAATAATTGCAAAAAATAATAACAACTAAAGAGAAGTAATCTTATTTTTTCTTAAACACATGCATACAAATAATTGGAACCAAGAAGAAAAAATAAAAAATAATAATTCATGAATAGTAAATTATATTCAAGATAAATACCCCAAAAATGATATTGACTTTAATTGCTCCTCCTCTTTCTTTCTAAGTGTAACATATGCACTATCTTTCATTTTTTCATAACGTTGAAAAGAAAAAGGCAGTGAAATCCGCAAACCATCTATTGATTTCACTCTCGATATAGCTGTAAATGTCAGACCCTGCCTCTCTCTGTCTCCAATATCTACAGTGGCTCGTTGCAAATTCATCCCCTGTGATTTGTGTATTTTCAACGCCCATGCCATTTTCAAAGGCATTTGCCTCATATTCCCCCTAAGAACAGGCAGAATCGATACAAAAATTGGAGAATCCTTATCAAATGGAACACCACAATACTTTTCAAACATAACTGTAACAAATTGTGGCGTCTTTGGACCAGGCGCAAAGAAAATATTTTCAATATATCCAAGTGCAACATTCAGTAGACCAGCTTCAACCCACAAATTACACATTAACATCACACACTCTCCACAACATAGCATTACTTCACTCTCCAACATATAATCATCACTATCACTTATTTATGTTCTTCTACTGCTTTCTGCAACACATCTCGCAATAGGAGAATTTAACGCTTTAAGCATTTTTCAATTGTGCAAATTGACGAGATTATTCACCACAAATAAGTGAGGTTTGAAATATGGAAAATTTAAACACACATTATTGAATTATTTCTCACAAAATCATTCTCCTAGTTAGATAAATATTATAAAAAATAATTTGAGAGAAAGCTTTTTAATTGATTTATTTGTTGTTTTATGGAGATCAAAACAAAATTTTGTGGCCAAAAATTCCTTGGTATATGTGGTAGAGAGCGCTTATCAATGTTTTCATTAGGGTTGCAAATAATAAATCTTATAATTAGCAACCCACTCATGGAAAGCGTTATTAATTTTTTTTTTACATATAACATTTACTTAAGGTATAAAATGAGTTTACTTGCACCTCTCAACAGTTAAGGTGGAAACAGTAATTTAAAAATCCAGTTCGATTCACTATGATATACATGATTTTATTAAATACAGTATAACATATAGAATGTCCAATGTAGTTTGGTATATGATTAATTATTTATGTGATTAAGTTTGTGAGATGTGATGTATCCAGGTTTAGCAAGTGTAGCACTTATAATACTCCAAAAGTATCATGAACTTTCTCGAACTCTGCCATACGCCTGACACCTGGATCAGCTTCCATCATTGATCTCCTTCATGATTAACGGCTTGGATTAGAAGGGAGGTGGTTAGGGTATTACCCTCAACCAAACCCTCAACTTGGTGTTCATTTTCCACCGCCTTGGGTCGCGAAATTACTCTGCGTCTGGTGGTTCGTTCTGTCCGTCCAGCCCATACAACTGTACAAATTTAGTGTCACAACTTCAGATATGGGATAGGTAAGGTTATTATGTTTAGTTCTTGTTAGTCAGGGTTTGTTTCTTGTTCCTCTAATCCCGACTTACACTTCACCAAACCTGTCTGAAACAGGTATCAAGCTCCGTCGCAAACTGTAATGAGTTGTGCCCTTTGTTTCAGAAGGTAACCAGAAGATGATTATGATTGTGCATATATATTTTCCTTTAACTAGAGAAAGAGCTAAAGGAAACTAATTTCTACAGGTCGCGACTGTGTCGGGGATTGCTTCCTTGTTACCTAGGTAAGCTAATTGTAGATGTATCTGCAGGGTTGTCATGAATTTCCTAGATACCAGGTGATTTTCATGAATTTAAGCCTACTTTTTTTCATCATTGCAAGTACTTTATGTGATTTTCTATTATTTGGATTCCATGTGAACCCTCATGCTCAGTAGAGGAAATTAACCCCAAGCTTCACTTTTAGGTACCTCTTTACACCTGCAAGGGTTGAAATTGGCTCTAGGATTTTCATGTTGTGTTCCTCCATCTTTGCCAACACCAACTGACAGTTAAATGGATACAATTTTTACAGTAGTTGTTTAAGCTCTTTTTTAGTTGTGGCCCTGTTGAAGGCTCGAAAAATCGGGTCTACAAAAAGGGGGATAACCACCCGATCTAGACCTTAATGCAACTCCTTTTCCGTTTCGAATAGTGGCTCCAACTGGGGATGATGGGACTAGTTTCCCAATCTGTTTATGATGTGTGTGCTAACAGGATCATGTTTTTCTTTCTGAGGTTTTATGGGGTGAATGCTTGTTCTAAATCTAATCTATATTTTAACTATCATTTGCAATCTATTGTTATTAAAGAAAACATTTTACTCTAAACTATCCCAGGAGTAACGTTTGCTTATGCAATCTAAAATAATGTCTAAAAGAAATTGATAATGAAAATCATTCAATTTCCATGAGAAAAGAATCCATTAAAAAATGAATTGTTTCGTATAAGAAGTTAGCCGAAACAATTATGAGAAATCTATCGCATAAGAGTTATTCACATATTCAGCATAAAAAGTAAGTTATCACCATTCAGAAGTGCAATAATGACAACTAAACATTCAAACTTTCATATATAAATAACTAAAAATGATTTATCGCTTGACACATAAGTAAAAAGTATTAGGAGCTAAAAATACCATTGGTAATAAGTTCTACTCATGAGCTGCAGCAATATAGATCTATCTCCAAATCACTTAACATCCACTAAGAGTACAAAAGTGCATTTCAGTAGCAGATATCAAACTCATATAAAAATAAATATCGTTCCATTCATTTTATCAAAACCTCCTCAGTGGGGGGAAAAATGCATGTTCTGAAGAATTTTTTTTGATAAAACTTTGGACCCCTCTCTAAATGCATGAGAGGGGTTTAAATACTACTCTATGAAATCTAAAAATAAATATTACAAAAATAGATGAGGAGGTTTAAACAACCTGCCTCATTTTAAGCAAAAATAAACTAAAACAAAAATAAATTGTGTCTATGAAAAATCCTGTATCTGATCTTTTAGATCGCAAATCTCCAACATTGGTTTCAAGAACGTTGGTTGGCCGACTTCAGCTTTTAACTGCCCTGCAAACACGGCGTTGGAAAGAGTTGGCACTATCTTCTCGGCAGAAGTTATGAGGCATTTCAAGGTCAATAATTGGCTATGTGGTTTTACCAGGCACTGCCAGCATGTCTCCCAGTTTAACTTGTTTACCTGTTTAATCGCCTCTACCCTTTCCTCTATTATTCGTTTCCACACTGTTTGAAGTTGTTGTGCTTTTGGAAGGAAGCCAGGGGTGGTCTTTGCTACCAAATTGGCCTTGTGCAGGTTTTCATTTATGCACTCAATGACATTGTTCGTTGCTACCGATACCTCTTCCATTGCCTGTTCCGCTACTTTTAACTGAGAATCCCATTTCACGAATAAAATCTATTTATGTGATTCCTCAATTATGGGCATGTCTTCTCTTTTCCCTTCTTCGGATCAATGCCAGTTTAAGAAGTCTGAAACCTTCTTAAAAATTGAATCGTATTCAAGTCGCAATTCTATGACTTGATTAGTAATATTATCACTTGTTTCGCAATGGGAATTCCATTGCGAAATATTCTGACATAGTAATTCTTTTTGTTGCAAAAGCTGAGAATTAAGAGCAAGTGCTTCTGTAATGAACTCCCCAATTTTGGGATTGTCTTTATGCAGTTCTATCATATCTTGTAACTGGTTTTCTTTGTTTCCAAAACTACTTTGATGTGCCAATTGCAGCTGCTAGAAGTCTTCTTGAAGTTTTGTTAGCTGTGTTTCTGCTTCTTGATTGATGTTGACTTGTTGTAATTGTTGTTCCAAAAACAAAATCTTATCCTCTTTCTCTTCAAGTAACAATTGAACTTCTGCTGCTTTATCAATAGTTGCTGAAACGTATGCTCCTACGATCCGTGAGAGCTTAGTTAGATTTTCCGATGGGTCTGTAGTGGGGTCCTTCCAAAGAACGTGCAAAGGTTCATCCTCAGGAACGAGCACAGCATCCAGCTTTCTTTTCCTTCTTTGCCTTCTGACAACAGCCTTATGTTGAGGGCTATAAAATACGTCTAGAGGAGGAATTTCCTCTATCCTTAGTACAATTTCATATGAGAGAGCAATAGGAATGTGCTATGTTTCCTAAGTATTTATAGCCCTTTCTATTACCATCTCCGGAGTTGTCTCTTTTGGATTTGTTGGAGTCACTGGAGTTTGTTCCTTTGTGCTCATAATCTTATTAAAATTTTCCCATTCCCCTTCTAGATCAATTACAAGTGGTTTTCTTGGATTTGTAAGAGGAGTGGGAACTTCATCTTGTTTTGGGGACAAAGCCTACTGATCAGGCTTTTCTGTAGATTGAGCCATGTCTTTAATTGACCCCTCGCTTCTGTTGTGTTCACTCTTGGACTGATCACCTGACTTTTCAACTGATTCTTTTTCAGAACTTCTTTTAAACTTGTCTTTTGATCTTTCACTTATGCTAACACTAGGAGTAGGCACCCTTATTGGTTCGATGAGCAATTGGTCCAATGGGGCCTTTGATAACCTCTATTTTATGTAATTGTCGAACTTTTGAAGATCTTCTTGGTCGAAAACAATTCGTGCCATATGATGAACCTCTCTGAAAGTGTTCTTCTGCAGAAAAACATCATCAAAGGGATCTTCTTCATTGGAAAACACTTTTATTTTAACCATTGTAGTAAAATTACTTACAACACCAAAGGGATCATATTACCTCCTCGGGAACATTGGTAGTTGTAAACATAACATATTATCAATTTATTTGAAAGCATGACCTAATTCATGCAATGCAAAGGCTCTTCATACTACAGGAAATTGCAGCCAAATGGCCTTCTTGGAGTCTTTCAGTACCTTGCTCATTCCCCCCACTCCACAAGTTTGATAAGCTATTTCCCTAGCCATTAGTTTGCCAGGGATGTAAAGAGGTAGCACATGGGGTGAAGCAATGCTACCAAACACTCTGATATATGTGAACAACTCTTCCCCAAACTACCTTTCCACGGTGAGAATATCCACTTCAGCCTCTTGGAAAACCTTGGGGCATCTCGGTTATAGAGCATTTTATAAATAGGGAGCATAACTCCATGACAAATTTTGAAGAAATGTGGGATGAAATTGGATTCCCACAATACTTTATGATAAATCTGAATTGGAAGTAGATTATGTACCGTCCACTTCCATCCCATAATAGGAAAATCGGAAACAAAACAAATAGCATCCATGAAATAGGCGCTCAAAAAGAATGGAAGGTAAACCCTCGAAGCAAAGCTTCTTTTAGTTCTATATCCTAAAATTGCAACAGCTAAATTTTCTGACAAAATTTGGGCCCAATCCATTATTGTGGCATTGGTGGCCGCATCTAATAGAGGTAACCATTCTGATGAAAACTTGTTGATCTCTAGTTTCCCAAACAGTCTACATAACATTGCAGTGGCAAAATAGTAAGGAGAACAAAGAGAGTCGGTGGCATACATACCATTTTTATCCTTCTTCAATCTTTCTTCATTACTTGACCAGTGCTTTGTGCATTCCACCAAGTCTTCATTCTCTTGGAGAATTTTTCTACAAATTGCTTGTTGTAGCTAGCCTGGGGTTCTGGTAAGTGTTACATACGCCTCAAATTGTTTGGAGTGAATGACCCCCATTACTTCCTGGATTTTCTTCTTGAACTCTTTGTCGGATATGTCTGCGTGATCTATAATCCATTTCACCATGTCAGTGTAGGGGAGTATCTTCGGCCTTGCAGCAATGCAGTGTAGAAACGAGAATGCAAGTTCGGTTAGGGATGCCTCAGAAGAGCCGCGCCTGTTTGCTGTAACTGTAAGTTCCATAATTCTTGTCTTTTCGTCCTCCAACAATTGATACATGGCTTCCCACGTAGCTATCCCTGCGTCCCGACTACAGGTAGTGTCTATGAATAATGGGGCCATTTATGTCTTCTCAGACGCAGGAGCCTTGCCTTTCTTCCCCATTTCTTTGTGTATTACGCTCTATGTGCTCTTCCTAAAAGTTGCAAGAAGAGAGAAAAAATATGATAAGATGATAGTGAATACAGGAATAATCAATAGAAAGATGAGAATAAGGTGACAGGAGATCTGTAATTCTAAATCATATCAAAATATATCAACTTGCTTCAAATGGTCCGAATCGTTCTTAATAAATGACCACTAATGGACCGTTATGCTAAACTTTAATCTTCATAACTTTGCATCGAACGCAGGAAAGTACAGTCCTAGAACTCTGAGCCCTTTGATCTACAATAAGAGCGATTTTGCGATTTGCTTCGCAATATCGCACAACCCGTTCTCGATAAAAAGATCGTTACGTTGAGCCGCTATGATATGCGATTTGCGAGACGCTATTGCATTTCACGATACTTGGTTATGTTACATAAAGTGATGCTACGGTATTGGAATTTGCGATGCGATAAGGTTATAAGCTTCATGATCTTGCATTCTCGCGGATCGCATTTTCAAGGAGTGACCTTTTCTAAGGGATGCCCACTATAACCTCTTTGTGATGCAAGAATAATCATTTTAAAGCAGGTTTTTCAAGTTTTCCTTAATATTCGAGACTTTCTATTATAAAGTTTTTTCTTAGGTCTTATGGTCATGTAGTGCTTTTTATAAGGAAACTCATAGTTTGTGATGTTTTATGCGCGTGGAGTATGAAAAGGTAAATTTCCATTTTTCAGCAAGTTCCACTTTGACACCTTGTTTTATTCTAATGCTAAGATTTGATTTTTTGGAAGGGTCCCCATTTATTAATGCTATTACTAACACTAATAAAAAAAGGGGTTGTTGATGGTCACAACAATTGGTGATTCACTTGAAAGAACCAGTGATCTCTGATGGTTTTTTGAATTTTCTAAAACTTCTAAAATAGAAATGGTTTCGAAAATAAAACTTCATTGTAGAAATATAAGGTAAATAGTGCTATTTATTAATAACAACATCTTGTTCTAACTATCTTTATTTTGATTATCTTCTTCCCAAAGTTAGTCATTTTACTCACGTCAGTCATTACTTGGTTTGTAAAGATAAAAACAAAGGCATCTCTTTAGATAAGTTTAGGTTTACTCATTTGTCGTAGGTAGAGCCTCTGCTGCCAGCAGGCGTTCATAGCCTCGACAGGGTTACCTGTTACCCAGTAATGATCTAGTGTCCCACTCGAGAAGCATGCAATTTTCAAAGATAAATCCTCATATACACTTATTGCTTTTTCTTTTCTTATTTCTCTTTTAATTCTTAAATAACAATCTCTTGGTTTGGTGGCCAAAATTGACAGTTCCATTCACTTGATTTATAACTTAACTCAACAAGCTAGCTCGTGATGAGACCCCTTGTCTTTTGATTGAAATAATCTCGAGCCATTACCCTGTTTTGATATGCAATATGGAAATGTTAGTTAGTTATAATCTTTATGATAATGATAAGCCGACTCTTGATGAGACCTCTTATTCTTTAAGTTTAAAGTGCATAGTTGGATTACTCTTTGAATCTCGCAATTTCCTAAAGTGGGGGGGAAGTCATTGGTTCCTTAAGAATTCTTCTGGACGACAATTGTAGAGTTTAACAATAGCTTTTCTGCAGAGAATCTTTTTTTTGTTATCGATACCTTTTACAACCGATATAAGGAAAACTTCTTCCTAAGGTGGATTCTAACCAAAATTTGTATAGTTGAAACAGAAGAACAGGCAAAATTTTCAGAATGATAGCACTTAACTCTATGTTTCAAAAATGGAGATTAATTTTCCTAATCACTCCCACTTATACAAGCAAAAAAACAAAATTGATATGAGACACTATTCTTTTCATGGAAACCAAAAGTGAACATTCTCAACATGTTTTATTATCAAAAGAAAACTAAACTAGACTATAATCTATAGAAAATAGAGGAGATCATCTTCTATGGGAAATATTTTTTCTGGATCTGTCCATTAACAGGTAAAGATTCTCTTTTCCCTGCTAAATCTTGTAACATGAAAGTTCATGGACCAATGAGTTCAACAATCTAGAATGGTCCAAGCCACATCCGTTGAAATTTAGTATGCTTTCCTTTCTCTTCATGGGATTTATTCCATTTTAATACTAAGTTTCCAAGTCGAAAATCTTTTCAAGATACCAAGTTTGAATCAAAAGAAGCTTTTACTAATTGTTGATGACGCGCATGGGTAATTCTGGCCTTTTCTCGTTCCTCTTCAAGCTTAAGGATCTGCAATTGTCTTAATTGCAAGGATGAGAAAAGGGTTTCTTTAATGAATTGAACTAAGGCTAAAGAACGAATAGCTAGATTTGTTGGTAGGACCACTTCTTTCCCATAAACTAAATTAAAAGGAGAAGTGCGAATAGAAGTTTTCTGAGTTATTTGATCCGCCCAAAGAGCATACATTAAAGACTTATGCCAGTTCTTATGATTTTGATCGATAGTCCGTTTAAGGATTCTAATAAGATTTGTGTTTGTTGATTCAGCCAACCCATTTCCTTGCGGATAATAATTAGCAGAATATTTAAGTTTAAATCCTCTTTTGAGCGCAAATTCAGTCATGGCAATACCTGAAAAATATGATGCATTATCAAACATTAAAGCGGAAGGTAAGCCAAACCTGGTGATTATGAATTGATCTATAAATTCGATGATACTCTCAGAGTTCGTTGTCTTGAGTGGAACTGCTTCTACCCATTTGGTAAAGTAATCAGTAGTTGTAACGATGTATTTATGATGTTTAGAAGAGTAAGGAACAATCTCACCTATTATATCTAGTCCCCATTTTTCAAATAGTTGATCGATGTTGACTGGTTGTAATGGCAACGATGGCTTCCTCTGTCTTCCAGCAACAATTTGGCAAATCTGACATCTTCTTACATAGCTATGTGCATCCTTAAATACAGTTGGCCAGTAGTAGCATGCGCACAAGATTTTAGGTGTTGTCGCATCTCCTGCGTAGTGTCTGCTTGCTCATCCGTCATGAAGTTCCTGCAAAACATTTTATGCTTCAGATTTCTCAAGGCATCTAACGAGAACAGAATCATAATTCATCCTAAAGAGTACATCATTTACAATTTGATATTGTTTAGCTTTTAGCCTTAGGGCTCTTTTCTTTGTATGATTCAAATGTGGAGGAGCATATCCGTTTTTTAAGAAGAACATGATATTAGCATACCTTGATTTAGAGTCATTTAGGCTTACCTGATACACTTGTACTTCACTATCTGGAGACTATGTTTCTGATATGTGCGATGCTCCAGCCAACATCCTGCAAAAACCTTGACCTTTTACAATATTTGTTGGTTTAATTTCAGCATCATATTCTTGTAGGGTTGTGACCCAATTTGCCCTCTTTTCGCCCACGTCCTTTTGTACCAATAGGTTTCTTACCGCTAGAAATGGTACTATTATTATGGTATGAGTCTTGAGAAGGAAGGGTCTGAAGTGTTTGATTGCTTTGAAAACAACATAAGCTTGTTTCTCAACATCGAAGTAATTTAATTCAGCTCCTTGCAAGTTTGAACTGAAGAAGGCAATTGGGGCTTCGGCTTTATCTTGATTCGCTTGTGTAAGTATGGCAGCATACAATTTCTCAGAGGCGAATGTATATAAAGTGAAAGGATCAGAAAAGTTTGGAGTTACTAGAGATGGGGCATTTATAATTGCTTGTTTTATCAAGCCAAAAGATTCATGTTCTACATGACCCCATTTGAAGAGAGTTTTTCTTTATCTTGGCTTGGAGAGGTGACACTATTCGTGAGAAGTCAGGGACAAATATTTTTAAAAAATTGATCTAACCAAGGAAAGACTACATAGCTTTTTTGTTATGGGGTAGGGATATCTCAGAAATTTCCTTAATCCTATCTGGGTCGATATGGATTCTAGATTTAGACACTATGAATCCGAGAAGCTTTCCTTCACTTAATGCAAAAAAAAAAAAAAAATCGATTAAGTGAGATTCCATATTGTTGACATCATTGGAAGATCTATTTTAAGTCTCTGAGGTGATTACTGCGTTTTTTAGAATACACTGTTATGTCATCTAAGTAAATCACCACTAACCTATTCACTAATCCTTTAAACGCAATGTCCATGGCCCTTTGAAATGTGGCACCGACATTAATCAGCCCAAATGGCATCTTTTGATACGTGTAAGTGCCCCATTTCGTTCTAAATGTAGTTTTCAATTGATCATCTGGGTGGACCAAGATTTGATTATACCCTGAGAAGCCATCTAAAAAGGACATCGGTTCAAACCCTGCGACCAATTGTAATATTTGTTCCATAGGGGGCAATGGAAAATTATCCTTTTGGCAAGCTTTATTGAGGTTTCAAAAGTCAATACAAATCCGGATATCACCGTTCTTCTTTCTGAATAGGACCAAGTTGGAGACCCATTTGGAATGTCTAACAGGAAAAATAATCTTGCCTTTTAATAATTTGTTCAACTCAGATTTAATCTGGTTTTCCAAATTAGGATGGATTTCCTCAATTTCTGCTGGACAGGCTTTTCATCAGAGATCATCGGAATTGTATGTTGTATAATCGAAGTGTCGTAAGTTTTAAGATCATCATAATTCCAGGAAAAGACACTCTTGTATTGTTTCAACAGTCGAAAGAAAGATGATTTTCCTCGGATGTTAGACCAAGACCTAGGTTGATGTTCTGTGGCTTTATGTCAGTCCCCAGATTCACTAATTCATACCTCAAAGTTGAACTTTGAAGTTTTCAATTGGTGGACCGTTTGAATCTATCCTTTAGGTCATATAGGTCCTCTAACTTGACTACGGATTTTGGTATAGCATTATTGTTGTTTCCTTGTTCAAGCTGCTTGTCATGTTGGTCTTCATCAATTATCTGATTATTGTAAGAGCCTTCTGATGTCAGAAAACTCACAATATCAGGGTCATTGTTGAAAACTCTCCAATTGGTAATATTATCAGGAATGGAGGGTCTAAAGATTAATTCAATCAAGAATTTGTCCGGGCTATATTCTTCTGATGGAATAATCTTGGAAGCTACATTAGCAAGGAGATCAGCACCAGCATTTTGGAGTCTTGGAATGGATGAAATATTAAATGCTATAAAGAATCAAGTCAGGTCTTGTACTAACGATTGATAGTGCTTCAAGTGTCCTGACAGACAGTGTATAGTATTTCTTACCTGTTTAATAACAATCTTCGAGTCTCCAAATACTTGCAGGTATTTCATATTAAGCCTGATTTCCTTGTATAACCCTTGAACTAACGCTTCATATTCAACAGTATTGTTCGTGCAACATTAGACTTAGAACCATCAAAAATAATTTCCAAAACAAAGTTTTATCTACAGGTCTATCTACAAAATCAATGCATCTAGAAGTGTTTGTTTGAGAGAAATTTTCTATCTGAGATAAAATGGAATTTTTCAAAAAAGGTGAAGTATGAGCGTTGAAATGCCCTAAGAATGAATCAACATAATAGTTTCCAATTATATTTTTGTTGTACACTACAAGCTCATTTTCTCCTTCTAACTCCGTCACTATATACTTTTGGTGTCTTTCTTGTTCAGCCTTGATCTGATTTGGTTTACCGTTGTAAGGGAGCCACATATGAAACTAGTCGGTCGCAAAGTAACCGTGAAGCTTCTCTGACCAATCCCTGCTAAGGATTAGTCCATAAAATTCAAGAATGTCTGTGACAAGTATATCAATGACTTGACATACCTTCGGGTTTGATGACAGCCTGATGGTCACTTAATTAAGTTCACCGATGACCTCTACTTGAGACAGATCCAGTTGTACTATGCGTACTGTAGATTTCTGAGGTTGGACATTTAGATTTGCACAAGCTGTCTTAGGCAAAATATTAGATGAGGCACCGGAATCTACCAGACAGTTATGCAAATTTTTATTGAAAACTTCAAAGGTAAGAAGAAATGGTGAAGTATGGGATTTTGACCTTCCTCCAATCAAAGAAATATCATTTGGATCGACTTTATTTGAAATGTCAGTCGGAGGTCTTCCCATTTCATGAGTGGCTTGTGAAATCACAGCGGCATGTAGAGGCGTAATAGGTACTACATTCAGATCTTTCAAGAGAAATTTATGTTGATGTTTTAATTTGCTGAGCTCATGAAAAGTAATATTAGCCCTAGTTTTCTTCATGTCTTCAACAATGTTATACTCCATTTCATCAGAGATGATAAGTGTTTTAGATGGAGTTGTTGATCAGACTGGACTAGGTTTGTCTAAGTAGCCTTTGGTGATGATTTCTTACCTGCGATTTTATCCTGTGGAGTTGGGCTTGGGTTTTTCTATTTATAACTGGATTGTGGAGGATCAAGTTGATTTCTACTTCTTATAGCAACATGTAATACATCTTGATCTTCTTCATCTGGAAGAATGAAGTCCCACATTCCTTGTAGTTCCATGACTTCATCATCATCAATTTGTTCCTCATTTGAAACTTCTTCTTCTTCCCCTTCCAATTCTGCGTTTGTTATAGCATTTGGTGGTTTAGGATCAGTTGAAGGATTTCTCCTAAAGGGTTTAAAAGGTTTCTTGGAAGAGGTTTCTGCTACTTGTTTCTTAATATCAACCATTTCGTTGGACATGGTTTTCAAGACTTTCTGTAACCCTTCCAGGTTGAATGGGTCCTTTAATTGTTTTTTCTTAGGATCATCTCTAAAAGACACTTTTTTAGACTTTCTTTCATCTACAACATTTTTATTTTCTATGGCTAGGATACGTTTCTCTACAGCTATCGCCTCTTTCATGTTTTCAGCGAACGTTGGCTTGGCAGCTCTATCTACAAAGATCGTTGAATTTGAAGGCAAAGCGGAAATATACCATTCATTTTGGACTTCATTGCTAGGCTTCGACATTGCTGGTATTTTGTTTAATAAGTTATTGAACCGAGAATTGAAATCCTTAATTGGTTCTCTCGGTTCGGCTTTTAAATTGGAGAGATCATTTATTAAGGTTGTTCTAGATCGATCATCTCCGAATTTAGTTAAAAACTGATCTTGAAAAGTATCCCAGTTATTAATGGAGCCTGATGGTAACGAAAAATACCATGATTCTACTGCTCCTCGTAAAGTATAGGGGAATAATCGTACAACTGCGTCCTCTTCTGTTACTCCATTTAAATTAATAAACAACATGAAATTATTTATGTGCTCTTCGGCTGATAGGCCATTGTTAGGATTAAACTTGGGAAGCCATTTCTCAGGATGAGCTGGTAATTGTGATAAAGGTGCAAGCATTCTTACAGCTCTTGGATTAGCCCATGGCCTTGGTGGTGGATTTCCTGCCATTGTTGGACTATGAATAGGAGGAGGAGTAACAGTAGTTGAAGGTGGTTGGGTAGAGGAGGATGTTGCTCATGTACCTGTGTGAACCACCATCTGGGGTTGAGAGATGGATGAATGACCTTGTGATAATATAGATGGGATGGTAGATGAAGATGATGAAAGAACCTCACTCTGAGATTTTGTTGGTGTTTTCCTAGCTTTCTTACGACTCAGTAAAGGAAACTCAACTCGCGGGATTCCTAGCTTTTCGCTTTGTGCTCTAGTCAGTCATTGAGATGGGGTCAGATGAGAAGTGACACTACCTTGGAAAAACTCAGATTCTTCTTGAGATAAAGAAATTCCCTATAAATTATGAATTAAAGTTTGTAATTCAGGGGGATTTGAAGAAGAATGATCTGGCCTGCTTGGGATTTCAGTAATGTGCTATGTATTTTTCTTTTCAACTCTTGGTTCAGTGACGGAAGATTTATCATGTGAACGAGAAGTTGAGGGTGATACTGAGGGAGTTTTACTCTTAGAATGTCGTGAATATGTAGATTTACTTTCCATTCATAGTCAGGCCCTCCTTCTAGCGCCAAATATGTTGAAGGCTCGAAAATCGGGTCTACAACAAAGGGGATAACCACCCAATCCGGACCTTAATGCAGCTCCTTTTTGGTTTGGAATAGTGGCTCTGACTGGGGATGATGGGACCAAGTTCCTAATCTGTTTATGATGTGTGTGCTAATGGGATGATGCTTTTCTTTCTGAGGTTTTATGGGGTGAATTCTTGTTCTAAATCTAATCTATATTTTAACTATCATTTGCAATCTATTGTAATCAAAGAAAACATTTAACTCTAAACTATCCCGGGAGTAATGTTTGCTTATGCGATCTAAAATCATTTCTAAAAGCAATTGATAATGAAAATCATTCAATCACCATGAGAAAAGAATCCATTTAAAAATGAATTGTTTTGTATAAGAAGTTATCTGAAACAATTATGAGAAATATATCACATAAGAGTTATTCACATATTTAGCATAAAAAGTAAGTTATCACCATACAGAAGTGCAATAATGACAACTAAACATTCAAACTTTCATATATAAATAACTGAAAATGATTTATCGCTTTACACATAAGTAAAAAGTATTAGGAGATAAAAATACCATTGGTAATAAGTTCTACTCATGAGCTGCAACAATATAGATCTATCTCCAAATCACTTAACATCCACTAAGAGTACAAAAGTGCATTTCAGTAGCAGATATCAAACTCATATAAAAATAAATCTCGTTCCATTCATTTTATAAAAACCTCCTCAGTGGGGGGCAAAATGCACATTCTGAAGAATTGTTTTTGATAAAACTCTGGAACCCTCTCTAAATGCATGAGAGGGGTTTAAACACTACTCTATGAAATATAAAAATAAATATTACAAAAATAGATGAGGAGGTTTAAACGACCTGCCTCGTTTTAAGAAAAACTAAACTAAAACAAAAATAAACTGTGTTTATGATAAATCTTGCATCTGATCTTTTAGATCGCAAATCTCTAGCATCGATTTCAAGAGCGTCGGTTGGCCGACTTCAGCTTTTAACTACCCTGCAAATACGGTGTTGGAAAGAGCTAGCACTATCTTCTCAGCAGAAGTTATGAGGCATTTCAGGGTCATCCATTAGTTATGTGGTTTTACCAGGTACTGCTAGTATGTCTCCCAGTTTAACCTGTTTACCTGTTTAATCGCCTCTACCCTTTCCTTTGTTGTTCGTTTCCACAATGTTTGAAGTTGTTGTGATTTTGGAAGGAAGACTGGGGTGGTCTCTGCTACCAAATTGGCCTTGTGCAAGTTTTCATTTATGCACTCAATGACGTTGTTCGTTGCTACCGATGCCTCTTCCATTGCCTGTTCCGCTTCTTTTAACTGAGAATCCCATTTCATGAATAAAATCTCTTTATGTGATTCGTCAATTCTAGGCATGTCTGCTCTTTTCCCTTTTTCGGATCTCTACCAGTTCAAGAAGTTTGAGACCTTCTTAAAAATTGAATCGTATTCAAGTCACAATTCTACGACTTGATTAGTAATATAATCACTTGTTTCGCAATGGGAATTCCAATGTGAAATCTTCTGACATAGTAATTCCTTTTGTTGCAAACGCTGAGAATTAAGAGCAAGTGCTTCTGTGATGAACTCCCCAATTTTGGGATCGTCTTTATGCAGTTCTATCATATCTTTTAACTGGTTTTCTTTGTTGCCCAAACTGCTTTGATGTACCAATTGCAGCTGCTGCAAGTCTTCCTGAAGTTTCGCTAGTTGTGTTTTAGCTTCTTGATTGATGCTGACTTGCTGTAATTGTTGTTCCAAAAACAAAATCCTATCCTCTTTCTCTTTAAGTAACAATTGAACTTCTGTTGCTTTATCAATAGTTGTTGAAGTGTATGCTCCTGCGATCTATGAGAGCTTAGTTATATTTTCCGATGAGTTTGTAGTGGGGTTTTTCCAAAGAACATCCAAAGGTTCATCCTCGAGAATGAGCACGGCATCCAGCTTTCTTTTCTTTATTTTCCTTCTGACAATAACCTTATGTTGAGGGCTATAAAATACGTCTAGAGGAGGAATTTCCTCTATCCTTAGTACAATTTCAAATGAGGGAGCAACAGGAATGTGCTCTGTTTCTTGAGTATTTACAGCCCTTTCTATTAGCATCTCTGTAGTCGTCTCTTTTGGATTTGTTGGAGTCGCTAGAGTTCGCTCCTCTATGCTTAGAATCTTATTAAAATTTTCCCATTCCCCTTCTAGATCAATTACAAGTGCCTTTGTTGGCTTTGTAAGAGGAGTGGGAACTTCAGCTTGTTTTGGGGACAAATCCTGCTAATCAAGCTTTTCTGTAGCTTAAGCAGTGTCTTTAATTGACCCCTCGCTTCTCCTATGTTCACTCTTGGACTGATCACCAGACTTTTCAACTGATTCTTTTTCAGAACTTGTTTTGGACTTGTCTTTTGATCCTTCACTTATGCTAACACTGGGAGTAGGCTCTCTTATTGGTTCAATGAGCAATTGTTCCAATGGGACCTTTGATAACCTCTGTTTTCTGTAATTGTCGAACTTTTGGAGATCTTCTTGGTCAAAAATAATTCGTGCCATATGCTGAACCTCTCTGAAAGTGTTCTTCTGCAGAAAAACATCGTCAAAGGGATCTTATTAATTGGAAAACACTTTTATTTTAACCATTGTAGTAGTTGTAAACATAACATATTATCAATTTATTTGAAAGCATGACCTAATTCATGCGATGCAAAGGCTTTGCATACTACAGGAAATTGCGGCCAAATGGCCTTCTTGGAGTCTTTCAGTACCTTGCTCATTCCCCCCACTCCACAGGTCTGATAAGCTATTTCCCTGGCCATTAGTTTGTCGGGGACGTAAAGAGGTAGCACATGGGGTGAAGCAATGCTACCAAATACTCTGATATATGTGAACAAATCTTCCCCAAACTACCTTGCCATAGTGAGAATATCCACTTCAGCCTCTGGGGAAAACCTTGGGGCATCTCGGTTATAGAGAATTTTATAAATAGGGAGCATAACTCCATGACAAATTTTGAAGAAATGTGGGATGAAATTGGATTCCCACAATACTTTATGATAAATCTGAATGGGAAGTGGATTCTGTACCGTCCACTTCCATCCCATAATAGGAAAATCGGAAACAAAACAAATAGCGTCCATCACATAAGCGCTCAAAAAGAATGGAGTGTAAACCCTCAAAGCAAAGCTTCTTTTAGTTCTGTATCCTAAAATTTCAGCAGCTAAATTGTCCGACAGAATTTGGGCCCAATCCATTATTGTGGCATTGGTGGCCGCATCCAATAGAGGTAACCATTCTGATGAAAACTTGTTGATGTCTAGTTTCCCAAACAGTCTACATAACATTGCAGCGGAAAAATAGTAAGGAGAACAGAGAGAGCCAGTGGCGTACATACCATTTTTATCCTTCTTCAATCTTTCTTCATTACTTGACCAATGCTTTGTGCATTCCGCCAAGTCTTCATTCTCCTTGGTGGATTTTTCTACAAATTTCTTGTTGTAGCTAGCCTGGGGTTCTGGTAAGTGGTACATACGCATCAAATTGTTTGGAATGAATGACCCCATTACTTCCTATCTTTTCTTCTTGAACTCTCTGTCGAAAATGTCTGCATGATCTATAATCCATTTCACCATGTCAGTGTAGGGGAGTATCTTCGGCCTTGCAGCAATGCGGTGTAGAAACGAGCATGCAAGTTTGGTTAGGGATGCCTCAGAAGAGCCGCACCCATCCGCTGTAACTGTAACTTCCATAATTCTTGGCTTTTCGTCCTCCAACAACTGATACATGGCTTCCCACGTAGATATCCCTGCGTCCCGACTACAGGTAGTGTCTGTGAATAATGGGGCCATTTCTGTCTTCTCAGACGTAGGAGCCTTGCCTTTCTTCCCCATTTCTTTGTGTATTACGCTCTGTGTGCTCTTCCTGAAAGTTGCAAGAAGAGAGAAAAAATATGATAAGATGATAGTGAATACAAGAATAATCAATAGAAAGACGAGAATAAGGTGACAGGAGATCTTTAATTCTAAATCATATCAAAATATATCAACTTGCTTCAAATGGTCCTTTACACTGATCTGAATCGTTTTTAATAAATGACCACTAATGGACCGTTATGCTAAACTTTAATGTTCATAACTTTGCATCGAACACAAGAAAGTACTGTCCTAGAACTCTGAGCCCTTTGATCTGCGATAAGAGTGATTTTGTGATTTGCTTCGCAATATCGCAGATTGCAATATCGCAAAACCCGTTCTCGTTAAAAACATCATTACGTTGAGCTGCTGCGATATGCGATTTGTGAAACGCTATCGCATTTCACAATACTTGGTTATGTTACATAAAGTGGCGTCGCGATATTGGAATTTGCGATGCGATAAGGTTATAAGCTTCGTGATCTCGCATTCTCGCGGATCGCATTTTCAAGGAGTGACTTTTTCTAAGGGATGCCCGTTGTAACCTTTTTGCGATGCGAGAATAATCGTTTTAAAGCGGGTTTTTCAAGTTTTCCTTAATATTCGAGACTTTCTGTTATAAAGTTTTTTCTTAGGTCTTATGGTCATGTAGCGCTTTTTATAAGGAAACTCATAGTTTGTGATGTTTTATGCGCTTGGAGTATGAAAAGGTAAATTTCCATGTTTTAGCAAGTTCCACTTTGACACCTTGTTTTATCCTAAAAACAAAAAGGCAACATTAAATGCTAAGATTTGATTTATTGGAAAGGTCCCCATTTATTAACGCTATTACTAACACTAATAAAAAGGGGTGTTGTTGATGGTCACAACAATTGGCGATTCACTTGAAAGAACCAGTTATCTCTGATGGTTTTTTGAATTTTCTAAAACTTCTAAAATAGAAATGGTTTTGAAAATAAAACTTCATTGTAGAAATATAAGGTAAATAGTGCTATTTATTAATAACAACATCTTGTTCTAACTATCTTTATTCTGATTATCTTCTTCCCAGAGTTAGTCATTTTACTCACATCAGTCATTACTTGGTTTGTAAAGATAAAAACAAAGGCATCTCTTTAGATCAGTTTAGGTGTACTCATTTGTCGTAGGTAGAGCCTCTGCTGCCAGCAAGCATTCATAGCCTCGACAGTTTTACCTGTTACCCAGCAATGATCCAATGTTCCACTCGAGAAGCATGCAATTTTCAAAGATAAATCCTCATATACACTTATTGTTTTTTCTTTTCTTATTTCTCTTTTAATTCTTAAAGAACAATGTCTTGGTTTGGTGGCCAAAATTGATAGTGCCATTCACTTGATTTATAACTTAACTCAACAAGATGGCTTGTGATGAGACCCCTTGTCTTTTGATTGAAATAATCTCGAACCATTACCCTGTTTTGATATGCAGTATGGCAATGTTAGTTAGTTATAATCTTTATAATCATGATAAGCCGGCTCTTGGTGAGACCTCTTATTCTTTAAGTTTAAAGTGCATAGTTGGATTACTCTTTGAATCTCGCAATTTCCTAAATTTGGGGGGAAGTCATTGGTTCCTTAAGAATTCTTCTGGACGACAATTGTAGAGTTTAAAAATAGCTTTTCCGCAGAGAATCTTTGTTTTGTTATTGATACCTTTTTCAACCAATATAAGGAAAACTTATTCCTAAGGTGGATTCTAACCAAAATTTTTATAGTTGAAACAGAAGAATAGGTAAAATTTTCAGAATGATAGCACTTAACCCTATGTTTCAAAAATGGAGATTAATTTTCCTAATCACTCCCACTTATACAAGCGAAAAAACAAAATTGATATGAGACACTATTCTTTTCATGGAAACCAAAAGTGAACATTCTCAACCTATTTTATTATCAAAAGAAAACTAAACTAGACTATAATCTACAGAAAATAGAAGAGATCATCTTCTATGGGAAATATTTTTTCAGGATCTGTCCATTAACAGGTAAAGATTCTCTTTTCCCTGCTAAATCTTGTAACATGAAAGTTCATGGACCAATGAGTTCGACAATCTAGAATGGTCCAAGCCACATTTGTTGGAATTTAGTATGCTTGCCTTTCTCTTCATGGGCTTTATCCCATTTTAATACTAAGTCTCCAAGCCGAAAATCATTTCTAGATACCAAGTTTGAATCAAAAGAAGCTTTTACTAATTGTTGATGATGCGCATGGGTAATTCTGGCCTTTTCTCGTTCCTCTTCAATCTTAAGGATCTGCAATTGTCTTAATTGCAAGGATGAGGAAGGGGTTTCTTCAATGAATTGAACTAAGGCTAAAGAAGGAATAGCTAGATTTGTTGGTAGGACCACTTCTTTCCCATAAACTAAATTAAAAGGAGAAGTGCCAATAGAAGTTTTCTGAGTTATTCAATCCGCCCAAAGAGCATACATTAAAGACTTATGCCAATTCTTATGATTTTGATCGATAGTCCATTTAATGATTCTAATAAGGTTTTTATTTGTTGATTCATCCAACCTGTTTCCTTGCGGATAATAATAAGCAGAATATTTAAGTTTAAATCCTCTTTTAAGCACAAATTCAGTCAGAGAAATACCTAAAAAATATGATGCATTATCAAACATTAAAGCAAAAGGTAAGCCAAACCTGGTGATTATGAATTGATCTATAAATTCTATGATACTCTCAGAGTCGGTTGTCTTGAGTGGAACTGCTTCTACCCATTTGGTAAAGTAATCAGTAGTTGTAAGGATGTATTTATGATGTTTAGAAGAGTTAGGAATGATCTCACCTATTATATCTAATCCCCATTATTCAAATGGTTGATTGATGTTGACTGGTTGTAATGGCAATGATGGCTTCCTCTGTCTTCTAGTAGCAGTTTGACAAATCTGACATCTTCTTACATAGCTATGTGCATCCTTAAATACAGTTGGCCAGTAGTAGCCTGCGCGCAAGATTTTATGTGTTGTTGCATCTCCTGCGTAGTGTCTGCTTGCTCATCCATCTTGAAGTTCCTGCAAAACATTTTCTGCTTCAGATTTCTCAAGGCATCTAAGAAGAACAGAATCATAATTCATCCTAAAGAGTACATCATTTACAATTTTATATTGTTTAGCTTTTAGCCTTAGGGCTCTTTTCTTTGTATGATTCAAATGTGGAGGAGCATATCTGTTTTTTAAGAAGAACATGATATCAGCATACCTTGATTTAGAGTCATTTAGGCTTACTTGATACACTTGTACTTCACTATCTGGAGACTGTGTTTCTGATATGTGCGATGCTCCAGCCAACATCCTGCAAAAACCTTGACCTTTTACAATATTTGTTGGTTTAATTTCAGCATCATATTCTTGCAGTGTTGTGACCCAATTTTCCCTCTTTTCGCCCACGTCCTTTTGTACCAATAGGTATCATACCGCTGGAAATGGTACTATTATTCTGGTATGAATCTTGAGAAGGAAGGGTCTAAAGTGTTTGATTGCTCTGAAAAAAGCATAAGCTTGTTTCTCAACATCGGAGTAACTTAATTCAGCTCCTTGCAAGTTTGAACTGAAAAAGGCAATTGGTGCTTTGGCTTTATCTTGATTCGCTTGTGTAAGTATGGCAGCATACAATTTCTCAGAGGCGAATGTATATAAAGTGAAAGGATCAGAGAAGTTTGGAGTTACTAGAGATGGGGCATTTATAATCGCTTGTTTTATCAAGCCAAAAGCTTCATGTTCCGCATGACCCCATTTGAATAGAGAGTTTTTCTTTATCATGGCTTGGAGAGGTGACACTATTCGTGAGAAGTCAGGGACAAATCTTTTAACAAAATTGATCTACCCAAGGAAAGACTGCATAGCTTTTTTGTTATGGGGTAGGGAAATCTCAGAAATTTGCTTAATCCTATCTAGGTCGATATGGATTCCAGATTTAGACACTATGAATCCGTGAAGCTTTCCTTCACTTAATGCAAAAAAAAAAAAAAAAAAAAAATTGGATTAAGTGAGATTCCATATTTTTGACATCGTTGGAAGATCTGTTTTAAGTCTTTGAGGTGATTACTGCATTTTTTAGAATACACTGTTATGTCATCTAAGTAAATCACCACTGACCTGTTCACTAATCCTTTAAACACAATGTCCATGGCCCTTTGAAATGTGGCACCGGCATTAATTAGCCCAAATGGCATCTTTTGATACGCGTAAGTGCCCCATTTTGTTCTAAATGTAGTTTTCAATTGATCATCCGAGTGGACCAAGATTTGATTATACCACGAGAAGCCATCTAAAAAGGACATCAGTTCAGACCCTGCAACCGATTGTAATATATGTTCCATAGGGGGCAGTGGAAAATTATCCTTTTGGCAAGCTTTATTGAGGTTTCAAAAGTCAATACAAATCCGGATATCACCATTTTTCTTTCTGACTGGGACCAAGTTGGAGACCCATCTAGAATGTCTAACAGGAAAAATAATCTTGGCTTTTAGTAATTTGTTCAACTCAGATTTAATCTGGTTTTCCAAATTAGGATGGATTTTCCTCAATTTCTGTTGAACATGCTTTTCGTCAGAGATCATCGGAATTGTATGTTGTATAATCGAAGTGTCGTAGGTTTTAAGATCATCATAATTCCAAGCAAAGACACTCTTGTATTGTTTTAACAGTCGAAAGAAAGATGATTTTTCCTCAGATGTTAGACCAAGACCTAGGTTGATGTTTTGTGGCTTTATGTCAGTCCCCAGATTCACTAATTCATACCTCAGAGTTGAACTCTGAAGTTTTGAATTGGTGGACCATTTGAATCTGTCCTTTAGGTCATATAGGTCCTCTAACTTGACTACGGATTTTGGTATAGCATTATTGTTGTTTCCTTGTTCCAGTTGCTTTTCTTGTTGGTCTTCATCAATTATCTGATTATTGTAAGAGCCTTCTGATGTCAAAAAACTCACAATATCAGGGTCATTGTTGAAAACTCTCCAATTGGTAATATTATCAGGAATAGAGGGTCTAAAGATTAATTCAATCGAGAATCTGTCTGGGCTATAGTCTTCTGATGGAATAAGCTTGGAAGCTACATTAGCAAGGAGATCAGCACTAGCGTTTTGGAGTCTTGGAATGGATGAAATATTAAATGCCATAAAGTGTGAAGTCAGTTCTTGTACTAACAATTGATAGTGCTTCAAGTGTCTTGACAGACAATGTATAGTATTTCTTACCTGTTTAATAACAATCTCCGTGTCTCCAAATACTTGTAGGTATTTCATATTAAGCCCAATTGCCTTGTATAACCCTTGAACTAACGCTTCATATTCAGTAGTATTGTTCGTGCAATCGAACTCTACTCTACATGTTAGCATGGTTTTCTCTCCTTTTGGACTGACTAATATACAACCTGCTCCTGCTCCATCATTAGCCTTAGAACCATCAAAAAATAATTTCCAAAACAAAGTTTTATTTATAGGTCTATCTACAAAATCAATGCATCTAGAAGTGTCTGTTTGAGAGAAATTTTCTATCTAAGATAAAACGGAATTGTTCAAAAAATGTGAAGTATGAGCATTGAAATTCCCTAAGAATGAATCAACAGAATAGTTTCCAATTATATTGTTGTTGTATGCTACAGGCTCGTTTTCTCCTTCTAACTCCGTCACTATATACTTTTGGTGTCTTTCTCGTTTAGCCTTGATTTGATTTTGTTTACCGTTGTAAGGGAGCCACATATGAGACCTGTCGATCGCAAAGTAACTGTGAAGCTTCTTTGACCAATCCCTACTAAGGATTAGTCCACAAAATTCAGGAATGTCTGTGACAAGTATATTAATGACTTGACATACCTTCAGGTCTGATGACAGCCTGATGGTCACTTGATTAAGTTCACCGATGACCTCTACTTGAGACTGATCCAGCTGTACTATGCGTACTGTAGATTTATGAGGTTGGAAATTTAGATTTGCGCAAGCTTTCTTAGGCAAAATATTATATGAGGCACCGGAATCTACCAAACAATTATGCAAATTGTTATTGAAAACTTCAAAGGTAAGAAGAAATGGCAAAGTATGGGATTTTGACCTTCCTCCAATCAAAGCAATATCATTTGGATTGACTTTATTTGAAATTCCAGTCAGAGGTCTTCCCATTTGATGAGTGGCTTGTGAAATCACAGTGGCAGGTAGAGGCGTAATAGGTACTGCATTCAGATCTTTCAAGAGAAATTTCTGTTGATGTTTTAATTTGCTGAGCTCATGAAAAGTAATATTAGCTGTAGTTTTCTTCATGTCTTCAACAATGTTATACTCCATTTCATCAGAGATGATAAGTATTTTAGATGGAGTTGTTGAATCAGACTAGACTGGGTTTGTCTGAGCAGCCTTTGGTAATGATTTCTTACCTGCGATTTTATCCTTAGGAGTCAAGCTTGGGTTTTTCTGTTTAGAACTGGATTGTGGAGGATCAAGTTGATTTCTACTTCTTGTAGCAACCTCACTCTGAGATTCTGCTAGTGTTTTCCTAGCTTTCTTACGACTCAGTAAAGGAAACTCAACTGACGGGATTCCTAACTTTTTTCTTTGTGCTCTAGTCAGTCATTGAGATGGGGTCAAATGAGAAGTGACACTACCTTGGGAAAGCTCAGATTCTTCTTGAGATAAATAAATTCCCTGTAACTTATGAATTAAATTTTGTAACTCAACGGGATCTGAAGAAGAATGATCTGGCTTGCTTGGGATTTCAGTAATGTGCTTTGTATTTTTCTTTTCAACTCTTGGTTCAGTGATGGAAGATTTATCATGCGAACGAGAAGTTGAGGGTGATGGTGGGGGATTTTTACTCTTAGAATGTTGTGAATATGTAGATTTACTTTTCATTCACAGTCAGGCCCTCCTTCTAGCGCCAAATATGTTGAAGGCTCGAAAAATCGGATCTACAACAAGGGGGATAACCACCCAGTCCAAACCTTAATGCAGCTCCTTTTCCGTTTGGAATAATGGCTCCGAATGGGGATGATGGGACCATTTTCCCAATCTGTTTATGATGTGAGTGCTAATGGGATGACATTTTTCTTTCTAAGGTTTTATGGGGTGAATGCTTGTTCTAAATCTAATCTATATTTTAACTATCATTTGCAATCTATTGTAATCAAAGAAAAAATTTAACTCTAAACTATCCCAAGAGTAACGTTTGCTTATGCAATCTAAAATCATTTCTAAAAGCAATTGATAATGAAAATCATTCAATCACCACGAGAAAAGAATCCATTTTAAAATGAATTGTTTCGTATAAGAAGTTAGCCGAAACAATTATGAGAAATATGTCGCATAAGAGTTATTCACATATTCAGCATAAAATGTAAGTTATCACCATATAGAAGTGCAATAATGAAAACTAAACATTCAAACTTTCATATATAAATAACTGAAAATGATTTATCGCTTTACACATAAATAAAAAATATTAGGAGATAAAAATACCATTGGTAATAAGTTCTACTCATGAGCTGCAGCAATATAGATCTATCTCCAAATCACTTAACATCCATTAAGAATACAAAAGTGCATTTCAGTAGCAGATATCAAACTCATATAAAATAAATCTCGTTCCATTCATTTTATCAAAACCTCCTCAATAGGGGGGAAAATGCACATTCTGAAGAATTGTTTTTTATAAAACTCTAGACCCCTCTCTAAATGCATGAGAGGGGTTTAAATACTATTCTATGAAATCTAAAAATAAATATTACAAAAATAGATGAGGAGGTTTAAACGACCTGCCTCATTTTAAGCAAAACTAAACTAAAACAAAAATAAACTGTGTCTATGATAAATCTTGCATCTGATCTTTTAGATCGCAAATCTCCAGCACTGATTTCAAGAGCGTGAGTTGGCCAACTTCAGCTTTTAACTGTCATGAAAATACGGCGTTCGCAAGAGCTGGAACTATCTTCTCGGCAGAAGTTATGAGGGATTTTAGGGTCATCCATTGGCTATGTGGTTTTACCAGGTACTGCTAGTATGTCTCCTAGTTTAACCTGTTTACCTATTTAATCACCTCTGCTATTCGTTTCCACACTGTTTGAAGTTGTTGTGCTTTTGGAAGGAAGACAGGGGTGGTCTCTGCTACCAAATTGGCCTTGTGCAGGTTTTCATTTATGAACTCAATGACGTTGCTCGCTGCTACTGATGCCTCTTCCATTGCGTATTCCACTTCTTTTAACTGAGAATCCCATTTCACGAATAAAATCTCTTTATGTGATTCATCAATTCTAGGCATGTCTACTCTTTTCGCTTCTTCGGATCTCTGCCAGTTCAAGAAGTTTGAAACCTTCTTAAAAATTGAATCGTATTCAAGTCGCAATTATACGACTTGATTAGTAATATTATCACTTGTTTCGCAATGGGAATTCCATTATGAAATCTTCTGGCATAGTAATTATTTTTGTTGCAAAAGCTGAGAATTAAGAGCAAGTGATTTTGTGATGAACTCCCCAATTTTGGGATCGTCTTTATGCAGTTTTATCATATCTTGTAACTGGTTTTCTTTGTTTCCCAAACTGCTTTGATGTGCCAATTGCAGCTGTTGGAAGTCTTCCTGAAGTTTTGCTAGATGTGTTTCTGCTTCTTGATTGATGCTGACTTGCTATAATTGTTGTTACAAAAACAAAATCCTATCCTCTTTCTCTTTAAGTAACAATTGAACTTATGTTGCTTTATCAATAGTTGTTGAAGCATATGCTCCTGTGATCTATGAGAGCTTAGTTAGATTTTCCGATGGGTCTGTAGTGGGGTCTTTCCAAAGAACGTCCAGAGGTTCATCCTCGGGAACGAGCACGGCATCCAACTTTCTTTTCTTTATTTTCCTTCTGACAACAGCCTTATGTTGAGGGCTATAAAATATGTCTAGAGGAGGAATTTCCTCTATCCTTAGTACAATTTCAGACGAGGGAGAAACAGGAATGTGCTCTATTTCCTGAGTATTTATAGCCCTTTCTATTACCATCTTCGTAGTCGTCTCTTTTGGATTTGTTGGAGTTGCTAAAGTTTGTTCCTCTGTGCTCAGAATCTTATTAAAATTTTCCCATTCCCCTTCTAGATCAATTACAAGTGCCTTTGTTGGCTTTGTAAGAGGAGTGGGAACTTCAGCTTGTTTTGGGGACAAAGCCTATTGATCAGGGTTTTTTGTAGATTGAGCCATGTCTTTAATTGACCCCTCGCTTCTGTTGTGTTCACTCTTGGACTGATCACCAGACTTTTCAACTGATTCTTTTTCAGAACTTGTTTTAGACTTGTCTTTTGATCCTTCACTTATGCTAACACTAGGAGTAGGCTCTCTTATTGGTTCAATGAGCAATTGTTCCAATGGGACCTTTGATAACCTCTGTTTTCTGTAATTGTCGAACTTTTGGAGATCTTCTTGGTAAAAAACAATTCGTGCCATATGCTAAACCTCTCTGAAAGTGTTCTTCTGCAGAAAAACATCGTCAAAGGGATCTTCTTCATTGGAAAACACTTTTATTTTAACCATTGTAGTAAAATTACTTACAACACCAAAGGGATCATGTTGCCTCCCCGGGAACTTTGGTAGTTTTAAACATAACATATTATTATTTTCTTTGAAAGCATGACCTAATTCATGCAATGCAAAGGCTCTGCATACTACAGGAAATTGTGACCAAATGGCCTTCTTGGAGTCTTTCAGTACCTTGCTCATTCCCCCCACTCCATAGGTTTGATAAGCTATTTCCCTAGCCATTAGTTTGTCGAGGACGTAAATAGGTAGCACATGGGGTGAAGAAATGCTACTAAACACTCTGACATACATGAACAACTCTTCCCTAAACCACCTTGCCACGGTGAGAATATCCACTTCAGCCTCTTGGGAAAACCTTGGGGAATCTTGGTTATAGAGCATTTTATAAATAGGGAGCATAACTCCATGACAAATTTTGAAGAAATTTGGGATGAAATTCGATTCCCACAATACTTTATGATAAATCTGAATGGGAAGTGGATTCTGTACCATCCACTTCCATCCCATAATAGGAAAATCGGAAACAAAAAAAATAGCGTCCATGACATAGGCGCTCAAAAAGAATGGAGGGTAAACCCTCGAAGCAAAGCTTCTTTTAGTTCTGTATCCTAAAATTGCAGCGGCTAAATTGTTAGACAGAATTTGGGCCCAATCCATTATTGTGGCATTGGTGGCCACATCCAATAGAGGTAACCATTCTGATGAAAACTTGTTGATGTCTGGTTTCCCAAACAGTCTACATAACATTGCAGCGGAAAAACAGTAAGGAGAACAGAGAGAGCCAGTGGCGTACATACCATTTTTATCCTTCTTCAATCTTTCTTCATTGCTTGACCAGTGCTTTGTGCATTCCGCCAAGTCTTCATTCTCCTTGGCGAATTTTTCTACAAATTGCTTGTTGTAGCTAGCTTGGGGTTCTGGTAAGTGGTACATATGCCTCATATTGTTTGGAATGAATGACCCTATTACTTCCTGGCTTTTCGTCTTGAACTCTCTGTCGGATATGTCTACCAGATCTATAATCAATTTCACCATGTCAGTGTAGGGGAGTATCCTCGAGTCCCGTCATGGTGACGAGCCCAATGTTGTCAGGGTTTAGCGAGTCCAACATAGGGAAAACTCAAAGTCTTTTTCATGTTTAGAGAGTTTGAAAAAGACAAGGAAAAGAAAACTCCAGAGAGGTCCTTTTTCGTAAATTTGTGTCTCTTGAGCCCGAAAAAGTAGAAAACAATACTCGAGAGAATCGCTTGACCATTACAACCAAGGAGTACTTTTCGTAATTAATGTTCTCGATCCGAAAAAGTAAAAAATCGATCGGAGACACGACGTTTCATAACCAAAATCGAACTTGAAACGACAAAAGCCCGACCATCTTTTCGCATTTATACGATCGGAAAGGAGCTAAAATTGGAACACCCTTTTATTCCGTTTAACGAGTCAAAAAGGGAAAAACTCAGCAATCTTTTCATATTTTATGAGTCAGAAAAGAGCTTAAAGGTGACTCGTCTTAGAGGAACGAGTGGTATAAAGGGTAGCAATTGGTTCCAACAATGGTGGAACTGCTCAAAACATGTAATGGTCAAGAGGCTGGCTAATAAAACCACTCATCATTGCGGTCCCTCAGGAAAGGGAAAAAAACCAAGTGAAAGCATACGATTGGCCAAAGAGATGGCGATGATGGAATGAAACAACCAAGGCTCATCTAGCAGAATTTAGTGGATAAAAAACAGCAATCACGAGGTGTAAATCGGGTATGGGTTCATGTTTACACAAGCTTGAACCATGGAGAACTCTACTTGGATTCGGTTTCATGTTTACACAAGCTTGAAATGAAAAACTATGCTTGTTATAAGTTTGCATGCCTCCAGCATAATAACGCAAATCGAGGTACATGCCCCTCAAGCTTCATTACATCCAACGGAGTGGATGGAATGAAGGTTCACTTTCAAGATCTTGGAAAGACTCAACTTAGATTTTACGAGATCTTAATCAAAGACTCTATTTGGAAAAGCGAGTGGTTTTATTTTTTAATGAGGTTGACACGGTAAAAGAACTATCCTCATAACCCTTGTTTCATTTTTTAACGAGGTTGACATAAGATCAAGAACTTTCCTGAAGACTCCTTGTTTCATTTTTTAACAAGGTTGACACAAGATCAAACTATCGTTGGACTCCTCAATTCATTTTTTAACGAGCTTGACACAAGGTCGGGAACTATGCTCACTACGCCCAGTTTCATTTGTTAGTGAGGTTGAGACAGGAACAAATTATCCTCGGGCCCTTGCTTCATTTTTTAACGAGGTTGACACAAGATCAGAACTATCCTTGGACCTCCTTGTTTCATTTTTTTTAACGAGCTTGACACAAGACAAGGAACTATGCTCGGAACTCCTTGTTCATGGGCCATACGAGAACATGCCACCCAAGAGATCTTCACTGGATGGAAGAACCACGCTGTTGGAGGAACACATGTCATTAGGAACCAATGATAGATTGGGTTCCAATGCCCCCAGTACATGATGTACGAGACCATCTGCATGATCATCAGCAGAGGTGGAGATGGAACAAGTAGCCACATAATTGACCCATGGCAAGGAAGGTACTACTTTCAGATGAGAACCAATGGGGGATGATGGTAGTATACAAGGCACCGGGTGACTAAAGAATGACAATTGATCAATAGTCACCATTCTTCCATCATGCGGAAAACAAACCACACGGAAAAGTGAAGAAACAAGAGCTCCCATGGCATAAATATAATCATGGCCAAGGAGAAGACTGAAATCTAAAGCACCTTGGACAACCATCACATCTATATAGACAGTTTTGCCTCCCAAAGTAACAGGGAACTTCGGAAGGATCCCTAAAGGTTGACTAGTTCCTCCGTCAAATGCCAACAGACTCTAAGTGACTGGCACAAGCTGTGGGGAGCCCAAAGCTTGCCAAGTAGTGAAAGGCATGAGGCTAACCGACACACCCTCATCCAAGACAGTGCCAGGTACTGCCTTATCATAGGCATGTACTGTAATCTGAAAAGGCACATAGGATGGAAGGCGGAAAGCAGTCAAGTGACTCCAGTCGAAGGAAATGACTAAACTACTTGGTGGGGGTATCATATGATTGCCCCCATGCTCAACAGGAACCGAAGAAGGACCCTCTAAATCAGCTAGGATAGGAGGGTCGTTCTCGGACTTAGGAGAATCTGACGAGACGAGAAGAACATGAGCAGTGTAATCATGATGCTCTTCTGGAACAGAGTGGACTATTGGTGGTGAATCCAAGTCGACACTCTTTCCGACCAATGGTTGGTCAAGAACAGGCTGAGCACAGCCAAGTTTAGGAAGAGAAGGGTGGACAAGATAAGAATCTAAGTTAATCTCATTGTCAACTGAGAGAGGGTCTGAAGAGAGCCTCTTATAACCAACGGGAAGTCAGGGTGAAGAAGTTGTAAGACTTTCTAAAATAGCGGAAACTTTATTCATGAACGGATAAAGGTGAAGGGGATGATTTCCTTCACACAGTCTACAGGGGAATCAAATATTCCCTTTCTTCTTACGACTGCCAATTGAGGATTGAAAATTTTCATGAGATTCAGAGGACGATGAGGACGAGCCAAATCGTGAGACCATACTTCTAAGATCCTAGGAATGCCAGGACAATCACGAAGAAGATGGTCACCCTTGCACAATTTACAAGGAAACTTAACCTTCCGCGGAGGAGTAGGAGGTGTTCCGACCTGAGATGTACTCAGAGCAATACTTGCACGGGTGATCTCGTGCTGAACGGACTTCTTCTTCTTCTTCGTCTTCTTCTTCTTCTTCTTAGTCTCCTGGTTACTAGATGTGGAACTTTCACCAAGCGAAGTGGGAGATGAAGATGAAGGAATAGGGGAAGAAGGCACAGGCTCAACCTTGGAATCATCATGTCGTGATTCAGACGAAGGAGACGGTGGAATAGGAGTCATGATACTTGGGATCACCGAGGTTGAAAACAACCAAACGGGCAAAGCGATGGTTAACCTAGGCAAAGACAAGGTTGCCATATATGGAGCACCAGCATTTCCAAATGGAGGAAACGGACCAGGAGTTCCATCTGGGGGAAGACCTTGGCCGATAGACTCGGGGAAGGTTGCCATCGGGAACAAGCCTGAAAAACACTTGCACTATAACCAAGAACTCGAACTGTTACCAATAATATTTCGTGGGCAGTAAATTTTATGACACGGGAACAAAACTTGAACTTTTCATGTTTCAAGAGTAAAAAAAAGACGAAAAGGTGACTCTATCTCTTTCGAGGTTTAATGAGCTTGAAAGGACAAGTGCTCAGATGAACCTTTTCTTTTAAGGAGTCGAAAAGGAATGAAAGTGACTACTCTGGAGAACTAGGCAAAAAGGTTTACCAGACAAACCGTAAAACTGCATATACACCTTGGTGATCAAATGAAAGAGAAATGACCAAGGACTTTCCGTACGGCAGTCAATCTTCCTGAATGTTGTGTTCAATGTGTTACGGTTCGCAAGGCGGCAGACACGACTTCCTATGGATGTAAGATGATAACCTAGTGGGGTCTCTTGATATATACTCGACGGTACTCGGAGCACAAGTCCGTACTAGTAGCTATTGAGTCACAGAAGGAGGAATCACCCAACCTTAAGCGAAAACAATAGTGACTAGTTTTAACGACGTCGGAGCACGTTTCTAGCCTAGACCTCTATATAATGTGCATTAATTTCCAATGCATTGTTAAGTTCATTCAGTTAATTTTAGATTTGATCTTGAATTAGGTTTCAAATTTCAGGCCCTACAGTATGTATATCAAAAACCCTAGGATGCAACTAGAATGAGTAAAGCATCTTTCATTTCGATGAACACCTACTTATAGAAAGGTAGAGAGTTCATTCCCAAACCAAGACAAAACCAAGACACGCAAATGCAAGCACTAAGAAACATAATGCATTAATCACACCGATCCTATAGTGCATCGATACTACTAATGATAGATCTAAAGTTTGCTTTCCAATTTCTCAAACATGAAAATTTGAAATGCAAATGTACTTTCACTTTCGTATACTAAATGAATGCAATCTTTTGATTTTGATTGTTTTTAATTTAAAGAGGTAGACAAGCAAGCTTGAACTGATTGATCCAAACAATTGTAATCTATGCTTGGCAATGAAGAAATCGAATCAACATCAAAAATCGGCTCAATAATCGACACTAAAAATCAACCAGCGAGAAACAAGCAATGAAAAAGTTGTAAGCGAATCAATAAGACGGTTGCAATGAATCTTGGATAGAAAAGCAGCCCGGACCAATGATTCAAAAAACTTGAAAGAGTCAGGTTACATAGCCAAAAAACACAAGATTCACTCAATGAAACCAAAGAGACAGTACCTTAACCAAAAGCAATTAAAACAAACTAATGGGCAAGAGGAAAACAGTAGGGGATAAACAGGACTGGTGGATTCAGGAGGTAAAGTTGAAAAAACAACTCTACAGGAATCGTCGCGGGCATAACACCAGCAACTAGTGATGATCAGTCAATAGACGCAGCAATAGAGCGACGTCGTCGTGACAGTACACATCTCTTTCGCGACGTGCCGATTTCAGGAATCGTCGCGACTGTACAACCAGATTCAGTGACGCACAGGTTTATAAAACAGAGACAGGGCGACGTCGGCACGACTGTTAAACTTTTATCAGCGACGAGCTAAAAAATAATAGAAAACAAATGAAAAACTCCTAACCAAAGACTAGACTATTCTTCCAGACAGCAAATTGATTTCCCATATGACCCAGGCGATCCAAAAAATGGATGGTTTAACCCCAAAATTCAAGAGACACTAAATCAAAAACCAAACAAAAGCAAACAAGAGAAAAAACATACAAAGGACTCCCCAGTGGAATCGCCAGCTTGTGAAGTAGGAAAGTGCTCCCTCTACAGACAAAGGCAACCCCTCTAGCCCTAGAGTGGGTCTAGTCACAGCAAAGAAAAAACAACAATCTATTCCCTTAAATAGTCATCGTTGGAGGCCTACCTCAAACCAGTGGTTGATGAAGTTTCGTTGCGCTGCTCCAGCTTCCATTTCTTTCTCCTTAGTGAGCAATCAACTTGAAACACCACAAGAAAACAACAGAGCACATAACCGAGAACAACAATGATATATTTACTTATAAATTCAATAAATCATAAGCTATCAAGTAAATTGTACACAAGATATAGGAAATCATCATTGATTGTATTAAAATGAATCAAGAGCAAAGCTTACAACCAAGTCTTGACATCGCAAGCCTTCTCGGAGGGTCCAACCAGTATGTTTCTTCAAGCATTCACTCTCAAGAATGGGTCTCCCAAATAGAAAATATCTCTCTCTCACTCACAAGCTTTAATACAAATTTAAGGGCACTCCACAACTTTTCACAAAACTATTATCAATCCCACACTTGTCACACTCACACCAAAGCTATCTACCAAACTCAAAATAACTAGCAGCACTGTCTAACCAAAAGAACTAGCAGATCACAACAATGGTGAGTGATTTTATATGAGAAAAAGTCTTCATGAAATGAAGGAGAGGGAGCTTATCCTCAAATAAGGTTGCACAAAAGACGGAACCACCTTCCCAGAGGAGGAAGGGTGACCCAAACTAACCCAACAACCAGGTCTAAAGACATCTAGAAGGCTGACAGTTGGAACAAATTTGCCCAATTTGGATCGTCGCTTGCCGTGAACTACGTCTCCGCAACGACATCGCAAGGAGGCAATACATGCAGACCAATCGTTGCGATAAATAGTTGATAGCCTTGCGCCGAGCCTTGAATTTCAACCGTCGCGGGAAACAGATGTACACCTGCGACGGTGTCACAATGAGACTATTTATGACCATGGATTGTCACATATATTAAGGGCTTACTCGCGACGAGGAAGAAACTTAGGGAATTAGGGTCAACTTGCAGCATCCGAGAGCATTTTCTTAATCTTCTTTCATAAGTGGGAATATATGAACATGTTTATTTGACACATGATACAGCAGAGGGATTGAGATGATGACAATGACAAATTACTATGTAACAGATGCCCCCTAAAGCATGAAGCCTAAGAGAGTGGGAGGGGTGAAATGCTTTACGAAACTGTCTGAACTGGAACACCACTGTGAAGAACCTACAGGCACAAGCACAACTGATATCTCTGATAGTGAAATACATGTAGTCTAAGCATGGGCGCAACCATCCAAAAGACATATGAAACTTGGTCTATGGTATGGACGCAGCCACTCAGTCGATAAGACCATATATATAATGATAAAGGCATGGGTGCAACCATCCATGAAGACTCTGGTATTGTCGCAGCCATCCAATCAAAGAGTCATGTATGTAATCACGAACCAATCCACGCAGCTCGAACATATGTGTTCTTAGTTCAGGGTCTTGAAACCCAACCGATCATAGTACAGATTCTAGCATGCGAAGAGATGTGCTGAGGTTGAGCATGATAGAAAGTCGCTTGATTACTGGTCAATGATGAAAACCATTAACAAGCGCGAGATAAACCACCAATAACGCTAATGGCTCTCAAGGTACTGTCCAGTACAATCCACCAAGTGCGAAGAATGAGCTGAATTCAAACACTCATGGAATCACCCAATCAAAGACCAGTGATGAGAGTCTATCGTCAGGCATGAAGAACTTGCCATTGAGGCATGCAAGCTCCAAGGTATCGAAAGGGATCTCTAGATCAATCTCCTGGATAATGAGCCGGTGTTGACGAGATACAATTCGTCGCAGGAGGGCAATAATTTTTCCCCCATCAACGACACGAGATAAGGAACAAGTGGTAGATGGTGAAAAATAGTAGCAGAGGAGGAGGTAAGGGTGTGAGTTGTAAAAGGTTTATACTCTTGAACATATTGGCGACAAACTCCGGAAAGTGGCATCATTTTGGGACCAAAGGATCAAAGGTTTGATGGAGACAACATAGATCAGATGGAATGAGACGAAATGGCAACCCAAAACCCAAGAAGGACAAATGACTATATGAGGATATCCCAACCCGACAAGATGCAAAAGTGTCGATGTTCAAGAGTGACTAGCCGCCACGGGTAACCAATGATGACTTCCAAATTTTCCCCCACCATTGCTGGCGAGTACCCCAATTATTTTTTTGAAACAAGCTTGAAGGGGATAGCATATGCTTGTAATATGAGTTTTTCCTTCGGACGAATCCAACCTAGTAACAGTTTAATGAGCCCTAGGGAGGAAAAGCTCGAGTCCCGTCATGGTGACGAGTCCAATGTCGTCAGGGTTTAACGAGTCCGACATAGGGAAAACTCAGAGTCTTTTTCATGTTTAAAGAGTTTGAAAAAGACACAGAAAAGAAAACTCCAGAGAGGTCCTTTTTCATAAATTTGTGTCTCTCGAGCCCGAAAAAGTAGAAAACAATACCCGAGAGAACCGCTTGACCATTACGACCAAGGAGTACTTTTCGTAAATAGTGTTCTCGATCCAAAAAAGTAAAAAAGCGATCAGAAACACGACGTTTCATAACCAAAATCGAACTTGAAACGACAAAAGCCCGGTCATCTTTTTGCATTTATACGGTCAGAAAAGAGCTGAAAGTGGAACGCCTTTTTATTCCATTTAATGAGTCAAAAAGAGAAAAACTCGACAGTCTTTTCATATTTTACGAGTCAGAAAAGAGCTTAAAGGTGACTCGTCCTAGAGGAACGAGTGGTGTAAAGGGTAGCAATTGGTTCTGACAATGGTGGAACTGCTTGAAACATGTAATGGTCAAGAGGTTGGCTAATAAAACCACTCATCATTGCGGTCCCTCAGGAAAGGAAAAACAACCAAGTGAAAGCATACGATCGGCCAAAGAGATGGCGATGATGGAACAAAACAACCAAGGCTCATCTAGTAGAATTTAGCGGATAAAAAACAACAATCACGAGGTGTAAATCGGGTATGGGTTCATGTTTACACAAGCTTGAACATGGAGAACTCTGCTTGGATTCTGTTTCATGTTTACACAAGCTTGAAACAAAAAACTATGCTTGTTATAAGTTCGCATGCCCCCAACATAATAACTCAAATCAAGGTACATGCCCCCCAAGCTTCATTGCATCCAATGGAGTGGATGGAATGAAGGTTCACTTTCGAGATCTTGGAAAGACTCGACTCAGATTTTACAAGATCTTAATCAGAGACTCGATTTGGAAAAGGGAGTGGTTTCATTTTTTAATGAGGTTGACACGGTAAAAGAACTATCCTCATAACCCTTGTTTCATTTTTTAACGAGGTTGACATAATATCAAGAACTTTCCTCAAGACTCCTTGTTTCATTTTTTAATGAGGTTGACACAAGATCAAACTATCCTCAGACTCCTCGATTCATTTTTTAACAAGCTCTACACAAGGTCGGGAACTGTGCTCACTACGCCCAGTTTCATTTGTTAGCAAGGTTGAGACAGGAACAGACTATCCTCGAACCCTTGCTTCATTTTTTAACGAGGTTGACACAAGGTCAGAACTATCCTCAGAACTCCTTCTTTCATTTTTTTTAACAAGATTGACACAAGACAAGGAACTATGCTTGGAACTCCTTGTTCATGGGCCATACGAGAACATGACACCCAAGAGATCTTCACTAGGTGGAAGAACCACGCTCTTGGCGGAACACATGTCATTATGCACCAATGACAAATCGGGTTCCAATGCCCCCAGTACATGATGTACGAGACCATTTGCATGATCATCAGCAGAGGCGGAGACGGAACGGGTAGCCACATAATTGACCTGTGGCAAGGAAGGTACTACTTGCAGATGAGAACCAATGGGGGATGATGGTGGTACAGAAGGCACCGGGTGACTAAAGAATGACAATTGATCAATAGTCACCATTCTTCCATCGTGCAGAAAACAAACCACACGGAAAAGTGAAGAAACAAGAGCTCCCATGGCATAAATATAATCATGGCCAAGGAGAAGACTAAAATCTAAAGCACCTTGGACAACCATCACGTCTATATAGACGGTTTTGCCTCCCAAAGTAACAGGGAACTTCGGAAGGATCCCTAAAGGTTGACTAGTTCCTCCGTCAAATGCCAACAGACTCTGAGTGACTGGCACAAGCTGTGGAGAGCCTAAAGCTTGTTGTTGGGCCATAAATACGACCACTTTTTAACACTTATTTCATCCATTTTTACTCTTCCTTATCATGTCATTTATTATAATTTATTATATAAATCCATTTTATAATGATTTATGTTCTTATGGAAAAATATTATTTATTCTCCTTTATTTCTAATAAATTGATTATTATGCATGATTTTATCAATGATAGTTTTAATAAATTGGTTGTAATATTATTCACCATTTTTAGCCTCCAATACAATTTCCAAATTGAAGATTTGATCATTAAATATTCCAACTCAGAAATTTGTTGGAATAACAAGTGACAATTTTGCGGTTGATATTCTGGGAAAATGAAGAAGAATCTAGAAAATCCGGAACATGGGTTTTGTCTAGAACAGACCAAATTAACTTTGTTGGAAAACAATTTGCCCAAATTCGGCTTGTATTGAGAGAAACGCAGGGTTCTTTGAGCATGATTTTCTCAGATTTGCTATGTGACCATTTTTCAAATCTCAGCTACAAAGCCAAATTCGCCTTGCTCTTGTTGAAAGATGGATGGAAATATATTTTCTTGTTGATCAATTGGTTATAAACAATCCAATATTGTTATGAGAGATCATATTTACTATTCGATTTCTCCTCTTTATGATTATAAAAGGAGGGTATGTATTATGTATTGGGGGAGGATGGCTGAGAGAATGCAGAATTATGATTTCAGAATTGAGGATTCAGAATTATGGATTCATGATCCATGATGGATGATTAGATAGAGATAATAGGATAGGATAGGAGAAAATAGCATGGGTCTCTATTATTTCAAATTGTAATTCTGATTTACAGACTTGTGGTGCCAAGAGGACATGATCATATAGTAATGCCAACCAAGTTTAATGATTAATATATGATTTGGGAGTTGTTGTTCATTCTTCTTGTTTGAAGTAGCCCAGCAACATCCTCTGGCGGCTAAGGGCCTAGCCTCTGGTGGATTGCTCTACTGCTGTGTATTATATCTTTATGATTTCTGTCGTGTGATGGTTTGATTTAATTCTTATTCCTTTTAATTGCATTGCTTTACAGTTTCATGTTTTTACAATGAGCTGTTATAGTATTTTATGAAATTGTTTTATTGCACAAGTTGTGATTGAATCGCGTGGCTGTTCTTTTCCATCATAACAGAGATTATTATCCTTCTCAACTTATATTGTTATGCTATTCATTTCAAATATAAAGCTTTGCTGTTCATTTCAGACTTTGATTTTCATTACAGATTGCTGTTAATTTAGCTTTGCTGTTGTTCATTTCCATTAATTTAGTGTTGTTGTTCATTTTCGGTAAATTAGCTTTGTTGTTCAAAAATACTTTGATGTTATCTCTTTCACGCAAGGATTTGTTTTTGTCTTTTAAATGTTATTGCAGCAAGCGTGTTTATTCCATTTCTGTTAGCAGCATTATTGATTTATCATTTTCAGTTTATTGCTTTAGTATGGATTGTAAGATCAACAACTGTAAAGGACATTGGCTATCGCTGCCTAAGTTCTCAGATTGTGGATCTTGTTTATGTTTGATTTCATTTGCATCAGTTTACAAGGAATGAGTTATTGCTACTGTATCCTTGACTGATAAATTGTTGTAGTTTTCTGAGTGAATGATTTAAGTTTCAGAGTGTTAAGTTTCTTTTAATTGTAAGTAGATTTTATTTCAAGCATTCATTTACTTTTGGATTTTAAGCACTATACTGCAAAACATTACTCTTGAGTAAATAGCCGCCTCAGACTGAGTACACTCTTGAGATAAAAAGTCGTCCCTCAGTTGACAATTAATGTGAAGATAATTGGGAGTTAAAAAGACACCTTTTTATCGCTCAAAATTTTGGCGCCGTTGTCGGGGAGAGTGTAGCCATTTTTAAAGAGTAGTATGCATCTGATGAGTGCCTGTTAGGAAAGAATTGGGTATTAAAAACGGAAGGTAAGAACCTGCGTACGAAGCATGCAAAAGCCCTGTTCCCCCACCTGCTTTCCAACAGAATTGTTAAAGAACTTAGGGTAGAAATAAATGTTTGAATTTCTGTGTGAATAGCTAAGAAAAAAATAGAAATTTTGAAAAACAAATCTCATGATTTCACTCAAGTGGTGATGTAAGCACCACCCATTTCACTAACCAATTGACAGGAACATTTGAAGAAGGAGCCTCAAAGAAACACATGAAGAACATCTTCTATTATGGTAAGAAATGGCTCACATTGCAACTTTTGAATTTCCTATCAAAGATCTAGGAGGAGTGACACAAATGCACATAATTCCCCCATCTTCTCTACCAAATTTTCATGGTTTGACAAATGAGGATCCAGATACATTCTTATTTGAGTTTGAAGTACTTTGTAGAGGATATGATTATTGTACTAATGATCAAAGGTTGAAAGTGTTTCCTCTTACTCTAAAAGGAGTAGCTCTCCGATGGTTCATGAGCCTAGGTGGGAACTGCATCCAAACATGGGAGGACATGAAGAACATATTCTTGAAGAAGTACCAAGACTATTGCAAGGCCGATGAAGATATTTTCAATATGATACAAGGGGAAGATGAAAGCTTGGAGGACTATGTAGATCGATTTCAATACAACCTTCAAAAATCAAAACATAAGCATTTGGAAAAAGAGATCTTAAAAACACTCCTACTCAAAGGAATCAAAGATAAATTTTTAGAACTCTTAAATCTGATAGGAAAATGTGATGTTTTTCAGTTATCATATGATGATGTTTATGAATTGTGCATAAGGTATTCAAGAGGAATTTCCAAGGCTGATAAGAATTCTAGAGAATTTTCTTTTTTCTTTTCCAAATTTGCTACAAGAACAGGAGACATAAGAGCTAAAATCAATGTTTTATTTGAAAATTTTAAAGTTGATTTTATTAGCTCTCTAAGTTCAAAATTGAATGTTTTGTAGGCTCGGAAAAATCAAGAATTTGATGAAGTGTTTTGCCCTCATTACCAAAAGGAGCATCCCATAGATGGTTGTTCATCCTTATCTAATGTGGAAGTGGCATATCAAAGAGATGGGGAAACTGTAACAAGGTCAAAACCATGGGAATCATGGCCTATAGGTATGGTTCAAAACACTTCTTTTCCATTCTCTTACTTGCAAAATCCATTATGGAATAGTAATGTATTAGGACAGCCATGTCAATCTAAATATAACCACCATCAATCTTGTTTACAAGTTTGGCATGGTTCACCTTATGATTACATGACTACTCTCCCTCATCTTGTAGCACAAACACATTCTTCATATTCTTCACTAGCTCTCCCACAACATCTTGTTTGCCCATCAAAACCATCCACACAACCCAATCATCTACATCATAAAAATGCTCCATTCTGTACACAATTTCCTGCTCAACTCATTCCACACCCTCACCATAATAAACCAGTACAACATGCTTGCAATGTTGAACTACAAAATTTACCCACCCTTCCCATTCATTCTATCTCACATGCGCCATTAGAGAAAACTTACAATGAGATTCAAAATGTTTCAAATTCAAAAATTGTAAAAGTTATGGAAGAAAATGAGGTTTCTTTTAGTTTGCATCAACAAGCCATTTTAAAAGCTCAAGAACTTCATGATATGATGGATATGGGAAATCAAAAAAGTAATGGATATGTTGAATATTGGTTTCACTCCATCACCTTTTTGCAGTATCACTCCATACTTCAACAATTTTTGACACCATCTTTTCAAGGGAAGTTGGCTTCTCATACCCTAATATTCATTAATATGCATTTTTCAAATTTGGGTATGTGCATACATGAAGCCTTATTTCAAAAATGGTTCCACTGGAAGTACTCATATATGTAGTCATATTCATTTTTAAAATCAAAATAGGTTAGTGTAAAAAAAAAAAGAGAGACAAATAAATACATTTTGTTTTAATGTAAAACTAGTTGTTTTTTTGTTGCAACATGCTACAGAAATCAACATCAGTGATAATTTTTTTTTAATTAATTTGTGTATGTAGATTAATTATAATGGAAATAATAGTTCTACAAACACTCATATTCACTTTTATCACCAATTTGAAAAAATGTTCAAATATCATATTTTTTTGGCTTGTGGGCTTGATGGAATTTCTGAAAACACAGTCGGGACAATCATGTTTTGAGAGACCAAAAGGGAATATTTTCAAAACCTGTTTCTATCCTAAGTATCCCTTGATTTTTACTTTCCAACCCAATTTGAATCACTCAATTTGGATTTGAAACGAAAAAGTTAGAACCAAAACATTGATAGGATGTCTAGTGGGCAGCTCAGGAACAGAGTTGGGACAGTCGGTTTTTGGAGGCCTAAATGACCATATTTTTAAAACCTATTTCTATGGTAGATTCCTCTATGAATCTAGTTTACAAGGAAATTGGAATCACTCATTTTCGATATCATATGGGGAAGTTATGATCAAAATACTAACTGTCAATCGTAAATCAGCATCCTTAAAACTCTATCTTTCCAACTGTTCCTTAGAGTATTTGACCTATAAATTCTTCTTGTCTTCAAAACCTGTTTCTATTGGAGATAAATAAATGAATCTACTTTCATTTCCAATTTGAATCATTTGAATATGACATCAAACGAAGAATCTATGCTTAAAATATCCACTGTTGTTCTAAATGGGGTAATCGAAAATGACTCTGTTATGCGGGTTGTTCTAACTAAAATTGACATATCATATCAATGAATTTCTAAAACCTGTTTTTATTGGAGATACATCTTTGAATTATCTCTTATCTAGCTTTGGAATCACTCAATTTGAACGAAAAACAAAGAAGTTGTGATTAAAACACTGCTGGTTGGTATGGTCAACCACTGCTCTCACGAAGGTGACAAATAAATTTTACTTTGTTATTTTCTCCATGGATTTGTTATACAGAGTAACTACTTGTTATTTTTTTGCATAATTATTGGATTAGGAGAGCCGATCACCTCTCTTTCTCCATGATTTAATGTTTTACTGCAGGTAGACATTCGTTTTTTTGCAAGTCCTAGGAGAAAAAGAAAGTAAATTTATGGATGAGTGATTCTTTAAATAAATTTTAATGAAACAAGGGAATTTCATCCAAATCATTACCCAACGGATTCATAATAGAAGAAATGAAGAATTGATTTCCATTTGAAGATTCATTTCTTGTCACTGCTGGCAAAACATTTTTCAAAGAGATCATTTTTTTTACATAATATCATAGCTATTGTAACTTAATTTATTTATTTACATACTGTTTTTAAATAAAATGTTGTTTCTTTTCTAATTTCTCTTATATTTTGTGTTCCAGGTGTTGCTTCATTCAAACTGTAACCCATCCTCGGCATTAATACAGTGAACAACTAATTCATTCTTTGCGCGCTTGCATTTTATGATTGTGCATTTTGTTGTTCAAGAGGAACAACACTGTCATTTTTGTTGTTCCTTTTCTGAAGGGACAGCATTTGTGTGCACTTTTGTTTTTTCTCTGCTGTTCCTTTTCCAAAGGGACAACACTTTTGTTTTGTTGTTCCTTTTTCAAAGGAACAACACCTTTTGTGTCAGTCATTCATTTTTCACTTTTATTCTTTTTTTCATTTTCCAAAGGAATGGCATTTGCGTTTTTGTTGTTCATTTTCCAAAGGAACGACACTTTTAGTTTATGTTGTTTCTTTTCCAAAGGAACGGCATTTGTGTTTTTGCTGTTCATTTTCCAAAGGAACGACACTTTTAGTTTCTGCTGTTCCTTTTCCAAAAGAACAGCATTTGCATTTTTGCTGTTCATTTTCCAAAGGAACAACACTTTTAGTTTCTGTTGTTCCTTTTCCAAATTCCAAAGGAACGGCATTTGTGTTTTTGTTGTTCCTTTTTCAAAGGAACGACACTTTTAGTTTCTACTGTTCCTTTTCCAAAGGAACAGCATTTGCATTTTTGTTGTTCCTTCTCCAAAGGAACAACACTTTCAATTTCTGCTGTTCTTTTTCCAAAGGAACAGCATTTGCGTCTTTGTTGTTCATTTTCCAAAGGAACAACACTTTTAGTTTCTGTTGTTCCTTTTCCAAAGGAACGGCATTTTCGTTTTCTGCTGTTCCTTTTCCAAAGGAATGGCACGTTCAGTTTTTGCTGTTCCTTTTTCAAAGGAACAACACTTGTATTTTTTTGCCCTTCCTTTTTCAAACGACACACTTTTTCACATGCATTTTTTTGCTATTCCCTACAGGGAACAACACCTTTTTCGTGTGTATTTTTGCTTTTTGGTGTGCATTTCCTTTGTTGTTCCCTACAAGGAACACCACTTTTTTTTAGTGTTTTTGTTGTTCCTTTAAAGGAGCAACACTTTGAGAGTATTTTCGAGAACAATCATTTTTTCTTCTTCTGAGATTCTTCCTAGTTCATCTCAACCACATTTTATTAATTCCCTTTCATGACATGAAGTACACTACTTTTATGAGGACAAGAATTATGGATTCTATTGAAGCGAGTTAATATCATTCACGTTATGATCTATAATACGACAACTCCTTGATGATAGATTATTTTCAAAAGAGACGCAATTATTTATATACTACTTTACTACATTGTTTTCTGTTGAACATGATATTGATTGATCATCTTAATACCATGTTGGTTCCACCCTTCCTGGTTATAATCTTCTCTGTCTGTAATAAATGAGATTATGAGTATATTTTTTTCTATTGACATGTTCAACTTCTTCCACCATCCCTACTCTTAAGGAATATTGTGCCTCCCTCTTTTTATCATAAAAATGTGTAATAACAACAAAATTTTGTTCGCAGATGGAGAATAGGGGGTCTCATTACGAGCTGGCCTACCATGTTCATAAGGTTGTAACAAAGTGACATTCCCATTATGGCCACCACACCAGGTTTATGATCCATTAGATAGCCAAATTATCCTTGGAACAGGAGGTCTCATCACGAGCCGGCCTGATCACTTTTGCTACATCCCAATGAATGGCAGTGTGGTTATCTGGTTACCACGCCAGCACACCGATCTCTTTTGTAGAACAACACTGGAACTCTCTAGTTATAAATTGAGGATCCTGGCTCATACGGGTTAAAAAGCAACCATGCCGAGGCTACGGATGCCTACTGGCAGCAGAGGCTCTGCTTATGGTATTGAAGTTATATCTTATCATCAATTATTACTACAATACCCTTTTCTTATTTTTTCTTTTTATCAGAAAAGTTATTTCCGTAATTTTTTTCCCTATTTTGAACCTTTACGCATGAGAAATTATTTTCTGATCAATCATATCATTTTTCAGCTAGAATACCGCTAGCAAAACATCTTTTTGGCATATTGCTGTCCTTTTTATTTTTTCCATAACTTATCATCAATCCAAAGCATCCTATCTTTTATTCATAACTATCTTTACACACTTTGCTCTCATTATAACCATAACTCTCATCGTCCTATCATTGATATGTGTACTCTACTTCATTTACTGTTGTATTGTTCATTCCCTTGCCTTGCCGTCAACATAACACCTTTCATAGGCTTTATGGTCATGGAATCCCTTTTCCAATTGGAGGGGGGAATGTATGCATTATGGGATTGCATGCGATATGATTACTGCACTCTGCCATCACTTGTTGATTTGATAAAATATTAGTATTGCATGTATACAAAAAGTTTTTCTGATTGAAATTTTTGCATGCATCTTAATCTATTGCTATTCAAAACTAACACTATGGATTCAAGAACATTGTATGCAAAATAGTGATTTGTTTACAGGAAAACAACAAGTATGGGCAGAACTCTATTCGCAGCATGACCACACTATTGCAACTAACAGAAGAGGCTTGAGCAACTCGCGAACGTGAACAATTCTTCAGACATGATGTGCTTGCCTGGATTCCACCTTTTGCATCACTTTCAGCACCAACTCTGCCTACATCAGCTTCAACAAATACCAGTACATATATGTCATTCCACATTTTTATTTTTGGAGGTAAAATACCATAATTCTCTGATTTATTACGAATTTAGGAGAATTTCATGAAAATCCATTTTGAGCATTATTTATCATCCTTCATTCCACATCTTTAACACTTTCCATTTTTCAGCAGCATATCATCTTTCAGTTTGGAAGAGTGGTGTTTTCATTCATTTCTTTCTTATGACCATGTCATTCATATTCTTTATCATCCATTGCTATTCTTATTCATTATCAACCCCTCCCTTATTCCATGTTGTTTTACACCAAACATAGAATTCAACAGATGCTAGCAACCACCTTTACTTGTTTTCTAGCATTGCATGAGGGCATGCTAATTCTTCAGCGAGGGGGAGGAATTGCTACGCATGATGGATGTTTTCTACTTTCTTCCTCATTTAAAGCATACAATTTCATTTTTATACAGTGCAGAAATTGATTTCCATATATTATGAACTCAATTCTTGTGATTTCTGGAAAACACAGACGTATCATTAAAATACACAAACCCAGATAATTTCAAGTTAAATTGGTTCATAAAATTTCGGAAATCATGCACTATCACCTACAACCATTTTTTTTATATCTCATGATCCGTGCATCAAAACAATCTGATTTTTGGATCATAGAAGCATTAATATATTTCAACAAAATCAGGTTCATAGTTTTTGAGAAAATGGTTAATGAAGTTTGTTGTTACTTATATCATATTTTGTTGCAACTTCATATACACATAACTTGAACGTCAATGTAAAAATTGTTACGCCTTCATCAAGATTGCTAAAATTGAATATTCATTATTTGAGGAAGAATTCATTTGTTCCATCCATTTCATGACCTAGGATGAACAATTTTTTTTTATTGCTTGGTTAACACATGGGTTTTGTCTTTGGGTTGCATGAAGACATGCAATATATTCAGTTTTGTTGCATGAGGACATGCAATATATTCAGTGTGAGGGTGTGTTGGGCTGTGAATACGACCACTTTTTAACACTTATTTTATCCTTTTTTATTTTTCTTTATCATGTCATTTATTATAATTTATTATATAAATCCATTTTATAATGATTTATGCTCTTATGGAAAAATATTATTTATTCTCCTTTATTTCTAATAAATTGATGATTACGCATGATTTTATCAATGATAGTTTTAATAAATTGGTTGTAACATTATTTATCATTTTTAACCTCCAATACAATTTCCAGATTGAAGATTTGATCATTAAATATTCCAACTCAGAAATTCGCTGGAATAAGAAGTGACAACTTTGCGGTTGCGATTCTGGGCAAATAAAGAAGAATCTGGAAAATCCGGAACATGGGTTTTTTCCAAAACTGACTAAATTAATTTTATTGAAGAATGGTTTGCCCAAATTCGGCTTTTATTGAGAGAAACGCAGGGTTCTTTGAGCACGATTTTCTCATATTTTCTGTGTGGCCGTTTTTCAAATCTCAACTGCAAAGCCAAATTCACCGTGCTCTTCATGAATGATGGATAGAAATATATTTTCTTGTTGATCAATTGACGAGAAATAATCCAATATTGTTATGACATATCATATTTACTATTTGATTTCTCCTCTTTATTATTATGAAAAGAGGGTATGTATTATGTATTGGGGGGGGATGGCTGAGAGAATGCAAAATTATGATTTCAGGATTGAGGATTCAGAATTATGGATTCATGATCCATGATGGATGATTAGATAGAGATAATAGGATAGGATAGGAGGAAAGAGCATGGGTCTCTATTATTTCAAATTGTAATTCTGATTTACAGACTTGTGGTGCCAAGAGGACATGATAATATTGTAATGCCAAACAAGTTTAATGATTAATATATGATTTGAGAGTTGTTGTTCATTCTTCTCGTATAAAGTAGCCCAACATCATCCGTTGGCGGCAAAGGACCCAGCCTCTGGTGGATTGCGTTGCTACTGTGTATTATATCTTTACGATTTCTGCCGTGTGATGGTTTGATTTAATTCTTATTCCTTTGAATTGCATTGCTTTACAGTTTCATGTTTTTACAGTGAGTTGTTATAGTATTTTATGAAATTGTTTTATTGCACAAGTTGTGATTGAATCGCGTGGGTATTCTTTTCCATCATAACAAAGATTATTATCCTTTTCAACTTATATTGTTATGTTGTTCATTTCAAATATAAAGCTTTGCTGTTCATTTCAGACTTTGATGTTCATTACAGATTGTTGTTAATTTAGCTTTGTTGTTGTTCATTTCTGGTAAATTAGCTTTGTTGTTCAAATAGACTTTGCTGTTATCTCTTTCACGCAAGGATTTGTTGCCTTTTAAATGTTATTGCAGCAAGCGTGTTTATTCCATTTCTGTTAGCAGCATTATTGATTTATCATTTTCAGTTTATTGCTTTAGTATGGATTGTAAAATCAACAACTGTAAAGGGCATTGGCTATTGCTGCCTAAGTTCTCAGATTGTGGATCTTGTTTATGTTTGATTTCATTTGCATCAGTTTACAAGGAATGAGTTATTGCTACTGTATCCTTGACTGATAAATTGTTTTAGTTTTCTGAGTGGATGATTTAAGTTTCAGAGTGTTAAGTTTATTTTAATTGTAAGTAGATTTCCTTTCAAGCATTCATTTACTTTTGGATTTTAAGCACTATACTGCAAAACATTACTCTTGAGTAAATAGCCGCCTCAGACTGAGTACAATCTTGAGATAAAAAATCATCCTTGGGTTGACAATTAATGTGAAGATAATTGGGAGTTAAAAAGACACCTTTTTATCGCTCAACACTTGCCAAGTAGTGAAAGGTATGAGGCTAACCGACGCACCTCATCCAAGACAGTGCCAGGTACTGCCTTATCATAGACATGTACTGTAATCTGAAAAGTCACATAGGATGGAAAGCGGAAAGCAGTCAAGTGACTCCAGTGACCAATCGAAGGAAATAATTGAACTACTTGGTGGGGGTATCATATGATTGCCCACATGCTCAACAAGAACCGAAGAAGGACCCACTAAATCAGTTGGGATAAGAGGGTCGTTCTTGGACTCAGGAGAATCTGACGAGACGAGAAGAACATGAGCAGTGTAATCATGATGCTCTTTGGGAATAGAGTGGACTACTGGTGGTGAATCCAAGTCGACACTCTTTCCGACCAATGGTTGGTCAGGAATAGGCTGAGCACAGCCAAGTTCGGGAAGAGAAGGGTGGACAAGAGAAGAATCTAAGTTAATCTCGTTGTCAACCGGGAGAGGATCTGAAGAGAGCCTCTGATAACCAATGGGAAGTCGGGGTGAAGAAGCTATAAGACTTTCCAAAACAGCGGAAGCTTTATCCATGAACGGACAAAGGTGAAGGGGATGGTTGCCTTCACACAGTCTACAGGGGAATCAAATCTTCCCTTTCTTCTTACCACTGCCAATTGAGGATTGAACATCGTCATGAACTTCAGAGGATGATGAGGTATGAGCCAGATCGTGAGACCATATTTCTAGGATCCTAGGAATGCAAGGACAATCACGAAGAAGATGATCACCCTTGCACAATTTACAAGGAAACTTAACCTTCTGCGGAGCAGCAGGAGGTGTTCCGACCTGAGATGTACTCGGAGCAATAGTTGCACAAGTGGTCTCGCGCTGATCAGACTTCTTCTTCTTCGTCATCTTCTTCTTCTTCTTCTTCTTAGTCTCCTGGTTACTAGATGTGGAACTTTACCCAGGCGAAGTAGGAGATGAAGATGAAGGAACAGGGGAAGAAGGCACAGGCTCAACCTTGGAATCATCATGTCGTGATTCAGACGAAGGAGACGGTGGAACAGGAGTCATGATACTCGGGACCACTGAGGTTGAAAATAACCAAATGGGCAAACCAATGGTTAACCCAGGCAAAGACAAGGTTGCCATATATGGAGCACCAACATTTCCAAATGGAGGAAACGGACCAGGAGTTCCATCTGGGGGAAGACCTTGGTCGGTAGACTTGGGGAAGGTTGCCATCAGGAACGAGCCTAAAAAGCACTTGCACTATAACCAAGAACTCGAACTGTTACCAGGAATATTTCGTGGGCAGTAAATTTTATGACACAGGAAAAAAACTTGACATTTTCATGTTTCAAGAGTCGAGAAAAAGACGAAAAGGTGACTCTATCTCTTTCGAGGTTTAATGAGCTTGAAAGGACAAGTGCTCAAAAAGACCTTTTCTTTTAAGGAATCGAAAAGGAACGAAAGTGACTACTCTGGAGAACTAGGCAAAAAGGTTTACCAGACAAACCGTAAAACTGGAAATACACCTTGGTGATCAAATGAAATAGAAATGACCAAGGACTTTCCGTATGGTAGTCAATCTTCCCGAATGCTGTGTTCGGTGCGTTACGGTTCGCAAGGCGGCAGACACGGCTTACTATGGATGTAGGATGATAACCTAGTGGGGTCTCCTGATATATACTCGACGATACTGGGAGCACAAGTCCGTACTAGCAGCTATTGAGCCACAGAAGGAGGAATCACCCAACCTTAAGCGAAAACAATAGTGACTAGGTTTAACGATGCTAGACCACGTCTCTAGCCTAGACCTCTAAATAATGTGCATTAAGCTCCAATGTGTTGTTAAGTTCATTCAGTTAATTTTAGAGTTGATCTTGAAGTAGGTTTCAGATTTCAGGCCCTACCGTATGTATATCAAAAACCCTAGGATGCAATTAGAATGAGTAAAGCATCTTTTATTTCGATGAACACCTACTTACAGAAAGGTAGAGAGTTCATTCCAAAACCAAGACAAAACCAAGACACGCAAATGCAATCACTAAGAAACACAATGCATTAATCACACCAATCCTACAGTGCATCGATACTATTAATGATAGATCTAAAGTTTGCTTTCCAATTTCTCAAACATGAAAATTTGAAATGAAAATGTACTTTCACTTTCGTATACTAAATGAATGCAATCTTTTGCTTTTGATTGTTTTGAATTTAAAGAGACAGACAAGCAAGCATGAACTAATTGATCCAAACAACTGTAATCTATGCTTGGCAGTGAAGAAATCGAATCAACATCAAAAATCGGCTCAATAATCGACACTAAAAATCAACCAACGAGAAACAAGCAATGAAAAAGCTATAAGCAAATCAATAAGACGGTTGCGGATGAATCTTGGATAGACAAGCAACCCGGACCAATGATTCAAAAAAATTGAAAGAGTCAAATTACAAAGCCAAAAAACACAAGATTCACTCAATGAAACCAAAGAGACAGTACCTTAACCAAAAGCAATTAAAACAAACTAATGGGCAGGAGGAAAACAACAGAGGATAAACAGGTCTGGTGTGTTAGAGTCGGTCTTAAGCCCTCCATCAGCGATCAAAACTCTTTGCATTTGCATATGTAGGTGTCTCATCAGTGTCAATTTTTGCATCCCGTTAGGCATGCCATAACCCTGATGGAGGAGCTGGTGTGTTGTACCCCTCTTGGCATTGCTGGTTCAGGTCATTTCAGTCATTAAGCTCTTTCAAGCTTGTCTTATCTTGTCTTGAGGTCAATTTCCTAGGTCTAGGGTTTTGGTCAAATATGTTTACAGGGTCATGTGTCTGAAAAGTCAATGAGTATTCAGCAAGCCAGAGGGATGATTGTAAAAGTGTTTCTTCAAGATTTCTTATCTGGTACAGTTAAACTTCACCTTGGATTTAAAAACTCTGTTTTTAAAGCCAAGGTCATTTTCCAAGTTTGTAAATAAGTGATGAAATTTCAAAAGTCTTCAGTGAACAAAATGCAACCCTGGTCCCCTTGCCAAGATCCCTCAGATGATCTACCTGCAAAAAGAATCAAGTCAAAGCACTCAATGAGTCAAATTCAGGACAAAAGAAACCAAAAAGTCAGTGTTATAAAGTGTCAAAGAGAAAACATTAGAAAGTGGGTTTGTGAATGAAATTTTTTCAAATGAAACTTATAAAACCCCAAATTCCATCCTATCACTCTCATTGTGCATCCTAGACGCTTGCAAGAGAGGCTTGAGAGAGTGATTGAGAGAAAGGAGCGAATAGAGAGCGAGTTCGGGCATTGGACTGGTGCGCGACCCGTCAGGCTAGGTGCGCGACCTGTCAGGTGTGCGCGACCCGTCAGGCCAGGTGCGCAACCTGTCAGGTGTGCGCGACCCGTCAGAGGGTCTTCCACAGTGTGAAAATACAACAGGCGTGACCCGTCAGAGGTGCGCGACCCGTTGGGCGTGGTGCGCGACCCGTCGAGCTGTCTCCCTGCAAAATGATTTTAAATTTGCTCAAACGCTCTCCGAGCCACAAATTTGTTTGAGGTAGGTGTTCTAAACTTGAAATGGGTGTGGTTATGATTGGTGGATATCATAAAACATTTTTAATGATTGAAATTGTACAAGTGAAACCTCTTCATATGACTGCAATGTTAATGGGTAAAATGTGCTAGGGTTTGTGTTGTTTCAAGGTGTTTTCCCTTTGTAATTGTTTCCCTCCTTCCCCTTTCCACTCACACTTGTATGTATGCCTATTTTTCTCCCATGCTATTTATAAATTAAATGCAAACCCTCCCTTCTCCCTAATAACTAAAAGTGTAAACCCTACCCCTCTCCCAAAGCATTCAAAACCCTAATCTCCCTCTACCATATGCATGTGTAAACAATGGAAAATGTTGGTGAATATGTCAGCAGTTTTGTGCATATGTTTCCCTATCTTCCCCTATTAATGCTGCATGTTTTCATATCCCCATATGTTCACTTTCATACATATTTTTCCCATATGCAATGATTTTTGCAAATGATTTCCTAATATCCCTGATTTTAAATATGTACTCCTATATGCATAATGGTTTGCAACATCTTCCTTAAAAATTCCCTGTCATATTTATATATTCCCAATTCCTTGTAAAAAGGTCCTTCCCCTAAAATTTCCCTCATGTCTTTTTCCCCTTGAAACAGCATAGAATTCAGCACTTTTTACAGGCAGAGACAGCAGTACAGTTTGTCCACTTTGCTCCTAAACTATGTCAGAAACCGAAACTTACGAGCAAAGTGATGACCATTCATCATCTGTAGAGGTTGAGGTACAGAGGAGGCCTCGTAAGGGTGGTAAGGGTGGACATCATAAGCGAGAGGAGCCCACTTCTTTAGCAGAGTTACAGGCCTGTCCTATGGCAGTCACTTGTTTTCAGTACATGTCTTGTTATGAGTTCTGTGAGAGGATTTCTCGGATTCAGCACCACAGAGAGTTGGCCCGCCTTTTTGTTTTACACCTCCATGATGGACATGTCAATCTTGCAGGGGTGAACTTTACATTGACACCCGAGGTGATCTCACATGCTACAGGGATACCTAATGTTGGTGAGGTGTGGAATAAGCGCAAGATGCTAGATATTGTTCACTTTGAGCCTTATGTCCGGCCACCATTCACAAGACATTTGGTGGGTCTTTTTCCATTCAGGTTTCTCCGGAGCGTGTATGCTCCCATCATGAGGCTTATTATGCACTATTTTACCTGTGAGGGCAGATTTTCACAGGTGTACTCATATCACATTCGCCTTTTGATGCACTTCACCCGAGTGAGGATGATGAACATCCATGTTTTCTTCTTTCGGAACATTCGGAGGATGGTGCCCATGTTGCAGAGGAAGACCCCGGCACAGCAGTATAGGAGCGTTCATCATTATGGTTTGATTCAGCTAGTAGTATTGCATCAGTTGACTCAGCGGGGCATCTCATGGGAGGAGTTCATCTCTCGTGAGTTTTTCACAGCGCCATCAAAGCCACATCCTGAGGTTGTTCATGAGGAGGGAGGACCATCACATCCCTGTCACTAGACATGTTAGTTCCTCATCTCAGCTCACTTATCAGAGAGGCCAGAGGGCCTTGTTTGCAGCAGCTCGGCGAGTACTATCTCCACAGCAGGTGGAAGGGGTCTCGCCTTCATCTTCAGCTCAGCGAGTGTTATCTCCACATCAGGTGGAAGGGGTCTCACCTTCATCTTCAGCTCAGCGAGTGTTATCTCCACATCAGGTGGAAGGGGCCTCGCTTTCTTCACCAGCACAGGTACCAGAGAGGGGCAAAGAGCCCATGCTTGATGAGGGTCCATCAGGAGTTCCCGATGTTGATTTTGTTGATCTTGAGACCAGTTCTCCTAGCCAGGAGGCAAAGGAGATCATTCAGCATCTCAGAGCTGAAAATGATGCTTTGCAGAGGAGATTTGAGGGCGCCCAATGGACCATCACTTACCTGGAGCAGCGCAACAAACAGTTGGAGGAGGAGAAAGCACTTGATGAGCTATGGAGGATTCGTAGTGACCGAACCTTAAACCATAGAAGACCCGGTGACCCATTGCCTGCTGACCGAGAGTCTATGCTTATCCAGGAGAACGCACACTTGGAGAGGTTGTTGGCTAAGGCCAACCAAGATAAAAAGTTGTTGAGGAACATGAAAAACCATTACTGGGCAAGAATGCATGTGTGCAAGGCCAAAATGAAGATGTTTCAAAGGCGGTTGTCCGAGGCCCTAAAAGGGAAGAAGAAGACCAATCCACTCCGTATCTTGGCTGAGGCTTCACTCAAAGATCATGGCACTCAATAGCCTAGCCACAGCTCAAATCCCAAAAAAATTTGAGAATTTTGGGTAATTTTGGCATTTTTTTGGTAATTTACAGGTTTTGGCTCTTTAACGGGTCTCACCCCCCGTGAGACCCTTTGTCATGGCAACTCCTTTTCACAAAAACTCAGCATTTCCTTATTTTTTATGCAAAGTTACATATGCCCATGGATGGACTTGAGTTTTTATGGAGTTTTGGGCCTCCAGAAGGTCAAAATACATGCAAAATTTGACTTTCTGCCACTTTTTTGAATTGCAGAAAGCTGTCTTGGGAGAATTGGTTTTTGACAGGGCAAATTAACTCCAAATTCAGAAATTCCAGTTGGGTTGGAAAGAAGACTCACAGACCTTTCCAACAAGCCCCAAACAGAGCTCCAAAGGGGCGCGACCCGTCAGGCACGGGGGCGCGACCTGTCAGGCAGTTTTTTGCCAGATTGCACTGTACAGCTCAGAAAACGCAGATTTGACTCAGTTTGACTTTTTGGGGTTGAAGATGATTATCTTTGATGTAATTTTTGTAACTCTAAGATACTTTTACTCTTGTTTAACACTTCTAGAAGATTCATTCATGTAATGGGTAAATATGTAATGTATGAATTGGTGTCCAAGTTTATAGAGGCAAGTTGTTTTGACTGCCTAGTTTATAGTGCTTAGTTTAGAAGTGGTTGAAACAGCTCCTAGGATAGTGAGCTCGACCCATGGAGGCAGGGAAAGAGGTTAGATCATCTATATTATGTACTTTCTTGCTCATTTTCATGGTTGGACTCTTGAGGGAGAAGCTATCATTGTATTATTTCACTGTATCTCTGCAATTTTTGGCTAAGGAAGACCAGGGTTTTACAATCCTCTTTGGGATTCTTGTGGACTCATGTGTTGATGGTGTGTTTCTTAATTTTCTTGTAAGTGTGTTTATGTGATTCATCTCCTTTCTTTCCTTCTGCATATTAAACAAATGAAGTGTGAAAGTAAGAATTCATGCTTGCCATGCTCTGCTTTTAAATTTGTTTAATTTCAATGTTTTCTACTGTCTAAAGGGAATTCAAAGTCATTGTTTGCTCTCTTTAGCTCCTCATATTTCATTCCTGATCATCCATCTCAATTTAAGGCATCAATACGGTTTCCTACCTCGCCCCAAGGAACCCCCTGCAGAAACTATGTCAAATCCCCGCACCCAAAATTGCAATTCCTCAAATTGCCACCAAAAACCCAAAAAACCCCAAATCAACATTTTAAATCAGTTTACTAGCCTAATATCAGTGTTACCTTGTTGGTCATCTCATCCCATTGAAGATCTGCTGAGATTGACCGGAGAGAGCCTTCTCCTGCCCCGTAGGGCTAGCTACGAGGCTAAATGGTTTGATGTAGCCTTGAGGTTTACCTTTCTCAGCCTGAGGCGAAATTTCAAGCGCTAACATGGTGGATTCAGGAGGAAAAGTTGAAAAAACAACTGTACAGGAATCGTCGCGGGCGTAACACCAGCAACTAGTGAAGATCAGTCAATAGACGCAGCAACAGAGCGACGTTGTCGCAATAGTACATGTCTATTTTGCGACATGTCACTTTCAGGAATCGTCGCGACTATACGACTGGATTCAGCGACGCATAGGTTTATAAAACAGAGACAGGGTGACGTCGGTGCGACTGTTAAGCTTTTATCAGCGACGACCTAAAAAATAATAGAAAAAAGAATGAAAAACTCCCAACCAAAGACCAGACTATTCTTCCAGAAAGCAAAGGGATTTCCCAGATGACCCAAGTGATCCAAAAAATTGATGGTTTAACCCCAAAATTCAAGACACACTAAATAAAAAACCAAACAAAAGCAAATAAGAGAAAAAACATACAAAGTACTCCCCAGCAGAGTCGCCAACTTGTGAAGTAGGAAAGTGTTCCCTCTGCGGACAGAGGCAAACCCTCTAGCCCTAGAGTGGGTCTAGTCACAACAAAGACAAAACAACAATCTATTCCCTTAAATAGTCATCGTTGGAGGCCTACCTCAAACCGGTGGTTGATGAAGTTCCGTTGCACTGCTCCAACTTCCGTTTCTTTCTCCTCAGTGAGCAATCAACCTGAAACACCAGAAGAAAACAACAAAGCACGTAACCAAGAACAACAATGATCTATTTACTTATAAAGTCAAGAAATCATAAGCTATCAAGTAAATTGTACACAAGATATAGGAAAACATCATTGATTGTATTAAAATGAATCAAGAGCAAAGCTTACAACCAAGTCTTGACGTCGCAAGCCTTCTCGGAGGGTCCAACTAGTATGTTTCTTCAAGCATTCACTCTCAAGAATGGGTCTCCCAAATAGAATATCTCTCTCTCACTCACAAGATTTAATAAAAAGTTAAGGGCACTCCACAACCTCTCACAAAACTATTAGCAATCCCACACTTATCACACTCACACCAAAGCTATCTACCAAACTCAAAAGAACTAGCAGCATTGTCTAACCAAAATAATTAGTAGATCATAGCAATGGTGAGTGATTTTATAGGAGAATGAGTCTCTATGAAATGAGGGAGAGGGAGCTTATCCTCAAAGAAGGTTGCACAAAAGACGAAACCACCTTCCCAGAGGAGGAAGGGAAATCCAAACTGACCCAACAACTAGGTCTAGAGACATCCAGAAGGTCGACCGTTGGAACAAATTTACCCAATCTGGATCGTTGCTAGCCGTGAACTACATCTCCGCGATGGCATCACAGGGAGGCAATGCATGCAGACCAATCGTCGCGATAAATAGCTGATAGCCTCGCACTGGGCCTTGAATTTCGACCATCGCGGGAAACAGATGTACACCTGCGACGGTGTCGCAAGGAGACTGTTTATGACCATGGATCGTCACGTATATTAAGGGCTTACTCATGACAAGTCATAAACTTAGGGAATTAGGGTCAACTTGCAGCATCAGAAAGCATTTGCTTAATCTTCGTTCGTAAGTGGGAAGATATGAACATGTTTATTTGACACATGACACAGCAAAGGGACTGAGATGAGGACAGTGAAAAATTATTGTGTAACAGGTGCGAGTAGAAATTGAGATCAGAACAAGTGAAAACCATAAGGTGTGAGAAAATACACAGACAGAAAGCCAAATGGGCGATTACATAGTAAGAAATAAAATAATGTAACAGCGCACAGGAACCGTTGGATCAGTCAGATCAACGGACGATGTTGTGTGCGATAGACATCTAAGATTAAGTCATGCACATAAAGTCAAGAAGATGAATGGCGAAGATTAACACCATGCTTTAGCAGAAGGATGGATTGGTCTTCGCAAGGGGTAAGCAGTATCTCGCATGCCATAGAGGTGGTAAGCAGTCTTTCAAAATTTCACGTGATTACCTTTAGTGCCTGACACGTAGCTAACGATGGAGAGAGAAAACCACTTTTCATGCATGCTTCTAATCTGATATCAGTCGTGCAAATATCTGTGCGAGATTGCACGATAATCGTTGGATCGAGCAGGATTGATCAACGGTGGTGATCAGCCAAGTTTTTTGGCGAGTGGATGATGCGATAGTCGTTGGATCGAATGAGACAGATCAATGGTGGAGATCGGATAAGCTATTTAGCGATCAGATGACGCAATAACCGTCGGATCGAGGAATGAGATCGACGGCGGAGATTTAACGCGCTAAGTAGAGAATCGATGTATGTGCAAAGGGTTGTGGAATGGTGAAAATGTAAGGTTTAAGTGTGGTTTATGAGATGTTTCTATTATATGGAAATTATAATAGAAATAAGTGGATTAATGTTTTATGGGTTAAGTTTGAGTTTAACCAAAGTCTAAAGACTAGGGTATGGTTGATAAGCACCGGAGGTGAAAATTAACCCAAAGTTATAGCCTGTGGATAGTTAAATGAATGTTTCCACGTAGAGTTTAATTAAGAAGCCTTAAATCTTGATTTGTGAAGGTTTTACTAAGTATGGAATTTTGGAATTCCTGGGACACATAGTGTGACATGCAATTTTATTTGCATACTATGGGTATATGCAGCTTAGGCTGCATCATTGGGGTATATGCAGCTTAGGCTGGCATCATTTGGTATCAAAGCAGAACAAGGAAATTCTATGTGTAAGAATTCTTTGAGAAAACTTAGAACAGAGTTATGTTGTGAAGGTGTGTATGCAGGCAAGAGGAGATCAGATTTTAAATCTGACAAACAGTAGGCACACAGAGATAAAGTGTAGCAGAATTGCAGATGCAAAGGAAATAGAGAACAATCCATTCAAAGTGCAGGTGAATGGTAGAACAAGATCATGCAGAGGTCTTGAAGATAGCAAGTGAGAAGATTGCAACAACTTAGAGCAAGGAGTGCTCAATTGGTTCCAAAAGAGTGAACCAGAGAGATGCCAAAAGACTGAGCGCAGAGAAGAGAAGCTTAGTGAGGCATGTGTAGCAAGAAGGAGACTTGTTACTGCATAGGTTTTGTTGCAGCTCACAGGAAGATCATGAAGGTAATTCCACACAGGATGTAGGTAGAATTGCTAAGGGATGAAGAAAGCTGGTAAGAATTTCTGAGTGAAAGAAGAGGGGTTCAGAACCTAGTATTTCATTTGTGATTAAAATACAAGAGGACAGTTGTGTTCTTAAAAGGTGCAGATGAATTGAAGCCTAGAAGGAGTAGAGAGTAGTGCTCAATGAGGTTCTAGAGAATAGAGAACCAAGTGCTTGCCAAAAGACCAAGTACAGAGGAAAGCTTGGTGATGTAAGTGGCAGCAGGGAGGACTTGTTGTTGCAGAGGCTTTAATGCAGCTCACAGTAAGTGAGTGAGGAACTCATGAAAATAGAGAATAAGATGACTACTAATAGTCATAACAGAGGTAACAAAGGTTCTGAGGAAGACGACAGTAGAAGAAAAGTGAAGAAGGAGGATGCCAAGGCAAAAGGCAAGAAAATGAGTCAAGAGGAGAATGACAAAGAGATTGCAGAGCTAAAAGAACAACTCAATGTATTAAGGATGATACTAGAGGAAAACCAAAGACAAGGTTGGGTCTTGAGGAAAAAGGAAGTGAAGTGGTCTAAGTTATAGAAAAGGATACAACAGAGGCAAGTGAAATGGCTGGTGGAAAAAATCAGAGAAGCTGAGTTGGAAACAGAAGTTTCCATTTGTGAAACAGAACAGGGTGAAGTTCTGGGTAAAGATGAAGACTGGAGATCTATGGAAGATCTTATGAATTATTATTAGAATTCAAAGCAGCAAGGAGATATGATGACTGAAGCATCAAGTGATACCACAAGGTCTTATGTTTTTAAAACTGATAATTTGTGTATGATTGCAGGTATTGCATGAGAAAAGCAACTTTGTGAAGATGTCTTCAGGATGGATGAAGATCTTGAAGTAAAAGGTGACAAAGAAAATTTCTCAGAGGATGAATAATTTGACTGGTTACAGTAGAAAGAGTCTATGGATGAGTTACTTAATGAGAGAAGACAGTCATTTAAAGTTTTCATAGAGATGGAAGATCAGGATCTTATTCTGATGAAGAACGAAGGAATATTGTCTCAGAGAGGTAATCTAATGAATTTGATTAATGTTATTGATGAAGAACAAATGCAGGAGAATATTAATGCAAATGATGAGACAAGGATAGCTCTGGAAGAAGGGTTATAGAGGGACAACAAGGCAAAATGTATTGAAGGAGGACATCTACTGAAAGATGTTAAGAAAGAAGAAGTCTATGCTAAAGATTTAGCAAAGGGAGAAAGGACATCTGATGATTGGTCACTAACAAAGGAAGGTTTTATAGAGGATGAGTAGACTTTTGAAGCTATCAAAAGTATGGAAGAGTATATTTCAGAAGATGAATACTCTGAAGTAAAGAAGGATGGAGAATGTCTCTTAAATGGGAAAACAATGAATTATTGCAGCAGAAATAATTTAGTAATACATTTATGTTTGAAGCTGTTAAAATCCAGGAACAATTTCTTTTGAAAGAAGGAGATGAGAATCAGTCTGAAGAGCTGATATGTGAGGCAACAGTTGAGACTGTTGAACCTTGTAATTTTCAAACTGATAAATTGTGTATAAATACAGGAATTATAAGTGATAATGAAATACTTATGAAGTGTCACAGAGAACTTGAATTACTGGAGTATTTGTTGGAAACCTCAAAGTATGACAGTGTGATTTCAGAAGAAGGAGTTCACTACAGTGGACAAGAGCAGAAAGACATCATTGAAGCAAATAGTGTGGAAGAGAGACTTGCTGATAGTTTCAAGAGTCCTTTAGAAAATTCTTTGAAGAATTAGCATATTGATGTGCTGATAAAAGAGGAAAACTCAGAGCAACATACTGAGATGTTTCCAGAAAAGGAAGAAGAGGTAAAAGGGCCTTATATTTTTAATTCTGATAATTGTTTTATGATTACAGGATTTGATGAAAATGAGACAAACATGTTTCAAGTTGAAGAGTCAGTTTTGGAACTGAAGAAGACTAGAAGTTGCCAGGTTAGACATACTGATGAGGAAGATGAAAAGCATGAATATACTGTGCTTGAAGAAGTTACATTGATTGTCAAAATCAATCAAGAAAGTAAAGGACAATTACTAAGGGTTGTCAAAGAAGAGGAAAGAGAATATGCTGGAACTGATGAACAACATAGTGATGATTTTTAGGGGAATCAAGTACAAAGGAAATTGGAGGACAATTTACTTTTTGAAAGTAAATTTACAGATATTAAACAAAGGTTGTTTGGACAGAAACAAGAGGGTAAGGATGAAAGGGCGGTAGTAAGAATCCAATAACTTCAAAGAGAAGACAACAAACAACAGTTTGAAGATGAGTGGATAGAGTACAACAACAAATGGCAAAGTAATTATCAGTCAAAAGATAAATTGGACATAGAGATTGAAAAAATAATAAGATTAATGATGAAGGTGCCTCGGAAGAAAGCAGTAGTAAGAAGGCAAAGTAGCAGAAAGAGAAAGACAACAGCAGACTATGAAAGCATAGCTAGTGGGGAAAAGCAAGATAAAGTGTGGAAACCTAGAGAATAGCAACGAATAACAGCAACAACCAAAGACAAATTACAGAACAAAGTGTGGGATCCAGGAAGACAAAGGTCGGAATCACATGATCAGGAGATCATGATTATTGTAGCCTTTAGAGTTTGATGTAGGAGCCTTTAGCTGAGCAATTTTATTATATTCTAGTTAACTTAGGGGGTCTTGTGTTTTGAAGGAAGTTGGATTCCTATGTATGTAATTATTAATGTTTTGAGTGATTGGAATAGGAATTAATTAGACATTGTGAGGATATTTGTAAATGCTCTAGAATGTAGGAGAACATGAGTGATGATGAGTGATTAGTGGGGATTGAGAGAGTTGAGAATCAATTGTAAGTCTTAGATTAGGACTTGGTTTCATGATTTGTGGGATTAAAGAGGATTCTTAGGGATTACTGGAGTCAAAAGTGGACTTAGAGGATATTCAGGAATTAGTTCAGTAGATTAAGGATCTGAATTAGAATTGGTTAACTAAACCTTTGTATAAATGTAAGCCTAAAAGGCATAGAGGAGTCAGAGTCAGCAGTCAGTCAGTCAGTTAGTTAGAGATTAGGCAGAATTTGATTGTAAGCCTATGGGCAAGGAAAGGAAGGCCACTGATATTGAAGATCAGGCCGAGGAAGAAATTCTTGTGTAAATGTTTTTTCTCATGTGATGTGTATGGAGTAATTGAATTATGGATTGTATGTGAACTAGAGTAATTTTGCGTAATATAGGTTGCATGTGTGCAAAACCAAAGAAGAGGTGCAGAGAGGAGTGTTACAGTTTTACACACAGTTAGGATTGGAGAAAGCCTTTAATGTTGCAGTGAAGGTATGACTGCAAGGTTTCCTAAAACCTAAAAGTTTACGAAGGAAGGGTAAGGGCATGAGCAGAGATCAAGATCAAAACAAGTGAAAATCGTAAGGCGGGAGAAAATACACAAACAGAAAGCCGAATGGGCGATTACACAGTAAGAAATAAAATAACGTAACAGTGCACATGAACCGTTGGATCAGTCAGATCAACAGACGAGGTTGTGTGCAATAGACAGCGAAGATTAAGTCATGCACATAAAGTCAAGAAGATGAATGGCAGAGATTAACACCACGTGTTAGCAGAAGGATGGAGCAGTCTTCGCAAGGGGTAAGTAGTTTCTCTCGCACCCTAAAGGTGGTAAGCGGTCTTTCAAAATTTCATGTGATTACCCTTAGCGGCTGACACGTAGCAAACGATGGAGAGAGAAAACCACTTTTCTCGCGTGCTTCCAATCTGATATCGGTCGTGCAAATATCTGCGCTATATTGGGCAATAATAATTGGATTGAGCGGGATTGATCAATGGTGGTGATCAGCCAAGTTTTTTGGTGATCAGATGACGCGATAGCCGTTGGATCGGATGAGACAGATCAACGGTGGAGATTGGCTAAGCTAGTTAGCAATTAGGTGATGCGATAACTGTCGGATTGAGGAATTCGATCGATAGAGGAGATTTAATGCGCTAATGAGAGCATCGATGTATGTGCAAAGGGTTGTGGAATGGTGGAAAGGTAAGGTTTAAGTGTGGTTTATGAGGTATTTCTATTATACGGAAATTATAATAGAAATAAGCGGATTAATGTTTTATGGGTTAAGTTTGAGTTTAACCAAAGTCTAAAGACTAGGGTATGGTTGATAAGCGTGGGAGGTGAAAAGTAACCCAAAGTTATAACCTGTGGATAGTTAAATGAATGTTTCCGTGTAGGGTTTAATTAAGGAGCCTTAAACCTTGATTTGTGAAGGTTTTACTAAGTATGGAATTTTGGAATTCCTGGGACACATGGTGTGACATGCAATTTTATTTGCATACTGTGGGTATATGCGGCTTAGGTTGAATCATTGGGGTATATGCAGCTTAGGCTGGCATCAATGAACTAGCTTGGTTGCAGCCATACCAGGTTTTTAAATGTCTCCTTCCTTTAAAAAAGAATATGATTTCTTTATACACTTTGTGAGCGTTATCGGTCCATGTACAATCGACAATATATATGTCGTTGTAGTTTTCATAACAATATTAATGTATGTGGGAGTTTCCTTAACTCCTTCCAACTGTAATATTTTCTTCCTAATTTTGTGGGCTTCCTTGCCCATCAACTTTTAAGGAAATACACTCGTTTTATGAAATTCGGATTTTTTCGTTAGTGGGTGGCACATTTGGGTTTTTCTTAATGTAATTGTTCAGCTCAAATTTTGATTTAAAATAATGTTCTTTTAAGAAATGCATATATTATACATGTGACTCTCTTTGGTCATCTTTTATCTGTTCAGCTTGTTAAAAATATTACAATATTTTTAACTGCCTGATAGGGTAGCGACCTTACGTCTGTGGGGTTGCTCTCTACCCATGCAGCATTAGCTACCTCTCCACAATTGAACTCAGATTATTCCTAGACAATTTTTGAAATTTTCCCTCATGGAATTAACCACAGTTCGCCTACAGTTTCGTTATGAAGTCTTGCTCTTCCTCACTAACTTACTTCCCAGCCCACGACATAAGATTTCTCTTTACTTTCTGCACATGCATGCAATTTGGCCTACCCTGGGCCTAACCTGAGACTGACCGTCTTCCACAGTAACTTACTTCCCAGCCCAACACGTAAGAATTCTCTCTCTACTTTCTATATGCATGCAATCTAGCTTAGGCCGACCTTAACCCAAGACTGATCATCTTCGTCCAAAACATTCCCTATTTCTTAATGATAGAATACAACAGTTCACATATTCTATATTTTTTTTAAGAAAAAACAATATTTTTTCTAAAAATTTCAAGTATTAGATATCATTTTTTTGGATTCAACTGCGTTAAGAAAGTCATTCATCTATGACCATTTCCATGAGAGGTAGTTGTAACTGACTAATTTCTCATGATTTTTGAATAGTCCACTTAGCACTCATTGCATCAAGTGATGCTCACAGGGGTGAAGAAGTGGGATTGAAACTAGTGAAATGAATCACATAGCATCAATAATCACTTCTGGGGCTTGCACCTGGTAACCAAGACTTCCCGGGAGGTCACCCATCCTAAATCACCTCTGGCTCAAGCGCACTTAACTATGGAGTTTTCCCCACAATCAAGCCCACTTAGCTTGCTACCCCATTTTCAAAACCTTAGCAAGTATTGTGCCTCACGAACCATTCAAGTAGAGCTCCCTTCACTCTTATGTATTTAAGTATTGAGGGTCTTTCGCAGTGCGTTATATTAGATATCATTTTTTGGGATTCAACTGCATTAAGAAATTCATTCATCTATGACCATTTCCATGAGAGGTAGTCGTAATTAACTAATTTCTCATGATTTTTGAATAGTCCACTTAGCACTCATTGCATCGGGTGATGCTCACAAGGGTGAAGAAGTGGGATTGAAACTAGTGAAATGAATCACATAGCGTCAATCATCACTTCCGGGCTTGCACTCGTCAACCAGGACTTCCCGAGAGGTCACCCATCCCAAATCGCCTCTGGCTCAAGCGCACTTAACTATGGAGTTTTCCCCACAATCAAGCCCACTTAGCTTGCTACCCCATTTGCAAAACCTTAGCAAGTATTGTGCCTCATGAACCATTCAAGTAGAGCTCCCTTCACTCTTATGTATTTAAGTATTGAGGGTCTTTCGTAGTGTATTATATTAGATATCATTTTTTGGGATTCAACTGCGTTAAGAAAGTCATTCATCTATGACCATTTCCATGAGAGGTAGTCGTAACTAACTAATTTCTCATGATTTTTGAATAGTCTACTTAGCACTCATTGCATCGGGTGATGCTCACAGGGTGAAGAAGTGGGATTGAAACTAGTGAAATGAATCACATAGCACCAATAATCACTTCTGGGGCTTGCACCTGGTAACTAGGACTTCTCGGGAGGTCACCCATCCGAGATCGCCTCTGGCTCAAGCACACTTAACTATGGAGTTTTCCCCACAATCAAGCCCACTTAGCTTGCTACCCCATTTGCAAAACCTTAGCAATTATCGTGCCTCATGAACCATTCAAGTAGATCGCCCTTCACTCTTATGTATTTAAGTATTGAGGGTCTTTTGCACTGCGTTATATTAGATATCATTTTTTGGGATTCAACTGTGTTAAGAAAGTCATTCATCTATGACCATTTCCATGAGAGGTAGTCATAATTGACTAATTTCTCATGATTTTTGAATAGTACACTTAGCACTCATTGCATCGGGTGATACTCACATGCGTGAAGAAGTGGGATTGAAACTAGTGAAATGAATCACATAGCATCAATCATCACTTCCGGGGCTTGCACCTCGTAACCAGGACTTTCTGGGATGTCAATCCCATCCCAGATCGCCTCTAGGAAAACACCATAGTTAAGTGCGCTTGAGCCAGAGTCAATTCTCCATGTTCCTTATAAATTATAAAAGTGAAATTTATGTGATACTGTGACCATGGTGAATTCTAATGAAATTTACAAGACTATTGTAATTCTAATGAAATGTATAGACTATTGTAATATGAGAATTTATTTTATTTTCTAACTATGTTCGTGTTTCATTTCTAACATAGTAAATTATTTTTTTAAAGTCTGAGTCTAGCTGGAATGCTTTGTTCGAGGTATTTAGGTTTATTGCAGTGTGGTCCAGTAAAATTGTGGCTTCGAATAACGAAAAAGGTTGTTTATTCAACTTTGGTCTGTTTTATGTAAGGTTTATTAGACTTATTTTTTATAAACTTAATTAACTTTTGTGAAGTATCCAACGTGACTCATATACAACATCAACATACTTTTGTGAAGTATCCAACGTGACTCATATACAACGTCAGCGTGATGTTTTGATGGGATACGAAGAAGTCAAATATAGTAAGATTTGTTTCAAAATAACCAGTATGATGTTGTGATGGGATATGAAGAAGTCAAATATAGTAAGATTTGTTTCAAAATAACTTATCTCCTGTTCGTTATAAATTATAAAAGTGAAATTTATGTGCTATTGTCACTATGGTGAATTCTAATGAAATGTATAGACTATTGTAAAATGAGGAATTTATTTTATTTTAAATTTATAGAATATTGTAATATAGGGAATTTATTTTATTTTCTAATTATGTTTGTGTTTCATTTCTAACCTAGTAAATTAATTTTTTATAATATTGTTTTATTTTCTGAGTATAAAACAAGTATTTTTTATTATACCTTACTTGAACAAATTATTTAATCCCATTATTAAATGAAGATTCATTATTAAATGCATTATCCTTAATTATTAAATCAAAATTTATCAACTAACTTTATAACATATAATTATAAAGAAAATTCATCAATTAACTTTTAGGAAAAAATCATCAACTAACTTTTACGATGTGTTAACACTGTGGGCAACATTTCCAAAGTCAGTGTTGCCACATGTTTCCTCCTTTACTTTTCACTTTTGGCTGCGATCGATTAAACACTCAGACAAAGAATATGCTTGGCTTATTAACTTCTCATCAAATTTGTCCTTACATTATCAATAAAATAAAAAAATCAACCAACCCTCCTCTACATAAAAAAATATTCACATATATACACTTATAAGCGAATTAAATAACATTAAAAAAACAAAAACAAAAATCGAAAAATGTAAAAACAATCAAACGAAGAAGGGAAAGGAATGAAAACATATTATAGCCCCATCATAAGTTCAAAACTAATGGGCTCGCGGAATGAAAACATATTATAGCCCCATCATAAGTTCCATGACATAGAATATGAAAGTCTTAAAAACGCATATGTTGTCAAAAGTGAACATGCATAGCATCGAACACACAATGTGTTTTGTATGAAATAAAAATAAATGACTATACGTAGGAAAATCATTACATGGTGTTGTTGTGTATAATAATATATTATTATTATACATATATATGGTTGTGTATTATAATTATAATAATAATAATAATAATAATATGAATATGTTATTATTATATATATTGTTATGTATAATAATATATTAACACGACACTCACACATATAACCATCGAGTATTATGCCCACCTTGGAAAGTGTTATTCCTCTGTTGTCAAAGGAAAAAGGACGTGTGCGATAGCAGAGGACGTAGACTTTTGTAATTTTGGTTCCAGCAAAACTTAAGAAAGACAAAGTGGTGTCCGTAAAAACACATAATTTGCAATCCAAAGCATAAATGTTTGTTGGCCATTCATCTAATGGCCTTTACATTTCTAATTGTCTCAGGGTTGGTTGGCTGTAAAGTCCTTTGGGAATCAATATCATGTGATTTCTATCACTAACAGTGTATGCATAACAAAAATCAATATTTGATGTCTATTATGAGGTATGGGTAAATATTGTTGTTCGGGTATGTTGATTCATATTAGTTTTATTTAGAACAGCTACATAATTAAATATTTTGTATCTGTTCTTTAAAAGTAAAATTGTTGTTGATATTAATATGTTTGATGTTTCCAGGTATCCATTATTCATTTTTGACTTAGCTATCTCTTCAGACTGTCTTCAAGGTTGTTCATGTTGCTAACCTGTTTGAAGGGAAAATATTTCTTGTTATAATAGTTGTTGAAAATCGCCTTATTTAAGATAACTTTGATATGGCCTATGAAATCGAATCAATTAGACAAAAAATGTTTTCTAATTTTTGGAGTTTATGTTTTCTCTTTTGTCTGAGGTGGTTGGATATTTATGTATCGCATAACTCTAAGTTATTACAAATAGAGTATGAAGACTGTAGATATTGGGGTATTGTTGTAGCGACTACAGCCACCCTCCAAAATTTTGCCTTAGCACGTTTTGGAGCCTCCCTACCAACCTTTCACTACAGCTTACCTCGCTTTGTCAAGTTCACAAGCTTCAATGTTTTGTTTGCACAAGACAGCCTGTCGATCACAGTTTGATGCACTCCCCTCATAGGTTGTTCACCCGGACTTAGTCCAACTGCAGACTTAGCAGCTTCCCCAAGAAAATTGTGCATTTCTGGAGGGCAACCAACCTTCCTTCTAGAAATTGCGCAATCTTGTCTGGCAGCCTATCGGGCTCCAAGATTGCGCAATTCTACCAGTCAATACTCCGAGTAGGAATTGCGCAATTTTCCCCAGCAGGGCTACTTAGCCCAAAATTTGCGCAAATCTCGGCAGTAGTCAGTTGCTCTGCCCAGAAATTACACAAACCCCCTAGGCAGCCAACCAGCTCCAAGCCAAAAATGCGCATTTTTCTCCAGCAGTCGAGCAGTCTCTTACATGTGCAGCTGAGTTGACCTGTTCCCTCCGGGACCGAGAAAAATAGACTTTCATGCATGCGTTGCTTCTCCCACGGCAGCATGCAAAGGCATCCCTTGTTTCATGGACCTATGTTTAGCAGTTGGATGTTACATGTAAGGATCATTTCAGAAACCTCCCAACAAGTATCGCTTTCCCTAGATTTGTGGCATGCACGTCACAACCTCGATGTTATCAAAACTCATCAATTGGACGTTGTGGAGCTCATTCCTCACATCAACCTTGTAGCTCTGACATCCCACATTACATCTAGGAGCATTCGGCACACTCAACTCAGCTATTTTGTGGTAAGCCCACTTCCCATGCCTTGTGTTGCATGTCAGTCACTTTTTGCGTTTTCACTTGTATGAGTATTGTTTTCTTGATTTCTTTGAACGCTTTCTATCGTTTACATGTATATTAGCTTTTCCTAGCACTGTTTCAGTTTTTGTCAACATCTCACTGTTGTCGCATGCATGAAACTGTTTTTCATGAACAGTCGCCGATTCGACAACTCGCCTCACCCACATGCATGTTGTTCCATTTTCTGAATCTGTCATTCACCATTTGCATGCATGACCATTAACTTATTCTTACACTTAGTATCAAGCATGCTTTCACATTCACATTCGCGTTGATTTTCCCGTCAACGAGTCTGGCCAACCTTGGCCAGGACTCTGCCTCACTAGATAGCATTACGCAATCTTGAGAGGGAAGGCTCTGCCTTCCTCTCCAAAAATGTGCATTTCTACCCAGCAGTTATTCCTCGGGCCTACTTTGCGCAATCCTGAGGGGCAGTGACTGTTGGCCAAGAAAATTTCGCAATGCAGTCATTGAGCCTACAGCCATTTCTCACTGAGATTGTGCATTGTGCAATTCCAACAGTCAGTAGCGAGACTGGATTGTGCATTGTGTAGTTCCAGTAGTCAGTCAATCTCCCAGCAGCCCAAACTGTGCCTCGTTCAGTATTGGCAGTTAGTCTCCCGACCTCCCAACCGAAATTGTGCAACCTTCATGATCAGTCACATAGGTATGTTGCAAGTCAGTTCTCAAGTTTAGTTTGGTTTTCGACTAACATATTGCTTGACATGAGTGTTTCCACATCTCCAGGTATTGCAAATGTCCATCTGCCTCTCAGTAGTGCAGGTACAATGGTTTCCAAGAGGGCAGAGTCAAAGACACCGTTCAGAGCACACCTAGAGATGCAGTCGATCAAATGTCTATGAGCTTGCCTACTCACGAAGATATCAATTTGTTCGTAGACAAGAACATCAAGATATTATAGCAAGTAGCATCGTGAACAGTAGCTGAAGACAACATACCGAATGCAGCGAATACAGCGAATGCAGCAAATGCAGTGACCACAGCGAATGCAGTGAACGTAGCGAATACAGCGAATGCAGTGAATACAACGAAAGCAAGAGGAAGGTTGTTGACAACACAAAGGTGGAACAAAGTTGTAAGATGAAGCAGATCCACTGATAATGAAAGAAACTTTGGAGACTCAAGCTATGAGGTGACAGCGCGACATGAAGATCGCACAAAGTCGGACAATGAAACAAAGAAGGAGTTGCATGTGCTAAAGTAGAAACTCAAGAAGAATATGAAGTTGCACAGATAGACGAATTAGTTGCAGCAGGAACAGGAACAACAGTGGGTGCAACATGCACTCACAGAAGAAACTGCGCCCGTACAAGTTAAAGATCCATCCCAGTAGCTGACATGGAGCAGACATGGTGAGCAGTGTTGTTGATCGCATGCAAGAGATTCAGTAGCATGCATGTCATTGTGTGTATGCATGGAATCCAACCGTTCAACACACTCACCAAGGCGAAGACAAGAAGCAAGTCTAACTGGAGTTGAACATGTACTTCGGTAAGTTGATGCGCATGACCACTAGCACACACTTGAAGATCAGCAAGGACACTATGCATCAGTGTGTTTCTGGTTCAACCACACCCAAGAAGACCATGTGCATGTTAGAAGACGAGTTGGATGAAGGAGATGAACTAATTCACCAGTTGCAACGGAGGCAAGAGTTTGCTTCAGAAAGATGTCACCATAAGGTGCATGCACACCATCACAGATGACCAAGCTTCGCATCAACTCACCACCTTCACCATCACAAGCATGTCAAAGAGTTGGTCTCATCACAGTGGACCGAGTGTTAGTGATGTCTTGCATGGCTTGCTCAAGCCATGTTGTCTCACATGAGTACATGTGCATTGTAATGTTGAGTCATGTCAAGTGTAAGTCAAGTGTCAATAGTTGGATGTAACACTCATAGAGTAGGTGAAGAGTCATGAGGGTAGTTGAACTGTCACAAAGGGGAATGTCAAGAGTCACCCCACCCTTTGCTATAAATAGTCCCTCATAACTCATTATAAGGGCTTTTGGTCAACCAAGCTTCTGATAAGACTATCTTGAAGAAAGCTTGGACAGTGTTGTAATGTGCCTTGGCTTCTCCACTGCATGCAGCTAGTACATCTCTTTGGAGGAGCAGGATTATGTGGCTATAACGCTTCACTGTTGGGGCTAGTAGGTTTACATGGTTGTATTGTATGATTGGGACTTACACTTCTTAATATAATAAGAGCCGGCACATTTTCATGCATATGTTGTTATTGTAGTTGGACTGTTGCGGTTGCTTACCAATATATGTTGTTTAACTTACATATTTGTGTATGAATTGCTTCGTATGCAATTATATGAATCTTGTTGTAGATGTGTTGTTGGTTTAACCATCACTTTGGATTGTCAACTGATCTGCTTTCCAGCTTGTGATGCATCTTCACTCGTGTGTTCCCTTCTCAGCTGAGTACTGCTACAAGTTGCTAAGGGGCGCACTCATCTCACCCCTATGTGTTAGAACCTCTCATTCACCTTCCTTGACTCACTACAGCGGTCACACCCTTGCTACTGATAGAGTTATCTTACTTGCCTCTGTGCAACATTGCAGTCAAGGCATTACCTTACGACCCACTGCTGGGACTCCTACACCAAACGGTCTAAGGTCTAATTGGGACTTCTTACTGGGGAGATCCCCTTGACATGTTGGCGGGTCCAGCACTGTCAACAATTATGGTGCTAGAAGGAGGGACTGATGACAAGCTGTGTCCTCTCATCCAGTTTTGAACCTTTGCATACCTTTCATGGATTCTTGCACTCTTCTCCCTCCGCGATGTTTTTCGAATAGTGAATATGTCTCCATCACAAGGGAGTTTTTCGATCTCTTGTCCACTTACATGTATGATGGCGAAGGTGAAATGACCCGGCCTGAGTACTTACATGACTTTCTTTCCATGCTTCATGAGGAAGATGGGTGTTCTGACGAACATGCCATTTTGCTGCTTGCACACACACTTTGCGAATCTCCACGCCGATGGTTGCTCAGCCTACCAGCTGATAGCATGCACTCACTTGAGCACTTCTGTGATCTCATTGAAGACACTTTCTATCATTTTGATTCAAACTATCTTGACCAAAAACTGTTATAGCAATGGAAGGCTCTGCATGAATCAGTTATTGATTTTTGGCAGCGCTTCTTTGACTTGCAATTTCAAGCTCCAAGGAGCCAGATGAAATTTGCCTATCATTGGGACTGGTTCGAGTATTGCCTTGAGAAATTTTCCCGTCCCAAGAAAAAGCTTGAGATCAAGCCTCACTCAATATTATTCATTGATGGAGCTGCACAATCTCATGTGGATGCAGTCATTGTCTCGACTGATTGTTCGCCTTCCTCTCATTCAATAGCTCCACCATTGCCCAGTGATATTGAGGATCATGCTCACACACTTGTTCAGTTTTCACATCCTCCCAACATCACTTCACTCACTTTTCGCACAGATTTGGTTGTGAGTCCTTCGAGTTCTCATATGAATTCTGTTCTATGACCTCCATCTTCGCACTATAGTGTTCCTCTGAATGATTTTGTCTTGTGTTCATCCATTATGGACTCTTCACTTGTTGTGAACGAGGAACAACCCCCTGACGAAGTTGGTTTTGCACAACCAACATGATTTGTCATTCATGAAGAGTATGAGTGGGATCTTGAGCTTCAACACTCGGCGAAAGATGACTCTTTTCCGTCTAATCCCCCTCCATTATTTCCTAACATCTTTGGTGTCTTCATCCACGGATGCACCCATTGTTTATCACTCGCAGGACTCGCCGGATGTTGGTCCATCATTCGACAATGAAGAGGATAAGCTATTCATTGAAAATAAACTTGATCCTTCATTTGTCTTTTCTGGAAACACAAAGGATGAGTTTGTTCGCTTTTCATCTTCTCCTCTGTTTGATTAATCTGATCATGAGGATTCTGATGAATTCATTGATTTTTTTGATCGTTGCGATCGTGATCCATTTGTTTCCATATTTGATCACAATCATGACTCTATCACAGTTGATATTTTGAAGCCATTGATTTATGATGATCTACCTAATGATGAAGTTGAGACACGTAAGACTATCGAGGCACTTCAACCCAAGCTGATGGTTATGTCAGGTCATTGCTCTCTTTGGGTTAGTCTCACTTCCGATCATGAAACTGTTCAATCACCCAAGGCTCATCATCACACATCTATATTCATTGAAGATCCATCTCACACATAGATCACACTTCCTCCACTCGAACCGCACGATCCCATCACTCATGCATTGGAGGAATCTTACATTGCAAGCACCCGTTCGCGAGGTAAGTTGTCTTTGTTTCTTTTGTTTGCTTGCATGTCACAGTCAAGAGTTTGCTTCTGCTTCAAAGTTTCACGCAATATCACACAGAACCATTATAAGTCCACGAACTGCTCGTCATGCACTTGTACTCTCTTATGTCCTGTGGACACTGTCAAACACGAAGTGTGGTTGTCTTCAGTGTTATATCTTTCTTGCTTACTGGTTCGCACAACTGGGTTGCTCATGGACCAAGCCTTCACCAACATGAGTCAACCAATGCGCTGGTGGCTGCATTGGAAATATCACTTCACGTGATCAAGCACATGCACCGTTAGTTTAGGAGTAGGAGTAGTGTTTGCTTTCAGTTAGTTTGCTTGCATGCTTGTTTGCTTACTCGTTTTGTTTGTTTGTTTGTCTGCTTGCTTCTTTGATTACTTGATTTGCTTTCACTTTTGCTTCTTCTCTTGCTTCGCTTTGTTGTTTGTTAGTTCGCTTGTTTCGTATAGTTCGCTTGTTTCGTTCGTAGATTAGTTTTGAGTGAAGCCATGTATGACTCTTGAAACGAGCTAGGTGAAGTACAAGAGGGCCTGTCCGGCTATCACTACTTGGTTATCTATCATCTTTCCTCTGTATGAAGAACTTGTTACTTTCAATCCATGATACGTCGAAGGAAAATACGTACTGTTCGAAGTGAACCTTGGTGAAAACACAATGCTTGCGCGCTAACTAGTGTCACCTTCTCCAGTTGGTTGGTTTTGGGTTAACCCTTGTCAGCTCAGTTAATTAGAGTAAGGTGAGGGGAAAAACCTTAACAGACACGTCAAAGATACAATAAACTACTTCTTTGTTGGAACAACCTCTTCTGCTCTCAATAAGTTGGGATCCCTCTTCCGCCTCTGAAATGAATAAGTGTTATGCATAGTTGAAAAAATGAAAAAATGAAAAAAATAAAAAATGAAAATGAATAAGGCGAAAGAAGAGAAAGGCTTCCTATGCACAAAGGTGATGTAAGTAACTCCACCAAAGTAATGACTTGGCTTGCTGGCAGCGGAGCCATGCTTGTGTTCCTATGTGACTCCACCGAGTTATTGTCCAAGCTTGCAACACTAGAGAGGAAACTAAGACTCTCACAACTATAATGCTTGTGCACCAATATACCCCTCAACCCCAATCGAAACAACTGTGTTGCCTTGGCTTGGAATGTGTGTCAATCGACCAAGAGCTTGGCAGATGCTACATCTTACAATCAAGCCAGTGTGAAACCAAGATGAGTTGAGAACTGAACAATACTTCCGGAGGTGTTAGACTTGCTTTTCACGAAAAAGGTCCATTCAGAGAGCTGGAGTTCTACCAGTGTGTCGCCAAGTGTTGTAGCGGCTACAACCACCCTCCAAAATTTTTCCTTAGCCAAATTTGGAGCCTCCCTACCAGCCTTTCACTTCAACTTGACTTGCTTCGTCAAGTTCACAAGCTTCAGTGTTTTTCTCGCACAAGATAGCTTGTCGATCACAGTTTGATGCACTCCCCTCACAAGTTGTTCACCCGGACTTAGTCCAGCTGCACGCTGAGAAGCTTCCCCAAGAAAATTGTGCATTTCTGGAGGGCAACCAGCCTTCCCTCCAGAAATTGTGCAATCCTATCTGGTAACCTATTGAGCTCCAAGATTGCGCAATTCTTCCAGTAAAAACTCCCAACACGAATTGCACAATTTTTCCCAACAGGACTGCTCATCCTAGAATTTTCACAAATCTGGGCAGTAGTCAGCTGCTCTTCCCAGAAATTGCACAAACCCCCTGGGCAGCCAGCCTAGCTCCCATCAAGAAATGCTCATTTTTCTCCAGCAGTCTCTTTCATGTGCAGCTGAATTGACCGGTTCCCTCCAGGACCGAGCAAAATAGACTTGCATGCATGGGCTACTTCTCTCAAGGCAGCATGAAAAGGCATCCCTATTTTTAGGGAACTATGTTTAGAAATTTGAGGTTACATTCAAGGATAATTTCATAAACCTCCCACCAAGTGTCACTTTCCCTAGATTTGTGGCATGCACATCACAACCTTGATTTTATAAAAACTCATCAACCGGATGCGGCAGAGCTCATTCCTCACATCAACCTTGCAGCTCTGACATCCCACATCACATCTAGGAGCAGTCGTCACACTCAGCTCTGTTTTTTTGGGGTAAGCTCACTTACCATGCCTTATGTTGCATTTTTGTCGCTTTTTGTGTTTTCGCTTGTATGAGTACTATTTAGTTGATTTCTTTGAATGATTGTTGTTGCTTACATGTATATTATCTTCTCCTAGCACTGTTTTAGTTTTCATCAACATCTCACTATTGTTGCATGCATGAAACTCGCCGATTCAGTGACTCACCTCACCCACATGCATGTTGTTCCATTTTTTGAATCTGTCATTAACCATTTTCATGCATGATCATTCACTTATGCTTACACTCAGTATCAGAATGCATTCACATTCACATTCGCGTTCAGTTGCCCGTCAGCAAGTCTGGCCAACCTTGGCCCAGACTCTACCTCACTAGACAACTTTACGCAATCCTGAGAGGGAAGGCTCTGCCTTCCTCTCCAAAAATGTGCATTTCTGCCTAGCAGCTATTCCCCAGGCCTACTTTGCGCAATCTTGAGGGACAGTGACTGCTGGCCAAGAAAATTGCACAATGCAGTCACTGAGCCTGTAGCCATTGCCAGCTGAGATTGTGTATTGCATAATTCCATCAGTCAGTAGCCAGACTCGCAGACAACGAGTTGATGCCTTCGCGTTGCCCTGCCTCCCTTTGTTGACCACCGCCTCTGTGGGGTTGGCCCCGATAGCAGCGCATGGTTGAGGTCCCACCACAACATCGAACCTAAAACACAATTAAGACCCCATATACCCTAGAGACAGCTCGTCCATGACCACAAAGAGGAAATGCCCAAATCAAGAAACAGGAGGAATGTAAAACCACAATATCACTGTGAAACCCATAGAATACAGGGGTGCATGCAGACTTGGTCCTCCCTAACACATTCAACAACTCGCTCCTGCAGCACTTAAAAGGAAGCTTGCATACCCACCCATCCTAGACAAGGACAAATAACACACAATTACTGACCCAAGAGCACAAAGAGGAGGAAATTACATCCAGACTAGACCTATCAGTGGTCAGGACCAACGGAAAGCAAAACAGGGAACACCCCAATCTCCTAGGAAACAAATAGAAACAAAAAGCTGAGACGCTAAGGAACCGAGGCCACAAAAAGCCTTTGTACAAAGCCCAACCCTATAGACTGAATGCCCACAATGCAACTAGAAAGTCGAGACCAAGAGAACATGAAATTTACACCAGAAACCCATTGATCTAGACTTATGTAGGAACACAACAAAATACAGATATAAACATAAACATAAAGATGCATTATAAATAATTTTTCATTTCATTAATATCAAAGAACATGAAGATGCTTACAAGCAAAATGGAAATAAACTAGCTCAGGCGATGGTAACTTATCTCTAAGAAGAGATGTGGCAGCTACATTCCTTTGAACTATGTTACAATGAGGCTCAAGGGCTTATTTATTATTGAACAACAAGGTGAATCCCTAAACAACCAAAACTATAACCCTAGGAGATGGAACACCAAGAGTTTGTGGGCCCCTTTGGGGTTAGTTCAGAAGCCAACTTCCCGAGGTCGTAACTTGGTTATATGATCTTCATTTGGTGTGTAGGATACCTAATTAGAAACATATAACTGAGTACTATATAATTTACCGTAGGCCCTTGCCTATGGCTATGGGCCTATTTCAGACCTCAAAAAGACGCCATTTAGGGGGTCAAAACAACTCCAGAATTTCAGGACCTGAAATTTTTTCTAAAAATAGTAAATGATGCTATAATCAAGGAAAATAATGAACCGACTATAGGTCCAGATGGAACAAGTGGATGGACACCAATATCCACCTAGATCATTCTTCCCCCCTTCAGAAGAAACGGTCCCCATTGCATGCAGAGCCTCCATGAGGTGAGGAAATTTCTGTAGAACTTGGTCCCTAATGAACCACTTTTCATGGTGAAGGCTTTGGTCGCCTTTAACAACTAGATATAGTTGGATATTTTGATGGTGAGTATTCATGATATGTGTGTTCATAATCTTGTTAGTTTTTGCTTGCTTGATGTAGCTTGGGTTGAGCTCTATTGGTGTCAACTTCTCAGCAATGTCGGATGTGTCCAACACTAGGGGAAAGTATAGTCGCAACCTGTCCACATTGAATACTGGGTGCATGCCAAGGAACGATGGAATGTTAAGCTTTAAGACATTTTCCCCTATAGCCTTGGTGATGGTATATGACCCATATCAAAGCTAGCGAAGCTTGTGGTGGGGCCCAGTGAGACGCTCAATGTTGATCATGACGTTGCTTGTACTTAGCATTGGCTTTGTCCAATATGTCATGGACCTAATGGTAGATGTGTTGAACGTGTTCAATGAAGTTGTTAGCCTGGTCAGCTTCAGACTGGACATAAGACAAATCTGCTTGAGTAGCTGCAAATGGTATGGCCACATCAATGGGAAATAGTGGTTGGAATCCCAACCCCACCTGAAAGGGGATGTGGCTAGTTGAGCTATGGAGAGCTTTGTTGTAGATGTGCTAGACATAGGGGAGGATTTCATCCCATGTGTGTGGATGTTTCGAGTTGTACATGCGCAAAATGTGCACGATCATCTTGTTGATGACCTTTGTTTGGCCATCAATTTGGGGGTGGAAGGTCATGGATTTATTGAGCTTGGTATCCAGCATCGACTAAAGTATTTACCAAAATGTACTTAGGAACCTGTTGTCCCAATCTAAGATAACGGACCATGGGATCCCAAAATGTACCCACACTCGTTCAAATAAGAGCTTAGCAATAGATTCTATTGTGATACTCTTCTTGTAGGCAGCCAAAATCACCATCTTAGAAAATATCTCGATGACCATGAACATGCACTCATTGCCATGCTTAACAGAAGGAAGGCACGGCATGTAATCCATGGAGATGGATTCCCAAGGTTGACTAGGAATAGGTAGAGGAGTATATAAGCCTTGTTTCGTGATTTTTGATTTAGCAATAGCTCAGGCAGTGCAAGATCTAATGTAGTTCCCAACATACTATCGAAGGTTCGACCAATAAAAATACTTCTACAACACTGCCACTATTTTCTCTACTCTGAAATGTCCAGCGACCTAACTATAGTATGCCTCCCAAATCATCTTGGCATTCTTGCTTGCAAGAACATAGAGGTGTCCCAAGTGGCATAAAAGTGCGCCCTGGAGGTGAAAATATGGAACTTTCTTGCTTCAAGGATCATCGGGTATGTGTTTTTGAATTTTGGATTGTTGTTGTAAAGATGTGGCCACCCCGAATTCTCGCGTCCACAAGAGTCGAGCACAGTGATCAGCGCCATAACCAGTGGTCAACTGAGATAGTCTACAACATTATTGGTGTTTCCCTTATTGTACTTGATGTTCAAATGGAACTGTTACAGATATGTGGACCATTTCTGATGGCGATCATTTTGAAACTTCCCTTGTGTCTCTATGAATTGTAGGGGCTAATGGTCTATGTGGGTGACCATTTCCTTCCCCATAATGTAATGTTTCCATTGTTGGCAGGCTTGCATAATAGAATACATCTCTTTGTCATAAGTGGGATACTTTTGGACTGTATCTGAAAGTGTCTCACTGTGGTATGCCACCGGATGCCCCTACTAGTTAAGAACTGCACCAAAACCATAGTCAGAGGCATCTATCTAAATTTCAAATTGTTGTAGGTCTAGTATTGTGAGCACTGGTGTAGAGAAAAGGTGATGCTTCAACTCGACAAATTCCTTCTGTTGGGATTCAGACCATAAGAAATTTTCTTTTTCTCTGCCCTTCGTGACTTGACTCAAAGGCCAAGTGATATGAGTGATATGAGAGAGTGGTTAGGGCTAGCCAATCCCGAATAACTTGTATCTTGGATGGGTCCATATGCACACCCCATTAATCAATTATGTACCCTAGATATTGAACCTGGGTCATACCAAAAGTGCATTTCTCCAAATTGGAATACAATTTGTGTTGTCACAGGGTTTGGATAACCTATCGAATATTGTGTATGTGCTCTTCCCAACTCTAGCTGAAGATCAGGATGTCGTCTAGGTACACTACCATGAACAAGTTGGTGAAGGGCCACATCAAGGTTTTGGGGGCATTCATAAACCCGAAAGGCATGACCAGCCATTCGAAATGGCCCTCATTGGATTTGAAGGTGGTCTTCCACACATTGGAGGGTTCAATTGGTACCTGGTGTTAACCGGACTTCAATTCAATCTTGTTGAAATATTTCCCCCCTTGAGCTAGTCCAGAAGGTCATCAATCCATGTGATTGGATACCTATTTTGAACAGTGATCTTATTCAGTGCCCGATAGTCAATACAGAGTCTCTAGGTGTTGTCTTTCTTTTGTACCAACACGATCAAGCTCCCACAATGTGATGAACTTGGTCTGATGCGCCATTGCTGCAACTTCTCCTGAATCTGCCTCTTAATTTCATCTTTCTCCATAACAGAACATCAGTAGATCAGTTCATTGGGTAGAGGCGTGCCCACGGTCATATCGATGGAGTGCTTGACCTGACAATGTAGGGATACCCCTATGGGTGATGTGAAGATGTCCTTGTACTCTTCCACAACCTTATCCATCTGTTGTTGCTAAGCGGAGGAGCCCTATCTGGAGGCTGTGGATGTGGCCACAATCTTCTTCTTTCCCTGAGGGCGAATCATAAGGGAGATAAATTTCTCTTTCTAGGAAATGATGTTACTGCATTTCTTCGTAGAGATCAAAGAGATGGTGATAGGTAGTGCTACCTCCAGTATCCTATATAAACTATTTCCCAAATAAATAATAATAGTGTGAGGCCTAGAATCATACACAGCATGATGTTTCCACAAGTATAGTTGGCCTAATATTAAATCACAAATTTCAAGAGGAAAAACATGACACAATACCTCATATGTGAAGAGCTTAATGTTGTAGGGAAGGAAACACTGCTAGCAAACATGGAGATCTCATCCTTGGTGTAGCTACTTGATGGTGTATGATTATGAGTGTGGTGTGGCCGGTAGGCCCAACTTCTTCATGAACTCTACTAAAATGATGTTCTTTTGGCTTCCGCTACTAAAAATGAACTGTAGTGGAGAACAGTTCACCCACATCTATGAGGGGAAGAGCCGCTCCCCCTCCTCTGGATCTTCGGGCTCAATATTGTGGATTTTGGTGGTGGCAATGGTCACACTAGGCTTCACATCAATAATCTTCTTCCTTTTGTCATTCCCCTTGTTGATTTCTGACTTAGAGTCGAAACATGCATCTGACTTGGAAGCCTTCACCTCAGCCACCAGTGACTGCTTAGCTCGACACTCACTTGTGTTGTGAGTGGGGCTCTTATGGAACTCACATCATTTCCTTGTGTCCTTTTTCTTCGTGGTGTTTTTCTTTGCTTGCCGCTTTGGTGGGTTCTCCTAGGTCATCTCACCTTAGATTTGCCTTTTTTTTCTGTGGTTTTGGGGTGCCTTTACCTTGCTTCAGATTCGCAGATCAAAATTCTTGCTTCTTCTATTTAAATTTTTGCTCGATCTTGACAATGTATCGATAGACAGTGCCAAGTGAGTTGATGTCCAAGAACTCCATCTCATCTTGGATGTACTTGTGGAGACAACCATGGTACTTAAGTATGAAATGCCACTCAAAATACTTGATACCCAACTTCGTGCGAAGGGTATGAAAAATATTTGTGAACTCTGACACATCTTGGTCCCTTCCCTGCCGCAGTGTGGTCCACTTTATTTATTTATCTTCATAGCTCCCGACAGGGTAATATTGTTCCTTGATGGCATCTTGGAAAGAATTTCAAGTGAGTGTGGCTGAAAACAGTGAGGGTTCCCTCTCATCCTTTTGTTCACAGTAGGTTTCCCACCAGTCCTTGACAAGGGGAGTGACTTTGAGGTGTGTAAAAGTAGTATTTTCCCGATTGGAAAAAGTCATGAACCAAAAAATATCCTTCCAATAGATTTAACCATCTATCTACGACATTTGCATCTATTTTGCCTTCAAATATGTGAATGTCAAAGTTGAATTTTACCTTAAAAGGAGTGGAGCCTCCAGAGTGGTTTTTGGATGAAGATGTGTCGCCTGTGGGTATTCGTCGAAGGATATGGGAAAAGTTATCCATTGTTGCATTCCTTTGTTGCTCGAGGGGTTCCTTGAGCAATATTTTGAAAGGATCTCCTGCTCCCTCATCTTTCTTTTCTTCCGCCATGGGAGGTCGTTGGGGTTTGTGAGACCGGTCTTATAAAGGTTCAACTAGTTCGAGCCCTAACTCCTTATACCCTGACCTTGTTGGGGACATTCAAAGAAAAACAGAGAAAGAGCATACTACTCTGATACCATTGATTTGGGCTTATGCAAGAACGTAACAAAATAAAAATATAAACTTAAACACAAAGATGCAGCAGAAATAAATTTTCATTTCATTAATATCAAAGAAATGAAATATGCTTACAAGCAAAATGGAAATAAACTAGCTCGGGCAATGGTAGTTTATCTATGAGAAGATATGTGGCGGCTACATGCCTCTGAACTGTGTTATAACGAAGCTCAAGGGCCTTTTTATTATTGAACAACAAGGGGAAACCCTAAATAACCAAAAACCTAACCCTAGGAGATGGAACACCAAGAGTATGTGGGCCCTGTTGGGGTTATTTGGGTGACTAACATCCTGGGGTCGTAACTTGGTCATATGATCTTTGTTTGGCACCTATGATACCTCGTTATAAAGATATATCTTAGTACTACAGGATTTGTCGCAGGCCCTTACCTATGGCTATAGGCCTGCTGTGGAGCTCAAAAAACGTTGTTTAGGGGTTCAAAATAGCTCTAGAAGTTTAGGACCTGAAAAAACTGCTAAAATACTAAATGATGCTATAATCAAGGAAACTAGAGGGCTAAGGTGGAATAGGCAAGTGGCCACCAATATCCACCTGGATCACCCACCACTTTCAGCAAGAAAATTTCAAGAACGAACCAAACCCAAAAAATTGTCGATACCTGAGAACTATAGTGAAATAGGTTGACAGAGGTTCTGCTCTACTGACCAGAACCATAAATCCTACCCTCCAACTCGATTCCAAGAGGGAAAATTGTCACGCTAGAGAAATGCATTCCAAGGCCCTAGATGAACACCTCAGAATCCGCTAAGGAACAAACAAATGCATCAGGGCCTGCCACTACTCGAAATTGTCTATTCAACTTCTCGGGCTAGCTTGCATAACCACCCTCGTTCGAGTTCACCGCCTTACAACCTCCACTTATCGCCCGCTCCACAAGAACTGTGACAATGAGCCTAAGGAGCATAATAACTCAAATCATCGTGTCTAGAAAGGTCTAAGGATGATTGTCTCATCCCAAGATACCACTAATTAATCAAAACATATTAGTCGTGTGCTAAGAGGAAAAAAATCCCTGAAACCAATTAACCTACTATTTTTGCACCCATCAAAATTATTTTATTTATAACTTAAAATTTAACAAATAAATTAATTAAAATGACTCAAATACTAATTCAATTACTTCATTCAAATGACTAAAGTAATTTCTTTTTTATACATAGTGTTTCAAAATGGTTTTACAAACTAACTACTTCACTTACTTTATTTAATATCTTTATTAAATCAAGAATTTAATAAATATTAATTGTTATTTAAATATTTAAAATTTTAATTTAAAATATTTTGTTAATATTTTAATTTCTTTTCATAATTACATTACATTTTATATTTTGACATTGAGGTCAACTAAGATATATTTTGTATTAAAATATTTAAATGACAGAAAGAATAATATCTTAGGAATCTTAAGATATAATAAACTATTCCATAAATTATTATTTTTGAGGAAAAATATTCATGATTTGGGTGTATTGTATCATTAAATTTCATCACATTTAATGCTTCATATGATGCAATTTCTTTACGCTATTATTAACGAGGAGAATAGGTTGAAATTGTGGAGTGTTGTACAACCTAGAATATTTTGAACGTGGTAATCATATCAACCATTTATTCTCAAGGTGCTTAGTATTATCATAATATTCTTGAAAACAATCCTAGATTTCGTAAGTAGACATTTTTGTGATAGTTATATCAAATAAACTATAAGTTAAGCCCTTTCTCGATTCAATCATGATTGGTTTTATTCAACTTCGGTGCAAGGGTTATTACCTTACTAGGGACATAATACAATATATGAGTAGTACCAATATTGTTAAGGTTTGAAGGATTTATTCCAAAGCGTCCTCTTTATTTCCTCAAACCTAGTGATGTCCTTATTGATGGATGCTAGAATGAATAGAATCTCCTTTATTATTGTGTGATATATTTTATAAGTTATTTTACGAGTTGTTATGTGCTTGGTATAATTTGCATGTATGTTTTTATATTTTATTGAGTGGAAATGATATGATGAAGTTGTATATTGTTATGTATATTTTTAGTTTATTGTGTAATTGGGATGTTTTTGTGATTGGCTATATTTAGATATTTTACGTGAAAACTAAGTGAGGAAAGTCTTAAAGAAGAAAATTAAAAGATGGTAAGCCAACTAAAAAGCCACCAGCTAAAGCCAATTGACTCAATTTATAGACACATTGTGGTTGCTTAGCCCATTCTAGATCCAACTCCTTCTACAACAGCATAACCTTCAGTTCCAGATGCAGTTGAAGCGTCTGAGCCACCAGTATATTCACCTAGTTCCTTAGTCCAAGTTTTGAACTGCATGGAGATGTCCTCACCCTCCTTATGTCAGGGTAGCCCTATGTCCTCCTTGTCATGTTACTCTAAGAAATCACAATACCATCCGCTAATTATATGTTAAGCAATAAAAAATGGTGAGAAAAGGAGGAAGAACCATATTGAACAAAGAATCATAACAAATAATACTAAGAATCAAGGGGATAGAGATCATAAAACTAATAGAAAGAGTTAATGTATGCATTCTTATATCATATGGATTTAGTACACACATAAGCCTACCCACTTATAGGGAATATGTGTTGGGATCTCTATTATCCCCAAGTCTTTATATTTAGAGACCTAAAAAAATTTAGATAAGCCTTGTCAATGGACTCCACTCTTAATTGATTTTGTTCTCTTGTACTTAAACGGTGATTGTAAGTTGATGGATGTAATGCTTGAATGAAGATGCACCTAAACTTCATTCCTTCGAATACAGTCTTGTTGGTTTTGTAGCAAGTTGCATCATGTACTCACTTTACCATTTAAGTCTTCACCCTTCATATTCCTTGCATTAAATGCATTAGGTCCTTGTGTTTGCATCTTATGGAGTTGATGGATGAAGACAATTCTAACTTACATGGTTCTTATATTGCATAAGTGTTAATTCATCCTCATCATGAGATTGGTGATGAGAATTATCTTTATCAAAGTGAACACAATGACAACATAGATATTGAGGGGTGACTAGTGTGGAGAAGTGCATTGACACTTAATCATTGATAGGCATGCATGCATGTTTAGATGAAGTATTCTGAAATGGAGACATAAGTAGGAGTGTATGGATGTATCTCACCCATGTCAAGTTGTTAAGGATTATGTGGGTGTAACATGATGGGCCTCCCAAATAGGTATAATTTGAGGCCCATTTGACCATCCTTTGGCATGTTTTAACCTCTCCTTCTGCATTTGATAACATCTTTTTCAAGTTAAAATTTGTTTTTAGGAAGATTAGGAGATATTTGCTATATCTTATGGCCTAATGCATTAAATGTGTAGGATATAAAGTATTTATTGTCAAAAACACGTTGGAGATCAAGAAGAGAGAATCAAGGAGGCTTGTTCCTTGTTGTAGGTTCATCAACAACTCAATTGGCTCATGAGTAGTTACTACCTCCTAGTGGTTGCAAGTACACCAAGAGACTAGATCCACCTTTTTAGGAGTTTTTGAGGGAAGAAGTCCTCCCTTCAAGGAGGCTAAGCCTCAATAAATTTTTGTATAAATAAGAGAGCCTATCATCTTGGTAGGGATTCAAATTCCATAGGCAAGATAGTGGGTATTAGAGAAGGGGACTTTTCCTTGTTATTTCCATTTTTATGTTACATGCCTGAACACTTTCAAGGTTAATGAAAAGCATCATTTTGTTCTCGACTTGAGTTTTTTTCAAGGGACCCAAGACTCCTTGGGTTAGGTCCTAACCCAAGTGCTCAAGCCCCTTCCTTTGTACATTTCTTTTGCATATATTTATTCTAGCTATGATTTTCTAAGAATCTAGTTTATGAGAAAAAAAATTAACCCTACAGGTTGATAAGTGAGCTCTTTATTTAAGATTGGTTGTGTACCTTGTGATGATAAGCACCAAAAGTAGTTTTCTTTTATGTAATAAGTAGATTATTTCCTAAATTCAACTCATCCTTTCACTATCATTTTATTTCCTGTAATTAGTGGTTTGATAGTTTCTTAATAATCTTGTTTTCATCAGTTGAACATGTACTTTGTGTCTAGATGGAACACATTGTTTCATATAATAGATTAGAATCATTTTTCATGCATCAACATCACCTCATTCAACACCTTTACTTCCACTAATCCTCGTTTCTACAAACTATCTATGTGTTGAAAACTGCCTCACCAAGTTGCATGAGATTTCTAGTCTTGATTCTTCCTGGACATATTGGTTCACTGAGTAGGCTTGGGCTTGGTAAGGTATCATGTACCCATTTGTAACTTTCCACCACCTTCCTCCATATTCAAATCATTCCTATATCCCATAATATTTCTCTCGAATAATTTCTTGTAGCAAAACAGGGCATCCTCTAATAATCCTGTAGTAGCACTCAAATTTCCTCAAATTTCTTTTGAAATTGCTTCCAAAGCTTGTATTTCATTTATCGTCACTTCACAACATCATTTAAGCCTTGAATATGGACTTGAAAAGACCAGATACCCCCTAAATACTTTTCTTTCATAGTTATAGCTTCAATTTTGCAACAGGTTATGTTGCTTTTGTTATATGTTAGAATGAAAGTGATTGCCTTCAGCACTCTTGGGCATTTGATTTTATTCTTACAAGCAAAGAAGAATTTACTTTAGTCATTCCTTCTCCTGCAATAGAATAGGTTTATTTCCTGAAAAATATATTAGGGTTACTTTTTGTCATTTACTTCCTGCAAAATATATTAGGGTTACTTTTCTACCATTTACTTCCTGCAAAATAGATTAGGGTTACACTTTTGTCATTTAATCCCTATAAATAGATTAGGGTTACTTTTCTATCATTTACTTTCTACAAAATAGATTAGGGTTACTTTTCTATCATCTACTTTCTGCAATATAGGTTAGGATATATTTTCCGTCATTTACTTTCATGCAATCAAATCAGGGTTTCTTTCATGTCATTTAATTCTCTGTAGTATAATAGGTTATATTTCAGCCATTTCTTCTCTTGAAAAGTTAAGATAAGTTTTTTTTACATTTAATGAATCTTCCAAAATGGTCTTTTTGCATCTTGATTCACTTCATCACATTAGATCAACTTAAGTAAAACCTTTCCTGTTGTGCATATAACATTGACACCTCTTAAGTTTGTACAAACTATGGATTAATAATTAAGGTTGGTAGCCTTGGGAGTTGCAACATTCATGTTGTATATTGGAGCTCATCATAACATAATAAGACATTTGGTGATCCACAAGTTTGCATACCAAAGTTGGTGTATTTCAAGTTCCAAATTGGGTTTGTGTTGGGTCCCTATAATACTAGTGATTCCCCCATTACTATTGTAGTTGTATCCCTTATTAATATTGTTGTGCCCCTATTGTCCCCATATTGTTATTACTGTGCCCCATAGAATCCCTCTATTGTTATTTTTGTGCTTTTATATTATTATTGTTAGGTCAGCTTGGTTATATTGTGACCCCTGACCTTGGTTATATTGTGACCCCTTAGACTCCCATATATAGAAAGGAGGTTTTGTCATTTGAATCATCCAAGAATTGTTCATTTGTGTAATGTAAAGGAGGTTGCCCCCTCGAAGAGGCTGAATTCTAAGCCGTTGATCTATCTTTTCTATATTTTTGTGAGCTAGTTTCATAACATTTGGTATCAGAGCTTTGGATTCTAGGGTTTCGCTACTCCAAATAGGTCATCGTGGAATTTGCACTATAACTTCTTTTCTATGATGTTTCAGATGCTAAAACAAAAACCCATTTGGGCCGAAATCGTTCTGAACCTCGGGTCCAAATTTTAGAGCTTTTTGCGCTATATTTGCGGAGATATGATCTGAGGAAGTTCACCTTTTTGCAGACTCCCGAATTACATTCCAAACAGGTGACCTAGGGAAAATCGTCATAACTTTTGTTTTGAGCATCAGATTGAAATTTCATAAGAAGTTACAGAAAGTGGATGGACTGTAATTTCATGTGTATATTTTTTAGACCTGAAGGTCACAATAGTGACACGTGGAACTTCATACAAGTTCACTCTTCTGAAAAGGTATATAATCAGGTCATCTTGGGAGATTGTGCATAACTCTTTCTTGGAGAATCTAAATTCGATCATATTGGTGGCATTGAAAAGAGGACGCAGAGGGACACTGCCGGTCATAATTTCAGAATTTGATGATCCGAAATTATAGAAATACATCAAATTCAATATCGAGCTCTTACAAAGTGAAAAAATGTGTGTAATTTGTTTTAATTTTGCATAAGATTGGTTTGAAAAATTAGTTTGAAGGAATTCAAAGGGAATATTGAAGAATTATTAACATTAATTAATGCCCTGAAGAAGGAAAATGGAAACACCTAGTAAGCAACCTGAAAGCTCTAGCATGACTCGTGAAGAAGAGGAAAAAATGCAACATGATATATCAAAATTACAAGACCAAGTACAACAAATTTCATCTCACTAAAGGTAAATGAAGCCAAGATGAATGGCGTGGAAGCTAAGATGGATGGCATGGAATCTAAGATTAATGGCATGGAAGCTAAGATGAATGGCATGGATGCTAAGATGGAAGCTAAGATGAATGGCATGGACGATAAGATGGAAGAATTTAATATAAATTTGAATAAGTTGCTACAAGAAATGGTCACTAATGGTGAAATGGTAGTAAAGGAAACTCATGATGAGAACAAAAGAAATGTTAATCATGATTTCATAGACTCTAATGTTGGATTGAATACCCACCATATTCCAAAAATCGATATGAGGAAGTTTGATGGCAAGGATCCCGCAACATGGATACTACAGATGGTGCAATTTTTAGATCTCCATAATCTGAAAAACACACAAAAGGTACGTATTGCAACTTTATATTTGGAACCAAACCGGTTTGTATGGTATCGATGGCTTTGCTCTCATAAACAAATTGTCACTTGGGAAATTTTTATGGAAGAAATGAAAGCACATTGTTAGGATACAAAAAGCAACACCTTTTTTAGCCAATTGATAAGTCTCAAACAAAAGGGTTCAATGATGGAGCACAATGAGGACTTCCAAAAATTTAACATAAGGGTAAAAGATATTCTAGAGGAGCATAGGATTGATGTGTTCATAGGGACTTTAAAGGATAATATCCAACATGAGGTTTGCCTTTGGGAACCTGATTCATTGGATAAGGCATTCAGGTTAACAAGAAAAATGGAAAGCAAAATTATGGCAACCAGGAAGCCTACCACTCACAACTATAAAGATGGAAGTGTTGTTGCCCCTATCCTTCCACAACTTATAAGGTTGACACCACAACAATTGGAAGAAAAAAGAGCAAAAGGGCTTTGTTACAGTTGTGATAGAAAATACACTAAAGGTCATAAGTGTGCTGAGAAGAAATTATTCTACATAGATTGTGAAAAGGAGGAAGAAAAGGAACAAGAAATGTCAAAAGAAGAGGATATACTCCAGAAATAAACCCTAGATAAAGAAGAAATGAATCCGATCATATCTTGTAATTCATTGCCTGGAATTACCACTCCTCAAACTATCAAGATAGAAGGACATATCAAGAAGAAAAAGGTAATAGTGTTGATTGATTCAGGAAGTACCCACAATTTTATTCAATGTAAGATAGAAAAATAATTGAATTGCTTCCTATATCCAACACCAGAGTGTCAAGTGATGGTTGCAAGTGGAGGAACCATAAGTTGCTCTAGAAAGTGCCATAATATCAAGCTATCCATGGGAGAATATGTATTGAATAGCCCAATGCTTTCCATTCCAATGGGAGGTGCTGATGTTGTACTAGGAGTCCAATGGCTACAATCCTTGGGTACAATAGCTTTTAATTTTCAAGAACTTTTCATGAAATTTTCTGCGGAAGGAAATGAAGTTGAATTAAAGGGTATTGCAGGGAAACCAAGAAAGATAATCAGCTCTAAAGGTATGACAAAGCTTCTAAAAAAGGAACAATGAGGTGTAATTGCACAATTATGTTCGCTAGATGTTTCCACATCGAAATCACCTATTTCTCCAGATCTCCAAAAAGTCTTGGACAATCATTCCAAGGTATTTGAGACTCCCAAAGGTCTCCCACCTATTCGTGATCATGATCATGCTATTCATTTAATTCCAGGAAGTGTTCCTCCAAACATCAGGTCGTACAGATATCCCTATGCCCAAAAGAGTGAAATTGAACGCATGGTTGCAGAAATGATAGAGGTTGGTATAATTCAACCTAGTCAAAGTTCTTTCTCTGCTCCAGTAGTATTGGTGCACAAGAAGGATGGATCATGGCACATGCGTCCAGATTATAGGGAGCTCAACAAGCTCACTATTCAAGATAAATTTCCCATTCCTATCATTCATGAATTATTGGATGAATTGCATGGATCAATTTACTTCACCAAGTTGGATCTTCGGTCAGGATATCATCAAATCAGAATGAAGACTGAAGACATTCCGAAAACAACATTTAGAACTCATGAGGGTCATTATGAATTTTCGGTCATGCCTTTTGGCCTTAACAATGCACCTTCTACATTTCAAGGTTTGATGAATTCCATTTTCAAACCCTTCCTTAGGAAATTTGTGTTAGTATTTTTTGACGATATACTAATCTACAGAAAGTCTTGGAAGGATCATGTTGAACATGTTGACAGGGTGCTACAACTATTGGAGGAGAAACAATTATATGCAAAAAGCTCCAAATGTTTCTTCGGAGTGCAAGAGGTGGAATATCTGGGTCATATTGTATCTCATGAAGGTGTTAAGGTAGGCACTTGCAAAATTAAAGCCATTAAGGAATGGAAAATCCCCACATCCATAAAGAATCTGCGAGGATTTCTCGGGTTGACAGGGTATTATCGCAAGTTTGTTAAGAATTATGGGAGAATAGCAGCACCTCTAACAACACTATTGTTATAGACATTTTTGTGCCTTATAGCATTGAGCATGAAATGTCCATAATCTAAGGGATCCAAAGTCCCTAAAACATGTTGTTTCTACCCCTAGAGGAACAAGGCTAACTAACCACAGCAATTCACAGAAGTTCTCCACCTGAAACCACTCAAAAACAAGTCAATTCAGGATCATGTCAACTGCTCCACTGAGCATCTGCGCTGAATGTCAACTGCTCCACTGTCTACCTGCGTTGAATGTCAACTCAACAAAGGCTACCTGCGCTGAGCGAGATTGGACAAGTGGCAGGCTCATTCCTCAATGTGTCAATGCTCAGGAAGCTTCCGAAATGACACTTGCCTCAGGGAATTCGACTGGTGATGAGTAAGAGGTTCCAAATCTCCAAGTGGAAGCAAGAACCTCCAAGTGGACTCAAGAACTGACAGAGGGAGAGGACACTAGTCAGATCTCAAGCTGACTCATCCTCTCTCCAAAATAACTATATATAGATCTCTCCTCCATGAGATCTAGAGGCTGGAATTTTGTTATTGCAAAGAATTGTTGTTGGTTTGAGACTGGAAACATTGGGTGCTTAATGCTTTGAAGGGAGATGAAGAAGGAATTCTATTCTGCTGGGAAGGAGATGCTGGATTGGAGCCCTCTAGGTTGTATCTCTTCCCGAACCTTGTTATCAATCAATAAAGTTATCTTGGTTTTCTCCTATATACTGGTGTATTTGTATGATTGCATTAGTGTATTTGATTTACTTCTAATCCTGAATCATTTATGAATATGAATATTTGCCTTTGTGTTGTGTTCTTCTCTTGTCGCAAGTAGATGTTCTCTTGTCACAGGTAGCTGTTCTCTTTTGATCTCGTGGGAATCAAGTAGCTGTTCTCTTGAGCAAGCGAGGAGGCAAGTAGCTGTGAACACCCAAAGAGAAGAGGATCTAGATCGAGGGACAAACGGAAGACAACGGTAAGTCCATTGATCTCCCCTCTTTCACATTTCATAAAGGAAAGAACCAGAATAGATGTATCTGTTTGTTGCTAAGGCACTGTCACACCTTAGGTGGATAGGATCGTCCTGCATAGGCATTTTTCCCCACAACAAATTGGCGACTCCGCTGGGGAGAATTGTTTTAGTCATTTTATTTGTGTTTACATCATTGTTTGCTTCATAGACTCAACAGCAACAATCGAACTGCTTTTGCAAAGTAGACTGTTGTTGCCTTGATCCTTCACTGGATTTTGTCTATAATCTGAACAATGGATTCACAAATGACTTGATGATCCTTTGTGATAGTCTTTAGTACCCTCTCAAAGCATCCCTCTGATTATACCTTGCTTGTGTTTCTGATTTGGCCTGAAACAGTTGATTTTTGAGCATTTTGTGACCCAGAACCCAGGGGAAACGAGAGTTTCTCCTTCAGCGCAGACACTGTGAAGACAGTCTGCATTTCAACGCAGGTCCCGTGAAGGCTACCTGCGCTGAATGTCAACTCCACAGTGTTGGACTTGTGCTGAACCAGTTTAGCCTTGTGCAGCTGGGTTTCTCTGCTGTCTATTGCCCTGTTTTGATCTCTGTTTTTGCAGCCTTTAACCAGCATAGGTACCAGTATGATAACTCCTTTTCTTTGCTTAGATTCCGCCTCCTTTTGTACAAAAAGAATGTGAGTGTTTTTATGTGTTTGTGGCATCATTTACAGTTTTCCTTTGCATGAGTAAAGTAGTCATCCTGTGGCCTTTGATTCAGATCTGATTGATTGTGATCTTAGAAGAGAGTTCATTGGTTGTTTGCAGATTGATTATACATTTACTGTTGCTTATTGGTTTGAATTTGTCTCTTTTAAGTGTGAAAACAAGTCTTTATTTCGAAAATCATTAAGTGATTGTAATCTCTTCTACCCTTGTTGTTTTCGAAAAAGAAAACTTGTTTGTATCTGTCATTTAAAAGCAAATTCAAAGTTGTACAAAAAGCTTTCTTTATAGGCATCTATACTAAGAAAGCGGAAAACAAACACCTGCATTGTGCATTTGCATTTTGATAAGTTTGCATGATTGATTTAGGAAAGAGTGCATTAGAGTGTGCTGATTGCTCTTTGAGAAAAGATAGTGTCTTTCTTTTCCCTTAGTAGCTAGGATTTTCAAAGTTGAAAAGATAATAAAGCTTGCTTATCATCTTAGACTGCATTTAGGAATTTGTATCATACATCTCGTGGTGAACCTTGAAAGGCAAACTTTAAAAAAGATCAACCTAAAATAAACTGAATGAACCTAACAACGCTTTTTAACATAACGCACAACATAGAGGTCTAGGCTAGAGACGTGTTCCGACGTCGTTAAGCCTAGTGACTATCGATCTCGTGGAAGGTGGGTGATTCCTCCTGAGGGACGATAGCGCTAGTACGGATTGTGCTCCCACGTACCGTCGCGTATATATTGGGAGACCCCTATAGGCATATATCCTTTATCCTTAGGAAGCCGTGTCGGCCGCCCTACTGATCGCAATGCAGTGAACACAGCATTCACGAAGATCGACCGCCCGTACCTTAAAAAGTATTCTGTGGTTTTGCGAAAAGTTTGGCACACCCTCTGCCTAGAACTCCAGAGCAGTTTCTTTTGGCCTTTTTCAGACTCTATAACAGAAAAAGTCCATCCAAGCATTTGTCACTTCGGGCTCGTTAAAACATCGAAGGAGACTAGAGTCATCTTTAGCTTTTTCTCGACTCTTTAAAAGTGAAAAAGCAAGTTGTGTCTAAAGCGTCGTTAACAATTTATTTTAAATGGAACAATCACCCTTTATTCCCGCGTTGATCTTTAGGTTGAAAAGATGGAGCACACCAACCAAGGAATTCCCCTTGGTGGAAATCCTAGTCCCTTCTCCTCTTGGGGAGATGTTGGTGCACCCCACATGGCCACATTGTCGCTTCCAGGACTGACAATTGGCCTACCAGTCTGGCTCTTTTCAACCAATGTCGTTCAGAATACCACCATTCCTGAACAGTCGAGTCAACAGTTAGATCAGACAAGAGTTGCCTCCCAGCCTTCCACTTCATCTTCCTCTCCTCCTTCCTCTTCGCTTGACGGGACTGGTAAATCAAAAAACCGAGTTCCTAAGGAGAAGAAGGAGAAGAAGAAGAAAGAGAAGAAGAAGAAGGAGCCTAAGGCGACTGGGGGCAAACAAGTGTCATCTGACAAAAATCCACACACAGCACTCGCAAGGCCTAAATCGCCATGCGTCATATGCAAGGGAGACCACTTCCATAGAGATTGTCCCTGTATCCCCCGGATACTAAGAGACTGGTCCCCCCGTTTGCACAATTCGGTAGCATCGACCTCTGATAGCCATGTCGACTGCTCACCGTCAACTAGTGGGAGTGAAGCCCCAGGACAGAACGGGAAAGCTAAATTTCCCTGCAGACTGTGTGAAGGCGATCACGCCATCCACCGTTGTCCCTTCTTAGACGAGGCAAAAAGAGTTCTGGAAGATCGCCCGATTTTACGAGCGCATCTCCCTCCTGGATATCAAAGACTCCTGCCAAGTCCCTCACTAGTTGAGAACCCGGCTGACCCGCCCAGGTGGTCAGCCGAAGCACCTGTCATTGAAGACGAACCGTCTGAATCCATACCTGACGAAAGTCTAAAGGTTGAAACGGCAATTGACCCGGTTTTGCCTTCAGAGGATCTATCTTCGAATGACACCATCACAGAGGAGAATCAAGACGACACCATCCAGATTCTCTTCATCAGCACTGACTCTGATGATCAAGGGGGCAATGCCACCATTCCTTTATCGTAGGAAGGAAGTTCATCAGAGCGCTATCTGGCCGTTTATTCGGTCCCACCACCAAGCAACCTGGTTGTGTCCTTTGATTGGAACCAACTAGGCAGACCCCAGTTGCCAGCAAGCATACCATTCAGAATTATCGTTCAAATATACAGAATGGTAATGGCTGGCACTATCATTGATGAGGGGGCATCTGTGAGTATCCTTTCCTCTATTGCTTGGAAAGCGCTTGGTTCGCCTGCGCTTTTGCCTGAAATGAGAAATCTATCAGGCTTTGATAAAGGAACCAGTCGACCTTTAGGGATCCTCCCCAATGTGCCTATAACGTTGAAAGGGAAGACCGTTCAAATGAACATGATGGTCGTTCAAGGACCCTTGTATTATAACCTACTCCTTGGACGAGACTATATATATTGCATGGGAGCTATAGTCTCCTCACTCTTTAGAGTAATGTGTTTTCCGCATGAAGGAAGAGTGGTCAAGCTCGTGGACCAACTTTCGCTCCCCGGATCACGCATCGCAAATAGTCATATACCATCCCTAAATGGTCTATTCACGCAAGAAGTGTCTCAACCCACAGTCCATCCTCCTGATGAGCGCGAGTAATCCGGGAGGATATGACTGGAACCCAGGGGGCATGCGTCCTGGTCTGCTTCGGCAAGAAAACTTTGGGTATAGGGTAGGTTTCCGCGGGAGAATATGACTAGTCCGTACCCCGTCCGTGGTTGGAAGAGGGGTTGTTCTGGAATAAGATTCTCTTGTCAAAGTTATGTGAGAGGGCGGGGCTCGTCACTCACCTTTGTTTATCTCGGTAGACATTGCTGAGGAAATGTTTTGTTTGAAAGATTAACGAGACAATCTTTGGGTAACCTGAAAGAGGTAGGCCTCTCCCGGTGAAACGAAAGTTTCGATGGAATTGAAGTAGGGGTAACTTTGAAATCGTACTTTATACCTGGGGGCATGCAAACCTTTTGGAGTGCAAGCAAAGAGCGGTTATTTATCTGTTTTTTAGGTTAGCCGTTTCCTAACTTGCATAAAGAAAGGATGAGGAGCAAAGCTTAGTGAGATGAAGCTCCATAAAAAATAGAATCTTGATGAGACACTCTTATCATATGACTGGGTAATCGAGCAGTTTTAGCATAAAGTTCATGCTCGTTAAAAAATAAACGCAAGATCCGAGCAGTTTTAGCACATAGTTCATGCTCGTTAAAAAATAAACATAAGATCGAGCAAAAGTTTCCACCCGTGTTTAAGCTCGTTAAAAAATGAACTATTCCGGTAAATAACCATTGTGTATGTAACCTTATCTTCCATAAAATCCTTGGTCGTGTTTGCACCTGTCACCTCCACTTTTCATTTGGCCGATCGTTCACCTCCATATGATTGTTTACCAATTTTGAGGAACAACTGCGAAGAGTGATTTCACCTAGCCACCCTTGTGACACTGCCGTGATTGGAAAATTCCAACCTGTACCTGGAATCAGCTGCTATCCCTGTTTATCACTTGTTCCTCAAAAGACGAGTCTTCTTTAAGCTCTTTTCAACTGACTCGTAAAATATGAAAAGATTGCCGAGTTTTGGCCTTCCAGCTCGTTAAAGCGACCGGAAGAGCTATCCCTCCTCTAGATTTTAATCTTTTTGGACCTGAGGGATTATTGCACAAAAAGATCGAGCGCTTGTTTTGTTCGGCTCGTTAAAACTATCGAAAACTCATCCCTTTTGTATTGTTTTATACTTTTTCGGACTTAAGGGATTAGATGACGAAAAAGGAATTTTGGAGTTGACTTTATGTGTCTTTTCAGACTCTCTAAAAATGAAAAGAACCGAGTTATCTTTGTCGTTAGACTCGTTAAAATTATTAAATAGCAACAAAATTGTCTTTAGACGAGAACGAGTTTCCCTATCGCTAGGCTCGTTAAAACATAGCGATGGGCTTGCCCGAAAGGCAGGTTATAGAACAAGCATATGTTATCCTCCTCAAGCTTGACAAAAATAAAGAGGTACTGGTCAGCAATGACTGGGGAAAAATTGGGAGAAACTAAAGAAAACTTTGATGGTAGCAAGTCGCTCTTGAACATGACACTTTTCCTCCATACCACAATCAGGTTGGGTTGTTTCATTCACCGGTCACATCACCATGGTCTCGCCATACCATCCATATTTGGGGTAATGCTACCGATCCATCGCATCAGTCTCGCCATATGTTCAAGAGAAGTCGTTCAGAAAGAGTCAACCGGGTCCCATCCACTGCCATACATTATCCTTCATCCATTCATGACTGCCACCCTGAATCATATGTCACAGATCGTTTTCAACTCCATTAAAATCATTAGCTCTGTTCCGTGTCACTGATGTGGGGTTCATCAAGGCCCTCCTTTGACGGATCGCTTCTTGTCGACATCAGCTCATTATCCAAGAAGTTGATCTAGGAACAACCCTTTCAGTACTTTGAAGCTTGCATGCCTCAATGGCAAGTTTCTCACTTCCGGCGACAGGTATACATCAACGACCTTCGACCAGAAGATTTTGCGTGGTGTTCGACGCCAAGTCCTTTATTCACACCACGTGAATTGTATTGCAGTACCTTGAGGATCATTATCATTATCGGTGATTCCTCTCGCGCTTGTTAACGGTTTACATCATTGACCGGTAATCAAGCGATGTCTTTCCATGTTCGACTTCAGCACAGTTCTCACATGGATCGACTTGTACTTAGAGTGAAGATCGAACGAGTTTGAAGACCCCGGATCTAGTTTCATCCATCCGGGCTGCGATATATATTCAGGTAAAATAAAAACATTTGATATGTACATCATTGCAGCAGATGATCATCCTACTCAAAGGATGATAATTTCGCCAAAGTTATCAGTCTACCATCAGACGATCATCTGTTCTATGTACAAAAATGAATTTATAAAGCTGAGCATGGGAATGCCCGCCTCAGCTAGATCATGAAAGCAGAATGAATCATAATGTATTTTATTGTATCTTATTACAGGTCTCCTCCCAGCAAATGGATGAACTTCGGACCCTCCTGGATAAAGCATTTCACCTGATAAACGGCCTCATACTTTAGGGGGCAACTGTTATAGATATTTTTGTGCCTTACAGCATTGAGCATGAAATTTCCATAATCTAAGGGATCCAAAGTCCCTAAAACATGTTGTTTCTAACCCTAGAGGAACAAGGCTAACTAACCACAGCAATTCACAGAAGTTCTCCACCTGAAACCACTCAAAAACAAGTCAATTCAGGATCATGTCAACTGCTCCACTGAGCATCTGCGCTGAATGTCAACTGCTCCACTGTCTACCTGCGTTGAATGTCAACTCCAACAAAGGCTACCTGCGCTGAGCGAGATTGGACAAGTGGCAGGCTCATTCCTCAATGTGTCAATGCTCAGGAAGCTTCCAAAATGACACTTGCCTCAGGGAATTCGACTGGTGATGAGTAAGAGGTTCCAAATCTCCAAGTGGAAGCAAGAACCTCCAAGTGGACTCAAGAACTGACAGAGGGAGAGGACACTAGTCAGATCTCAAGCTGACTCATCCTCTCTCCAAAATAACTATATATAGATCTCTCCTCCATGAGATCTAGAGGCTGGAATTTTGTTATTGCAAAGAATTGCTGTTGGTTTGAGACTGGAAACATTGGGTGCTTAATGCTTTGAAGGGAGCTGAAGAAGAAATTCTATTCTGCTGGGAAGGAGATGCTGGATTGGAGCCCTCTGGGTTGTATCTCTTCCCGAACCTTGTTATCAATCAATAAAGTTATCTTGGTTTTCTCCTATATACTGGTGTATTTGTATGATTGCATTAGTGTATTTGATTTACTTCTAATCCTGAATCATTTATGAATATGAATATTTGCCTTTGTGTTGTGTTCTTCTCTTGTCGCAAGTAGTTGTTCTCTTGTCACAGGTAGCTGTTCTCTTGTGATCTCGTGGGAATCAAGTAGCTGTTCTCTTGAGCAAGCGAGGAGGCAAGTAGCTGTGAACACCCAAAGAGAAGAGGATCTAGATCGAGGGACAAATGGAAGACAACAGTAAGTCCATTGATCTCCCCTCTTTCACATTTCATAAAGGAAAGAACCAGAATAGCTATATCTGTTTGTTTCTAAAGCACTGTCACACCTTAGGTGGATAGGATCGTCCTGCATAGGCATTTTTCCCCACAACAACTATTAAAGAAATACGCATTTTCATGGACTCCAGAAGCAACAAAGGCCTTCAAACATCTTAAAGAGGCAATGTGCCAAGCACCAGTCTTAGCTACACCGGGCTTCACAAAAACCTTTATTGTGGAATGTGATGCTTCAGGAAATGGAATTGGTGCTGTTTTAATGCAAGATAAAAGACCCATTGCTTTCAAAAGTCGTCCAATCAAGAGAAAGTATTTACACAAAGCTATTTATGAGAAGGAAATGTTGGCAATACTACATGCACTTAAGAAATGGTGACCCTACCTAATGGGAAGACACTTCAAGGTAAAAACGGATCATGATAGCCTTGAATACTTTTTAGAACAAATATTATCCTCTGAAGAGCAACAAAAAAGGGTCACAAAGATGTTGGGTTATGACTTTGAAATCATCTACAAAAAAGGGAAGCAAAATGTTGTGGTAGATGCACTCTCAAGAAAGGATGAGGATGTGGAAGCATTGTTGTTCGCCATTTCTATTATCCAACCAGATTGGATAAATGAAGCAAGGGAGGAATGGAAGAAAGACGAAGAAGTGTGGGCACTTATTTGAAAGTTACAACAAGATTCTAGTACATCTGATACATTTAGCTAGAAAAATGATTCATTATGGTACAAAGATCGGTTATACCTCTGTAGGAATTCCCAACTCAAACAAAATATTCTTATGGAATTGCACACTTTTGCCTTAGGAGGACACTCAAGATTTTTAAAAACTTACCACAGGGTTAAGAAGGAATTTTTTTGGGATGGCCTTAAATCGGATATTCAAAAGTTTGTGGCAGAATGTTTGGTTTTCCAACAAAATAAAGCTGAAACAATTAAGACCGTAGGTCTATTACAACCTTTATCCATTCCAAGCCAATGTTGGGAGGAGGTTTCAATGGATTTTATCACAGGTTTACCCAAGTCCGAAGGAAAGAGTGTCATCATGGTGGTAGTTGAAAGACTTACCAAGTATGCACACTTTTGTGCATTATCACATCCATTTAAAGCCAGTACAGTTTCTACTGCATTTATGCAAACAATTCAAAAGCTACATGGAAATCCAAAGATTATTGTAAGCGACAGAAATCCCATTTTCACTAGAAATTTTTGGACAGAATTATTTTCTTGTCTTAGTACTCAGTTAGCTCATAGCTCATCCTATCATCCTCAATCTGTTGGGCAAACTAAGATAGTAAACAAATGTTTGAAAGGATATCTTTGTTGCTTTGTATCTGATAAACAGACACAATGGGTCAAATGGTTGCCTCTAGCTGAATTGTGGTATAACACTTCCTTCCATACTACAGCAAAAATGAACCCATTTATGGCACTTTATGGATATCAGCCACCATCCATCACATCATATTTAAGAGAAAATTCGAAGGTTCAAGCAGTGGAACATCATATCGAGCATCAACAACAAGTTATCCAACTCTTAAAGGATAACCTTGTGTTGGCGCAGAATAGAATGAAACAACAGGCAGATCAACATCGTAGCGAAAGAAGTTTTGATGTAGGTGACTGGGTATTCCTACGACTACAACCATATAAGCAAATTTCCCTCAAGCAATCTAAGAAGGATAATAAATTATCACCAAAGTATTATCATACATACAAGGTGTTGCAAAAGATTGGTACTATGGCATACAAATTGGAGCTTCCTGCAGCTTCTCAAGTACACCCAATTTTCCATGTTTTATGTTTAAAGAAGGTTATAGGCAACAAGCTCCCAGTTCAAACAATATTTCCAGAACTTGATGAGGAAGGAAAAATTATATTGGAACTGGAAGCAGCCACAAAAACAAGAACTCAACAGCTACGAAATCCATCAATGTCGGAGTATCTCAACAAGTGGAAGAACTTATCCGCTGAAGATTCCACATGGGAGGATGAGAATTTTATACAGAAGCATCCAGAACTACTCAAGCGTTGATGACAACACTTTTTTGAAGGAGAGGGGAATGTTGGGTCCCTATAATACTAGTGATTCCCCCATTACTATTGTAGTTGTATCCTTTAATAATATTGTTGTGCCCCTATTGTCCCCATATTGTTATTACTATGCCCCATAGAATCCCTTGTAGGAATTTACAGGGTAAGTTCCTTAGACAGAACACCAAAGGACGCCGCTCACAAACAGATCACAGATCAATACACCAGTACTTTTGACGTGGTTAAAACCCTCAAAGAGGGAAACAGTCCACGGCTTGAGCCAACGCGGCCACTTCAGGCAATTTATTAATAAAAGAATGAAAATTTACATAAGCTTCTCTCATGAACGGTTAACCTACAAATGACCCTCCATGCTCTTTAAATAGAGATCATGGACCAATCGGGTGTTAAGCCACAGATCAAGTGTCGGTAATACCGAGGAGAGAATGAACCATCGGATCACTACATATCGTGACCGTCAGATTGTAAGTTACAAAATGTACATAGTAAAGAAACACACTTTACCTAACTCTATACCTAACTCTATACTAGACCAAGTTGTACTTAACTATTTCCTATGTGTCGGAATATCCTAACATCCCCTCTTAAGAACAACTTGGGATAGGATTGAAGGATTTACAAATATGACACAATAGGAGAAGGAAGGAGGCACTAGAGCCTATCCCCCCTTAGTGACAACTTCCTGAACTCCAACCATAAATCGAAGTTTAGTGAACTTTGCCTCTGTGAGAGCCTTTGTAAAGATGTCTGCAACTTGATCATCTGTTGAACAATATTGCACTTCAAGAACATGGTCATGAATGAGCTTTCTGATGAAGTGCATGTGCAGTTCAATGTGTTTGTTGCGCTAATGTTGGACTGGATCTTTGCGTAGTTGAATGGCACTTTTATTATCACACCAAAGTGTAGTCGGATGCTGCTGCTGAAGAGAGAGAAATGGCACCTTGTTTCTTGCAAGCCCATGCAATAGGTCCTAAACCAAGAGTGAACACATAACTTGCAGTAGACTTCCGATCATCAGGGTCACCAGCCCAATCGGAATCAGTGAAACCAACCAATAGAGGAGATGCTTCGACACTGTAATGAATCCCAAACTGAACTGTACCTCGAACATAATGAAGTATTCTTTTAGCTGCTTTCCAATGACTTTCACGTGGGTTTTGCATAAACCGAGCAACAAGGCCAACAGCAAAGGAAAGGTCAGGACGAGTATGGGTTAGATACAAAAGCTTTCCTACAAGTTGACGATATAAGGTAGCATCAACTTCAGGAGAAGTACAAGTGACTGAAAGTTTGACTCCAGACTGAAAGGGAGAAGGGGTTGGCTTACATTCTTCCATGTGAAAATGGCGTAGAATATCACAGGCATACTTGGATTGGGAAAGGGAAATACCTTCCTTGGATTGCAAGACTTGAAGGCCAAGAAAATAATGTAAGTGTCCTAAGTCTGTCATTTCAAACTTCCTTTTAAGGCTAGACTTCACATGGTTTATAAGGTTTGGATCACTACCAATCAGGATAAGATCATCAACATAAAGAAAAATAATGATAAGAGACTTGCCCACTTTCTTGGTGTAGACAGTATTGTCAGAACGACACCTAGAAAAGCCATTTTCTAAAATAAAGTTATCCATTTTGGCATACCAAGCTCGAGGAGCTTGCTTGAGACCATAAAGGGATTTCTTATGCCGACATACAAGGCTGGAGTCTGTTTTTACAAAGCCAATAGGTTGTTCCATATAGATTTCTTCATGCAAGTCCCCATGCAAGAAGGCGGATTTAACATCCATCTGATGGACTTCCCATTTGAAAGAGGCAGCAAGGGAAAGAACAAGGCGGATAGAGTTCATTTTGGCAACAGGGGAGAAGGTTTCAGTATAGTCAATGCCTTCAACTTGTGAAAAACCCTTAGCAACAAGACGAGCTTTATGTTTATCAACTTTCCCATCTGGTCCATACTTGGTTCTGTAAACCCATTTGCATCTAACAAGTTTTCGTCCCTTTGGTAGAGGAACAAGATCCCATGTATCATTTGCCAATAATGAATGATATTCTTCATTCATAGCTGCTTCCCAATCTGGATGGCCTGAAGCTTCTGCAAAGGTGTCAGGATCATAATTCATTAAAGCTTGAACCAGTAAAGAAGAGGCTCTCTCGAACTGAGAACGTGTACGTCGCTGATCTGTAGGATCACCGGAAAGATCACCTGCTGCATCCCAAGTACCACGGACCCATTTTGGAAGCTGAGGAGCTGAAGGAGGATCCTGAGAAGGTGGGGGAGGATTTTCATCCTCGCTTTCATCATCTGAATATTTTCAAAAGTAGAAGAGATAGGGAGAGGTGGCACATCCACCGAACTAGGCTCGCAGGCCGATATATTTTCAGCAAACTTTACATCTCTTCTAATGATAACATTTCTGGACTTAAGTGGAATAAGTCTATATCCTTTGACATCTTCAAAATATCGAACAAAAATACATTTTTCACTCTTAGGTTCTAAAGCTTTATGTTTCTCATCTGGAATATGGGCCCATGCTTCACTTCCAAAAACACAAAAGTGACTTACATCTGGCTTGATTGAGCTCCATGCTTCTTCTGGAGTGATATTCTTTAAAACCTTAGTAGGAGTGCAATTTATTATGTAATTTGCACAGTTAATTACTTTTGCCCAATAATTAAGACCAAGTCCTTTAGATTGAAGCATACAATTAGCCATTTCCTTTAAGGTGAGATTCTTCCTTTCAGCTACACCATTTTTTTGTGGAGTATATGGAACAGTATGTTGCATTTGAATTCCATTCTCACTACAAAAGTTTATGAATGTGTTTTTAACATATTCTCCGCCATTATCAGATCTTAGATTAAGAATTTGATGTCCAGATTGTTTTTCAACAAAGGCCTTAAAGGCCAAGAACATGTTAAATACTTCACTCTTGAGTTTTAAGAAGTATACCCAAGTGCATCTGGAGAAATCATCAATGAAAGTTAAGAAATACTTGTAGCCAGAGAATGAAGCAACTGGAAGTGGACCACATAAATCACTATGCACGAGCTGTAAAGGGGCTGAGGCGTGCCAAGAGGCATGTTTTTCAAAACTGTCGCGATGATGTTTTCCGAGTACACCATCTCTGCAAGATACCATTGGAAGACCTGTCACCATATTTTCTTTACGTAGATTCTGAAGAGAGCGATAGTTTAAGTGACCAAATAGCTCATGCCAAAGTTTTCTCACTTCATCATTATGAGCAACAAATACTGAGGGAAGATTTGATGACCCAAAGTTGTGAAACTTATACAACCTTGTAGAATCATCAGCAATGCCAGTAGCTAAAATCTGTCTAGGATCTCTTAGGTCCTTAATTACAACATCGTGAGGTGAAAATTCAACGATTTTACCTTCACCTGAATGGGTTATCTGATATATAGATAGAAGGTTGCAGGATAAGGTTGGAACACATAATACATCATTAAATTAACCATTGTCTAGATGAACAGTTCCAGTCCCTACAACACTAAGAGATCTATCATCACCAACATATATATTTTTGGTGTTACAATCATTTAAAGAAGAAAACATGGCTTTGTTTTTGGCCATGTGATAAGAAGCTCCAGAATCAATGAGCCACTCATGAGAATGAGAAGAAGTAGATACATTTAGTGCATAGCCAGACCGAGATGCTTGACAACCACATGCAGAAAGTGTCATTCCCGAAGATGAAGTTGAAGTTGAAGATTGCTCCAAATGGATGTTATGCTTCTTCATTGCTGCTTCCAAGGCTTCCATCTTCTTAAAGCATTTGGATTCTAAGTGGCCATCTCGTTTACAAAAGTTGCAATGTCTATCAGTCTTCTTCCATTTGGTTTTATTTGTCTTATCATTTTGTTGAAATGATTTTTCATTTTGAGGCGGAAATTGCTTAGGACCCTTGTTTGGTTTAGGACCATTCCTTTTAGGATGTGACTTCTTAGGATTCTTTGAATTTGGTTGCTGTTGGGCGGCTAACGCTTTCTTAGAAGAGTTTCCAAGATGAAGAAGACCAAGGTGTAAGAGTTTTTCTTATTCTCTTATTAAAGAATCACAAAAGGAATCAAAGGAAGGGGACTTGTAGGCTTGTCCTTGAGAAATGAAGGATTCTCTTGTAGAATGGAAGGTGGAAACAAACACAGAATAGGTTGGTCCCAACTTAGTAAGAATGGAGTAGATAAGGCTACTATCTTCTTTCTTAACCTTAACACCTTCCAAGAGAAGTCTAAGGGTCTTGAACTTGGACAAAAAATATTCATTGCAAGAAAAATTATTGGGGTCCAATGTACGCAATTCATTTTCAAGTTGATGGGCTTTAAGTTCATTTTTAATTCCAAAGACTTTAGTAATCTGTTTCATTGCTTCATCAGGAGTATCAAGTTCTGCAATATGGAATCTAAGATCTGGAGAAATAGACATCCCTATCAACCCACGTGCTTGTTCTTGCCTATTTTCCCATTTAGCTGCCTTGTCTTCATCTTTCGGTTTGGTCTCTTGGCCTGTCGCTATTCTGTAAAGACCTTTACTTCTAAGTAAATCCACAATGTAGGACCACCATTGGAAGTAGTTGGTGCTGTCAAGAATAACTTGGCATGGACTTTCCATTTAAAGAAAAAAAAAAATGAAGCTATACATGCTGAAACTAAGTGTTTCAATGGAAAGATCTCGAAAAATTAGGCTGTTTAAGAAAAAACGGTTCTGAAACGGCTTCCGGATGAAGAAGTTATGGCTTTTTTAAGAAAATTTGATGAAGTCGCCGACGAAGTGCGGGAATGTGCGGAAATGAAAAATCCGCCCCCACAAAATGGAGACTTGAACCCAAGACCTCTACTCTCATAAATTAGCTTTGCACCAAGTGAGCTATACAAAAAGTTTGAGAGGGGGGGGGTTGATGCTTTGGGTTGCGTGCTTGCTTTGAGTAAACAAAAAACACAAAACAGACATACAAAAAAAAAATGAACCTTACGGCTTGAAGTTAGCTTTAGCCGGAAACTAAATATTTTCAAAAATGAACCTTGCGGCTCGAAGTTAGCTTTAGCCGGAAACTAAATATTTTCCTCAATGTTTCTGATTTTTCGAGATCACACTAAGGCACAGCGGAAAAGAGCATACGCATGAGAAAAATCATTCCTTTCTGTTTCTGATTTGCCCAGATCGCACAGAGTCACAGGGCAAAGACCATACGCAAAAAGGAAAGGTATAGATCCGGTAATAAAAAAAAGCTAAATAAACCGAAAACCGAAATAAACGGAGAGAAAATAACTGTGAACTGCAAATAAACATTGTATACCTCCAGATCTTAAAAATGACACAGCTAGGGTTACCGGAAACCTTTTCGCGTGAAACGAAAGGGGTTCCTCACTGGAACAGATGCTCCCAACACAACAGAGCAGTTCTCTCAGCCCGAAAGCAGTCAGAAATAGTAGATCTAGGAAACGGTAGTCAGATGCAGTTCTACCAGCTTCAGATTTGGATCACCAACGGACGCGGCCCTCAAATAGCTCTGATACCATGTAGGAATTTACAGGGTAAGTTCCTCAGACAGAACACCAAAGGACACCGCTCACAAACAGACCGCAGATCAATACACTAGTACTTTCGACGTCGTTAAAACCCTCAAAGAGGGAAACAGTCCACGACCTGAGCCAACGTGGCCACTTCAAGCAATTTATTAATAAAAGAATGAAAATTTACATAAGCTTCTCTCATGAACAGTTAACCTACAAATGACTCTCCATGCTCTTTAAATAGAGATCATGGACCAATCGGGTGTTAAGCCATGGATCAAGTGTCGGTAATACCGAGGAGAGAATGAACCGTCGGATCACTACATATCGTGACCGTCGGATTGTAACTTACAAAATGTACATAGTAAAGAAACACATTTTACCTAACTCTATACTAGACCAAGTTGTACTTAACTATTTCCTATGTGTCGGAATATCCTAACACCCCTCTATTGTTATTTTTGCGCCTTTATATTATTATTGTTAAGTCGGCTCGGTTATATTATGACCCCTTAGACTCCTATATATAGAAAGGATCTTTTGTCATTTGAATCATCCAAGAATTGTTCATTTGTGTAATGTAAAGGAGGTTGCCCCCTCGAAGAGGCTGAAGTCTAAGGCGTTGATCTATCTTTTCTATCTTTTTGTGAGCTAGTTTCATAACAGTTTGTAAGGGATTTTGTGCACATGTGATGCAAGGTGGCATGGTAAAGTGTTTGCTTTTAATAATTAGTATGAAATATATTCAAACATACATCAAGATAGGAAACCTAAGAATATTCTTGAAGAATAAATTCTAGTTAATCATTTCTTTCATGTGTATTTCTATTGTACAATGTGTCCAATCCTAACCCCTTTATTTATGTAATAATCCCAAGGGATATAGTCAAAGTCATAGTTAGTTAAAGAGTCAATAAAGCCTATAAGCGGTTATCCACATTAATAATAATTGTAAGTGGTTGACCCGCATTATAGAAAAGGGACCACAATTAGTTGTAAATGGACCATAGTTAATAAATAAAGTGGTTAACCCGTGTTATGCAAGGGACCACTAGTAGTTAGGGTTTTGGATGTCACTAAGCTATAAATAGTCTTAGTTAGTAGGGAAAACATCATCAAGTCTTATTGTAATTGAGATATTCTATGTTGGAGGTTTCCCCCTTGAAGAGGCAAGTGAACAATGTATTTTGCTTCTAAATAATAAAATATCTTGCAGTTTTCTCATTTCATGCGATAATTCTATGTTTTCGACTATATTGCTCGTATTTATGTTATTATGGATTTCTCGTTTGTCAAGACCATAACAAGTGGTATCATATCACTTTCCAAGATGAGTTATACCTTCAATTTTCGGAGAATTTTTTTATGCTAGAGACGTGTTCTGATGTATTTAAACCACGGGATTTGTCGTTTAGCGCATAAACCTGTGGATTTGGGGAGGCATGCACGCATGAACTGCAATAGGTGGTCATGCTTGTTGGACTCCATTGTAACCGTCGTGGGTACCCCTTCAAGTAGTAGCACATTATATATAACAATTCACAGACTGTACTTCCACATACCCTTGGGTATATTGGATGCCCCCCAGGATAATATGAAACCTAGCCTTAGATAAGTCGCCGGTTGTCTTGCTGCTATAGTACACTAAGAACAAAACTCTGGGAGATTACTCACACATACAATAGGGTAGTCTGCAAGTACATCTAAGGGTACAGTCGATCCTCCTTAGGTAGCGCCCTAAAATATTGGGGCAAGTACTATTGTTGGACCCCTGTGTATATTGCGATCTGTAGCACTTGACACTCCTTTGAGACTGTAGTTCCCTCAGATATCTGAAGATCACTCCCTATATTTTTGTCTAGATCATATCTAGTTGTTTGGGTTCAACTATCATTGTCTGGATCAGATCCAATAGTTGGGGTTGTAACAACCTTGGTGAAAATTTCATGTCGTAAAAGTTAATAAAGTCAAAATAAGACCATGGTTAAGGGACACTTACTCCAAGTTGAATGTTAGGAAAATATATCCAAGTGGGCATCACTGGATGTGTGTTTTGGCTAAGGAAAATTGGCAAAGGCTAAGGTAAAGGTATTAAAAGGCAAAAAGGCATTTTTGGCACATTTATTTATGAAAATAAAGGAAATTAGGAGAAAAATGAGGTGAAGTTCACAGGTTGCATGTGAGGAAGAAATTGAAGGAAGATAATGGAAAACAAAGAAAATAGAGGCCTCATTAATAAAAAGGCTTATGAGGATCAGTTGGTAACCTTTTGTCAATTCAAGTTTGGAGCTCTCTCATTATTCTCTCTCTCTCTCACTCTTGGTCACTTAGAGTTTTCTTGGAGCACTCTAGCTTTGGAGCAAGGAAGGAAAAGCAAGCAAAGGGAAAGGAAGGAAAGAAAGGATCAAGGAAAGGAAAGCAGGATCAAGCAGATTCAACAGGAATACTTGCAGGTAACCTTTTGCATGTGTGATTTCCTAGCTAGTTTGTACATGCATGGCTTTTCATGTTGGTGTATGGTTCTCTTGATGTCAGTGGCATGGTTTTGTCGGGTTATGAAAATGGTTTTCAGCCTAGCCTTGCCTTTTTTCAAATACCATGGTATGTTGGGATGTTTATCACGGTTTTAAGCTTTGGTTTGTCGGACGGATTTCGGAATCCAAGGCGGAGGTGGTCTCAAGTTTCATTCCCAAATTCCTAGGAATCCCTTGATTGGTTTTGGAGGGATACACGGTAAATCCTAAGGGAGAAGACTCAGTTTTAGGGCCTAGTGATCTGGGTTTGGATTGTGGTAAAGGTTAAGAGACTAGTCTCGGTTTAGGGCCTAGTGATTCGAGATTGGATTGCGGTAAATCCTGGGAGACAAGGAGACAGAAAATTCCTCAAGGATAGTGAAGGATTCTAGATGGCATTCCAAGTTCTGTTCAGTTGTGTTCAGAGCATCGGTTTTGGCGTCATCATGGTTTGATGAGGGTGGAGGTATTTTAACCTCTGGATTCCCTTGGTTGTTCTTGGATTTTTTGTTCTATGAAATCTTACATTCATGCTTGGAATATGGCACGGGGGTGACTAGTTGAAAGAAATATTTGGTTCAGCCATGTCTACGGTCAAGTGGTACATGGAAGTCCCGAACCTTGTCAGATTTTCCTATGATTAATAAAAGCTAAGTTCTATTAATTTTGCACTAGTTTATATGTGGATTTAATGTTTGTCATATCTTTGATATTTATATGGTTTTATGTTGGTTATAAGCATGGTTAAATTATTGGTTCATGTCATGGTTATTTCATGTATTTACTTGTAATTGCTAAAAGGATGGATGAAATACCTAATTGATGATATAAATAGTTCAATGGAGAAGGAGTTGATCATTCTGGTTATGTTTCATAATTTCTTTCAGTCGTTTATGCTCTCTCTAGTATACTAGACCTATAGGTTGCATTGATGCCAAGTGTTTAACAGAATGCCAGTCCCAATTCGGGATGCTTAGGCAGAGTCTCGAGGTTGATTTTTTATTTGTTTATATTGTCATCATGTCTTTAATGGATTCTGAAGGTTATAACAAGTTTTGGGCAGAGACCAGGATTCTGGGCTAGAAAAGTGGCTCAAATCTCTAGGACATTGGCATAGGTATGCTGAAAAAAGTCCATGGATGCTAACACATAGGCTTGTGAGAGAAAATTTGGATTCTAGTCATTGTCTTTCATATAGCATGAGAGTGATAAGGGGTTAAAAGGCTTAAATCATTAGTGGGACTCAGGGACATGATGTATCAGTGGCTGACATGTCTCCTGAGGGTGTTGTTTTTTATGTGGATGGGTTTATTTGATAGGTCTATTGGTTCCATTTCCTTAAGGTTACCAAGGAAGTTGAATCCCTTGTAGTATCCTCCCTCATCGCATGTTTACCCCGGTTGTCTGGTTGCTTGGGTGGACCTGGGAGGAGGGGGTGTTATAGAGTGGTATCAGAGTGTGGTTGCGCTCTCCTTGGATGAAAGTGTTGGTCATGCATGCATGTCAGTTGCATGTGTGTCTCTTACACTTGCATTCCATGTGCTTGTTGCATTCAATCATGTTGATCATGATGGTAGTAAGGTTGTCATGAGGAACTCAATGTGATTTTGTGGGATGCATCGTCAAAAGTATATGACTGGTTACATATGGTTATATGTCACTTACATGTTGGTTATATGTCGCTTGACTACATCCTTGTATATCAGGTGCATTCTTGAATCTTTTGATTACATGTATGAGTCTTGTAGGTTGGTTACAAAAATTGATCACTTATGCTCGACTACATGTGTTCATATGTATGTGTAGTTGATTAGGCATCGCTTATGCATGTTGATTGTTGCACATGGAAATGTATGCAATGGATTAATGGTTGTTTTCATGCATGAGTTCACATCATGCATTGTTGATATGGCCTTGCATTAATGACTGGACCCTAGCTAGAATGATGTTTATGTGTTGATACATTTATTCAATATATGTCTATATGATGTTATGATTATGTTATACATGTATCACATTGATTTGATGATCTTGCAAATAAGGTATCCTCCCAAAATTATGCTAAGGTATGTTGGTTTATTGTGATTTGGTTTAGCTGACATAGTATGCCTTGCAGGAAAGAGATCAGATGGCTAGCAAGGTGGTAGACTACATAGAATCTCCCTATGCATCAGATGGAAAATGTGGTGCGGGGCACTCTTCTGACTTGGAAGACACATTGAGAAGCCTGAAGGAAGAAATAAGGAGTTGCAAAGCAGACAATGAAAAAATCATGCAGGCACAAGAGAAACAAGCAGAGGTGAATGTGATACTACTTCAGAGTTTTTCATATTTGCGGTGACATGGACCACCTCGGATCAGCCATGCATATGAGGAGAAAAATAATGTGGCACATGGTAGTAGGTCTCCTAGTAGATACAGAGTGGATAGATCTGACATGATCAAAGATGGCAGGTTGTTGAACACTCTGGATAGGAGAGGTGATAGACACAAGTACTATTCCAGTTTTGGCTCTGACACACATCATGATCATCATTGTTAGCATCCTTACAGGAGGAGTGATAGGGGATACTTTCCAAATGAGTTTAAGAAGGCAAAGCCACCTACCTTTGATGGAGAAATGTATAAATGAGAGGATGCAGATGCATGGATTCTTGGTATGAATAAATTCTTCCGATTGCATGATTATTCAGAAAACATGAAAGCAAAGATAGCCACTTTTAGTCTCAAAGGCAAAGCTAATAGTTGGTGGGAAGATGTGAAGACTTTCAAAGGTGTACATGAGGAATATTTGACTTGGCATGCATTTTAAAGGCTCTTCAAGAAGAAGTACTTGTCGGAGAGGTACTGTGATGACAAGGCTAATGAGTTCTATGAGTTGTGAATGGGCTCTATGACAAATGATGAGTATACTAGAAAGTTTTTGGAGTCGTTGAAGTATGTGCCTTACCTCAAGGAGGAGAAGGCCAAGGTTCAGACGTTCATCAGTGGATTTCTAGTTTCATACAGATACCATATTGAGTTCAATGAGACTAGATTGTCAGAGGAGGCTATCAGAAAGTTGAAGCATTGTTATGAGCAGTCGAAGCACAAAGTTGAGCCTAAGCATGACTTGAAAAGAAATGAGAAAGCTAAATGAAAATGGCCACCAAAGAGAGGAATACCTCAAGAATAATGTGATAAAGAAAATTAATTTCCTTACAAGAGGTTCAATAAAACCGAGAAGGGACGTGGCGAGAAGAAAGCTAGAGGCAGTGGTAGGGAACCATTGCAGTGTTGGATATGCGGTAAGGATCGTCATAAGAGGGATTTTCCACAATATCAGAGTGGTGGTATACCCCAGATCTATAGTGCTTAGGAGGTGCATACAATTGGTGACACTGGTCATAGAATTCCTTAGATCTATGTAGTTGTGAAAAACAGGCAGGCAGATCATTAGGCATCGATCATTGAGATGGACAGTAAGCTTTGTGATAAAGTTGTTTCTGTTTTGATTGATCCTGGATCTAACTATAGTTATATTAATCTTGACCTGGTGGATAAGTGTGGTTTGAGAAAAGAAGTGCATGTAGAATCTTGGTTGGTATAGTTGGCTACAGGTACTAAGAAGCGAGTTCACCATTGGGTAAAAGCTTGTGCATTTGAGTTAAATGGTATGCCTACACCAACACATTTGAATGTATATCCGTTGGGATCGTATAGTATGCTTTTGGGTATGGATTGGATATACCTTCATAGAACCAAGGTCGATTGCTTTGACAAGGCCATTTAGTATGTGGATGGTAGTGGGGAAAGAGGACTTTGCAGGGAAAGAATAAGCCTATATGAGCTAGGATGGTTACCACTATGTAGGCTAAGCATAGTTGCAGAAAGGGTTGTGTGATTTTCGCAGTACACATTTCTAATGGAAAGGGTACGGAGGTTGAGGATGACGATGTGTTAAGAAAGTATCCAATTTTGCAGCAATTTTAGGATGTATTTCCTAAGAACATTATAAATTTTCCACCTCATAGGGAGGTAGACTTTTCTATTGAGTTGGTGCCAGGGACAACTCCGGCATCAAAAGCACCTTACAGAATGAGCACACCTGACTTGGTTGAGTTAAAGTTGCAGCTGAAGGAAATGTTGGACAAGGGGTAAATTAGGCCGAGTGTATTACCTTGGGGTGCACTAGTGTTGTTCATGAACACGAAAGATGGTACTTTGAGATTTTACATTGACTATAGGTAGCTGAAAAAATTAACAATCAAGAATAGGTACCCATATCCGAGGATTGATGATATGTTTGATCAGTTGAAGGGATCAGGAGTGTTCTCTAAGATCGACTTGAGATCGGGATACCATCGAGTACGCATCAAGGAAGAGGATATCTTCAAGACTAGGTTACGGACCAGGTATGGGCATTATGAGTTTGTCGTTGTTCCATTCAGTTTGAATAATTCTCCAGCTACATTTATGTGTTTGATTAATAATGTGTTGCGTCCTTATGTGGACAAGTTTGTTATTGTATTCATTAATGGCATACTGGTATATTCTAAGAATGAGTAATAACATGTTGATCATTTAGCAACAATGTTGAGATTGCTAAGAGAGCATCAGTTGTATTCTAAACTTAGCAAGTGCATCTTCTTTCAGACTGAGGTACATTACTTGGGACATGTTGTCTCCAAGGACAACATAGCAGTAGATTCAGGAAAGACATGGGCTATCATGGAGTGGGCAGCTCCTAAGAATGTGGATGATGTGAGATCATTTATGGGATTGGTAGGTTACCTCAGTAGGTTCATCGGGAACTCATCACGCATTGCATATCCTATCACATCATTGCAGTGGAAAGGTAAGAAGTTCAAATGGACAAAAGAATGTGAGGCTAGTTTTGAGCAACTTAAGTAGTTGTTGACACATGCACTAGTGCTAAAGATTGTGGATCCAGACAAGGAGTTTGTAGTGTGTACAGATGCTTGCAAGAGAGGACTTGGTGGAGTTCTCATGCAAGAAGGACAGGTAGTGTTCTATAAGTCACAGAAACCGAATGAGCACGAGTAGAACTATCCAACGCATGATCTTGAGCTAGCATCGATTAAACATGCATTGAAGATGTGGAGGCACTACCTTCTTGGCAGGAGGTTTACATTGATGAGAAATCATAGTGGGTTGAGATATTTGTTTGATCAGACGAATCTAAATTCCAACCAAGATAGATGGTTGGCTACCCTTAACGAGTTCGACTTCAATATTAAATACATCAAAAAGAAGGAGAACGATGTTGCAGATGCTCTTAGCAGGAAGGTACATGTAAATCATATAGCAGCTAAGAGCTCTTATGGGATAGAGTTACAGGATAGGATCTTGCAGGCAGGACAAAAGGATGAAAAATACATGGAGATTATGCACATGTTATAGTAGATTACAAGTGCAAGTACAGGTACAGGTGATCAAGATGTAGACTATTGTCTCATGGCAAATGGTTTGGTAAGGTTTAGAGATAGGATCTATGTGTTGAATTTTCATGATCTCAAGAAGCTTATCTTGAAGGAGTTTCATGCCAAGCCATACTTGGGTCTTCTAGGATATCAGAAGATGTTGAAAACAGTGAAGAAGTTCTACTATTTTCCAAATCTAAAGAAGGAAGTGGAAGAGTTTGTGGATATATGTTTAGATTATTAGCAGGTCAAGGTGGAATGTAACCATCCAAGTGGTTTACTACAACCTATAGTGATTCTGGAATGGAACTGGGAGGTCATTTCCATGGATTTCATTACAAGTCTTCTAAGGATAGCGAGGTAGCATGATCCTATTATGGTCGTGGTCGAAAAGTTGAGAAAGGTAGATAACTTCATTCCAGTGAAGACTACATATTCAGCCTGTGAGGTAGCATAGGTGTTGATTAGAGGGATAATGAGACTGCATGGTGTTCCAAAGAAGATTGTGTCAGATAGGGATACAAAGTTCACTTCCAAGTTTTGGAAGGAGCTATTTGCAAGCTTGGGCACAGAGTTGGCCTCCAGCACAACTTATCATCCGTAGACAGATGGGCAGACGGAGAGGGTCAACAGGATCTTGGAGGATATGTTGAGGATGTACATGATGCACCAGTAGAAGAAATGGGAGAAGTATCTTCCATTGGTTGAGTTTTCATACAAAAATGGTTGTCAGGAGTCATTGAGGATGAGTCCTTTTGAGGCATTGTATGGACGGAGTTGTAACACTCCCATTAGCTAGAGTGATCCAGTGAATAGGGTACTTATTGGACCATATATGTTGGCAGATATGGAGCAGGAAATGCAATTTATAAAGAAGAATCTAATGGTAGAAAAGGATAGACAGAAGAGTTATATGGATTAGCATGGGGTGTTCAAGGAGTTTCAGGTTGGGGAGCATGTGTATTTATGTATCAAGCCCAAGAAAATCTCTTTGAGGATTGGTTCATGTGTCAAGTTGGAACCACGTATTGCGGGCCTTTTGATATCCTTAAGAGGATTGGACTAGTTGGATATCGACTTTCACCACCTCCATCAGTGAAATTCCATGATGTTTTCCATATTTCATTGCTTAAGAAGTATATAAAGGATGTTTATCATGTTATTGATTGGTCTATATTGCAGGTGGAGCATGAAGGAGAGTTCTAGCCGGAGCCTCAGTGCATATTCCAGCAAAAACATATCATGCTTAGGAACAGAGCCATAGAGAAAGTTAAAGTGTAGTGGAAGAACTTTGGACCTGAAGAAGCTACATGGGAGATGGTGGATCAAATGCAGGCACTATATCCTTCACTGTTTGCCAGTTGACGCAAATAAATTTTTGTTTGATGTTAGTATATGTTTGGCATATGTTTTTGTATATGTATATGGAAGTAAATACCGTGATGATCTAAGATATAAAGCTCCAATAAGAGGTATGGTGGTCACGTTATTATGGTTGTTATATTGTCATGTTGTCATGATGTTTTGATTTTGAGTAGGTCTTTCATTGTAAATACTGCAATGAGATAAGTTATAAAGTTCCATGGGCAGTATGTTTTCTTTTCAGCGGTTTTTCTCAGGCCTTGGTGTGGTTTAACACCAAGGATGGTGTTCCCCAAAGGGGAGGGTTATGTAACAACCCTGAAGAAAATTTAATGTAATAAAACTTAATAAAGGAAAAATAAGTCCACGGTTAAGGGACACTTCTTCCAAGATTAATGTTGGGCAAAGATATCCTGGTGGGAATCACTGGAAGTGTGTTTTGGCTAAGAAAAATTGGAAAAGGCTAAGGAAAAAAGTAATTTTTGGCACATTTATTTATGAAAATAAAGTAACTTAGGAGAAAAGTAAGGTGAAAGGTCACAAGTTGCATGTGAGGAGGAAATTGAAGGAAAATGATGGAAAATGAAGAAAATAGAGGCCTCATTAATAAAAAGGCTTCTGAGAATGAATTGGTAACCTTTTTTCAGTTCAAGTTTGGAGCTCTTTGATTATTCTCTCTCTCTCTCTCTCTCTTGGTCACTTAGAGTTTTCTTGGAGCACTCTAGCTTTGGAGCAAGGAAGGAAAAGAAAGAAAATGGAAAGGAAGGAAAGAAAGGATCAAGGAAAGGAAAGCAGGATCAAGCAGCTTCAACAGGAATACGTGCAGGTAACCTTTTTCATGTGTGATTTTGTAATTGGTATGGAAATGCATGGATTTGCATGTTGATTTATGGTTCTCTTGTTGTCAGTGGCATGGTTTTGTTGGGTTATGACAATGGTTTTCAGTCTAGCCTTGCATTTTTCGGGATGCCAAGGTATGTTGGGATGTTTATCTAAGTTTTGACCTTTGGTTTGTTGGATGGATTTCAGAATCAAGGGTGGAGGTGATCTCAAGTTTGATTCCCAAAGGCCTATGAATCCCTTGACTAGTTTTGGCAGGATACCTAGTAAAGCATGAGGGAGAAGTATCGGTTTAGGGCCTACTGATCTGGGTTTGGTTTACGGTAAATCCTGAGAGACTGGTCTCGGTTTAGGGCCTAGTGATCCAGGATTAGATTGATGTAAAGTCTGAGAGACAAGGATACAAAAAATTCCTCAAGGATAGTGATGGATTCCAGATGGAATTCCAAGTTTAGTTCAGTTGTGAACGGAGCACTGGTTTTGGTGTGTTCACGGTTTGATGAGGGTGGAGGTGGTTTAACCTCTGGATTCCCTTGGTTGTTCTATGAGATCCCACATTCATGCTTGGAATATGGCATGAGGGTGACTGGCTAAAAGAAATATTTGGTTAAGCCATGTCTATAGTTGGGTGGTACGTGGAAGTCCTAAACTTGGTTGGATTTGCCTATGATTAATAAAATCTAAGTTCTCTTACTTTTTCACTGGTTTATATGTGGATTTAATGGCTTTCATATCTCTCATATTTATATGGTTTGATGTTGTTTATAAGCATGGTTAAATGACCAGTTCATGTCATGGTTATTTCATGTATTTACTTGTAATTGTTAAATGGATGGATGCAAGACCTAATTGATGATATAATAATACAATGGAAAAGGAGGTGATCCTTCTAGTTATGTTTCCTAAGTTCTTTCAAGCGTTTATGCTTTTTCTTGTATCCTAGACCTGTAAGTTGCATTCATGCAAGTGTTTGAGAGAATATAAATCCTGGTTGGGGATGTTCAAGCCTAGTCCTTGTTGGCATTATGATACAGGTGGTGTCCTTGATGGAAACTCACTCAGAGGTATGATACAGGTGGCAACTCAATCAGATGACAGATCATAGTACAGCAGGTCAAGAGAGAGGTACACGCATGTTAACCTTGATGAAAGTGCATATACACGTTGATGAGTGGAACAGAAGACGCGTATATGTACACACGTAGGTTCACAGAAGGAAAGGCACGTACATGTCGGAAAACTAAGTTTTGTTCCATGGTATTTTGGTATTGGTCCATGGTATTTGGTCCGAAGTGTTGACCCCAGGTATTGGGTCCAAGGTATTGGTTCTACATGGTTTTGGACCATGGTATTGAGAGAAGCCTAAACCTATATAAGGAAAAGATCATTAGGCCAAGGGGCAAGTGTGCAAGTGATGAATATCTAATGAAGTGTGAGATCTAGTATGTTGGTTATGGGTTTGTGATGCTTTGCTTGATCTGAACCAAGGATGCACCTATGCGGTTGATGATGGATGATGGATCGAGATCATAAGGCTTGGAATGTATTATCATTATGTGGTTTGATCATGGATAGACTAGATCTGAATTATTGACGCATGTTTTATTGTATAAACGTTATGATCTGGGTATGACTAATGTTTGGAATAGCTGCAAAGTTATGAGTAAATATTTACAGATTTGTACACAGGTTGGCTTTGGTAAAAGCGCGTATACACGCTGGTTTGGTTCATCATAGTAGCATATACATAGAGAGATATGATATTTGAAGTTGCAGTTGGATCTGGTTGTTGTTGCAGAGTTCTGTGTTCTGGTTACTGTGTTTTGATGACAGGGTTTCAGTGATTCAGTATTGGGTGATTCAGAGATTAAAAATGCAGGTGTAGTTGATGATTGTATTGCAGTGGTGATTGTTTTGTATTTATGGATCCAATATGAAAATTTAGGAAACGTGGTCCCTGGAATAAAAGAGAAGGTAGTAGCCTTCTGTAGGCCGGCGCCTACGTACTAGTAAACGGATTGGCTAGTACAAGAGCTAGGGGGTTGGAGCTCCCTTCCAGTAGAAACTAGAAAATGAGAGAAGGTAGTAGCCTTCTACAGGTGGGTGCCTGCATACTGGTATGAGTCTGCGCCAGTACAAGATTGTAAATAGGTTTTTCTTATATCAAAGAAAACAGCAGCAGGTGGTTTTTGTCCCGCATTGGGTTTCCACCTTATGTCATGGTGTTCATGTGTGCTTCTTATGTGTGATGATCTGTTATGTTTTACTGCACCTGTTTACTGTTTGTATGGTTAATAATGTTCTAATGCACACATTAAATATCAACTAATTGAATCAGAAGTTTACTGGATATACGCTTTTTGCATTAAACACAGTTGTGTATACACGCGAGTTTCCTTAACTGAAGTAGCGTATATGAATCTGAATATGGAAATGAAAAATTGTTTGATTTGATAATACTGATTCACCGCCCCCCCCCCCCCCCCCCCCCCCCCCCCCCTTAGTATTATTTCCAGCAATTGGTATCAGAGTAGGTCCTTTGGTAGAAGCTTGATCGCTTGAAGGAGATCCGTAAAACAATGGGAAAGAAAGAACGTCAAAAGAAGAAGACAACTCAAAGGAACAATGACAGTCTGCCATTGAGTGGAAGCAAGTATTCAGATCCTGAATCACCTCAGATTGAAGATGGACAAGCAAATGAAGCATCAGATAAAATCATAGATCAACAAGATCTACCTAGAAAAAGGAAGAGTGCCCTTAAAGAAGAAATTATCAGCTTAAAAGCTCAGCTGGAATGTGCCATCAGAGTTGTCAAATGCTGCAAGAGCTTAATGAAGAACAAGAAAAGGAGATTCTCAAACTAAGGCAACAAATGGAAGAAGGAAGAAAGTCTGAGGAAATTTTGAAGAAGCAATGTTTGGAAAAGGAAGAACAACACCAGGTTGAGGTAAATATCTTGAAAGGTAAATTAGAAGAAAAGGATAAACTATTACAATTTCAAGACAGTACTAAGATTTTGGATGATATTCTTAGTAGTCAAAGGTCGCCTGCTATCAAAACTGGTCTTGGTTTTTATGAATTTGTTGAAGGTGAAGCAAGGAACTCTAATGAGAAATATGAAATGCTCAACAAGGAGATGAGAAGACAACCCCATCAATAGCCAAGGAAAGAAATTCCTCAAAGAATATCTTTTGCTCCTAACTGTGGAGGTGATAGACGATTATTTCCTCCGATGAATAATAGTGAATGTTATGTATGTCATAATCTTGGACATGTTGCAGCCAGATGCAAAAGTAGAATGGTTCAAGACCATCACTCAGAAAGATCATCACGTTCCAGATATTTTAAGGGATATTGTTTTGCTTGCAATATGTTTGGTCACAAAGCCATTGACTGCTATATGAGGAATATGAAACATGTAAGATTTTATGCATGTAACAAGCTTGGACATATAGAAAAGGAATGCAGGAGAAGATTTTGGACACCATACCAAAAGGAGAAAACGTCATCACAGTTGAAGATATGGAAGAAAAAGGAAGTACAGCCAGAAAGATGTGGCATAGCAGAATATACAGACATCACAGACTTAGAGGAAGCGGAAAGTGTGGAACATCCGTGTTCTAAATCTCATACGCAGGTTTCATGAAGATAAGTCACGTATATACGCGAGTTAGACGCTGCACAGTCGCATATATGGAGCTCTGAAGAAAAACAGCAGAACAGACTCAGGAAATGGTTCTGTCGTGGTATATGATGGTTGGCACAGGCTCAGGGGGAGCATATGCTTCGAATAATGCATTGTTGGCATTATGGTTAGAAGTCCTTGGTGTTTATGCTTACTGACACATCTTGCTACTAATTGTTGATTGACCAAGAGAATGGATTGCAAGTTAAGATGCTTATGGTGTAGATCATATGGTGTATGATAGTTGCTAATAACTATCATGATCATGTCTAGGTCCTTGGTAGTTGTGAGTCATATGATGTATCTTGTTACCCCACTATGCATGGGATGGATGATGTAATGGTTCTTGTGTTTGAGTCAAAAATGGTGTATCCCCACTTGGTTGGGAGATTGATGTATGTATGAGTCTTTAGGAAGGTCATTGGTAATGTATGTATAGAGTCATGTTATGTAGACCTTGCATGTGCTCAGGGTGAGCATGGACGGATTGGTACAAATTGGCATGTAAAAAGGGGGAGCTCAATCAGAAACTTCAGCATGTACTCAAGGGGAGCATGGACAGTAGAATGTATATCAAAGAAGAGAATATCTTGGTCCACCCTTTGCCCTTGATGTCAAAGGGGGAGAGTGACTTGGTGTGGTGGTTGCCATCAAGTCCAAAGGGGGAGATTGTTGGCATTATGATACAGGTGTTGTCCTTGATGGAAACTCACTCAGAGGTATGATACAGGTGGCAACTCAATCAGATGATAGATCATAGTACAACATGTCAAGGGAGAGGTATACGCATGTTAACCTTGATGAAAGTGCGTATACACGCGGATGAGCAGAACAGAAGATGCGTATACGTACACACGCAGGTTCACAGAAGGAAAGGCGCGTACATGTTGGAAAACTAAGTTTTGGTCCATGGTATTTTGGTATTGGTCCATGGTATTTGGTCTGAAGTGTTGACCCCAGGTATTGGGTCCAAGGTATTGGTTCTACATGGTTTTGGACCATGGTATTGAGAGAAGCCTAAACCTATATAAGGAGAAGATCATTAGGCCAAGGGGCAAGTGTGCAAGTGATGAATATTTGATGAAGTGTGAGATCTAGTATGCTGGTTATGGGTTTGTGATGCTTTGCTTGATCTGAACCAAGGATGCACCTATGCGGTTGATGATGGATGATGGATCGAGATCATACGGCTTGGAATGTATTATCATTATGTGGTTTGATCATGGATAGACTAGATCTGAATTATTGATACATGTTTTATTGTATAAACGTTATGATCTGGGTATGACTAATGTTTGGAATAGCTGCAAAGTTATGAGTAAATATTTGCAGATCTATACGCGGGTTGGCTTTGGTGAAAGCGCATATACACGCTGGTTTGGTTCATCATAGTAGCGTATACATAGAGAGATATGATATTTGAATTTGCAGTTGGATCTAGTTGTTGTTGCAGAGTTCTGTGTTCTGGTTACTGTGTTTTGATGACAGGGTTTCACTGATTCAGTATTGGGTGATTCAGAGATTAACGATGCACATGTAGTTGATGATTGTATTGTAGTGGTGATTGTTTTGTATTTATGGATCCAGTATGAAAATTTATGAAACATGGGCCCTGGAAGAAAAGAGAAGGTAGTAGCCTTCTGTAGGCTGGCGCCTACGTACTAGTAAATGGATCTGCTAGTACAAGAGCTAGGGGGTTGGAGCTCCCTTCTAGTAGAAACTGGAAAACAAGAGAAGGTAGTAGCCTTCTGCAGGTGGGTGCCTGCGTACTGGTATGAGTCTACGCCAGTTCAAGATTGTAAACAGGTTTTTCTTATATTAAAGAAAACAGCAGTAGGTGGTTTTTCTCCTGCATTGGGTTTCCACCTTATGTCATGGTGTTCATGTGTGCTTCTTATGTGTGATGATCTATTTTGTTTTACCTCACCTGTTTACTGTTTATATGGTTAATAATGTTCTAATGCACTCATTAAAGATCAACTAACTGAATCAGAAGTTCACTGGATATACGCTTGTTGCATTAAACACAGTTGGGTATACACGTGGATTTCCTTAACTGAAGTAGCGTATATGAATTTGAATATGGAAATGAAAAAGTATTTGATTTGATAATATTGATTCACCGCCCCCCTCTCAGTATTATTTCCAACAGTCCTAAGGTTGATTTTTTATTTGTTTATATTGTTATCATGTATTTGATGGATGATGAAGGTTATAGCAATTTATGAGCAGAGTTCGGGATTGTGGGCTAGAAAGTGGCTCAAATCCCGAGAGCATTGGCACAGTTCTACTAAAAAAAGTCCAAGGACGCTGGCACAGGTCTACTGAAAAAAGTCTAGGGATGCTGGCACATAGGCCTATGAGAGCGACTTTGGCTTCTAGTCATTCTCTTTCCTACATAATGAGAGGGACCAGGTGTTGAAAGGCTTAAATCATCAGTGGGACTGAAGGACATGATGTCTGAGTGGCTGACATGTCTCCTGAGGGTGTTCTTTTTTATGTGGGTGGATTTGTTTGATAGGTTTCGTTGGTTCCATTTCCTTAAGGTCACCAAGGAAGTTGAATCTATTATAGTAGCCTCTCTCGTCGCATGTTTACCTTGGCTAGTCGTTTGCTTGAAAGGGCTTGGGAGGAGGGGGTGTTACAGGGGTTCTCTTGCCATCGTACAAATCATATTTAGCAGTTGGATTTTTCATCATGCATATCAAAATCCTTGTGTAGTGAGGGTTTTGGCTGCCACAGTCCAGATCAGATTGTCATAGCACATTCTGTAGTACCAATACCTTGGGGTTTCTGTTACTATAATAGGGGCCCAATTTTCACAGGATATTTGGCAGTATTAAGCTTTCTGGAATTCGGCCACTGCAATATTGATCAGCTAGGAGTAAAACTCCTTTTGGGGTAAAAAAACAAGCCTAATTCCATCCTGAGACACTTGCAAGAGACTTATCCCATAAGATTCAGAATGAAGAGCTTCTCGTAGTGGTACCATTCAATTGTACACCTCAAATTTTCCAGCGGTCCCAAATTTAACCTAACACGGCTTCAAGTGACCCACTTCACTAAACTCCTGATATTGCCCTCTTTCCAATCATACTACTCATAAGTAAGCTCAAAATTTTGACCAGGGCTTGCGTATTCTCAGTACCATACCTCAAGTTATGGTTGCAAAAAGGGAGGTCGAGAAGGTTGACAACCTTTAGAAAATATTTGATGCATTCGAGAATAAAATTTCCACCCAGCTCTCAAAACTAACAGAAGCTCTAAATACATCTCGTGAACTCATGAGGGTGGAGCCTAGTGTTGATACACAAATATAAAGAGAATCCAAGCATCACATTCACTTCCATGGAAATCAGCACTATTCGAGCCACCAAACACCTAAGATGGACATGTACAAATTTTATGGCTCTAACCCTACAGTATGGGTAGTAGAAATTGAACAATATCTCTTCCTTAATGATATCTTTGGCGATGGAACTAAACTACATGTGGGAGCCCTTTACTTAGACCAAGATAGATGTTAGTGGTGGCGGTGGCATCTATAATGTTATCTAGTGATGACAACTTCGAACATGTTCTCAAAATCCATATGTGATTGCTTTGATCAGGAATCTAACTTTTTGGGTCATCTCACTAAACTCTGAAAAACAGGTACAGTAAAGGATTACATTGCAACCTTTGAACAATTGGCCATTAGAACTAAAGGCCTAGGAAATAAATTTTACTTAGACTGTTTCATTAGTGGCCTAAGGAAGCCATACAAGCCCATGTCTGGATGCATCACCCAACTACTTGGATGGATGCATACTGCAAGGCCTTAGACACGGAAGTCACCTTAAATGCTAAGTCCAATCATCCAAATTTCATCGCTAAGGCACGTCCCACCAAGGCTTTAGGCCCCACCCAAACACTTAAGGTTTGAAATGTGTCGCCAACAGAAATTTCCAAAAGAAAGAAACAAGGATTATGCTACTACTGAGATGACAAGTACTCCCCAGACATAAATGCAAGGAACCAAAATTATTTCAAATTGATGTCATTGATAACAACTCAATAGATGACGCTCCATCCCCTGAGTTTCCTAAGGAAGAAGCGGGTGAAATCCATACTGACCCAGACAATTAGCTCACATCTATGCCCGACGATCCGCTTATATCACTATATGCCTTGGCTATAATTTCTTCACCCCAGACTCTCAAAATTTGTGGTTTTATTAAACATTAAGTAATAGTGGTATTGATTTATAGTGGAAACACTCATAACTTTGTCCATAAGAGAGTCGCAGAAGTTATTCATTGCTTTGTATGGGAAATATATAATTTCCAATTCCTTGTCGCTGATGGGGAGACCATGAAATGTGAAGGATGTTGTGAAAAGATTAAGCTTCAAATGGGAGACTACCACCTAAAAACCCACATATTTTCTATTGAAATGGGTGGTGGAGACATTGTCCTTGGTGTTGAATGGCTTCACACACTAGGCCCTATCATAATGGATTTCAATGAGTTATATATGAGCATTAAGCAGGACAACCACATTCATACTTTGAGGGGACTCCAAGAACGAGCTCCTACTATCATCAGCTCACATCGAATGGAGAAGCATTCAAAAAAGGGCCATCATGGAGTAGTCTCTCAATTTAATTCCATTTAGGCCATTAAATCTACTACTCCTCATATTCATCATAAGATGTGATAGGTATTAGATCACCGCCCGCAGGTCTTTGAAAAACCTAAAGAGATTCCACCCTTTAGGGGTGAACATGATCATAGGATCCCTTTGGTCCCTGGTGCCCAACCACAAAATGTCTTCCCATATCTATCCTTTTTCCCAAAATAATGAAATTGAAAAAATCATCAAGGAACTCCTTGAAGTTGGTGTTATCCATCCTAGCATCGGCCCTTATTCATCTCCGATGGTCATGTTTCTAAAGAAAGATGGAGAATGGCGCATGCGTCTTGACTTTGGGGCCCTTAACAAGCTCATTATCAAGGAAACATTTCCTATTCTGACTGTTGATGATATTCTTGATGAACAACATGGTGCTAAATTATATACCAAGATATACCTGCGCTTAATCTATCACCAAATATGCATTAAGTGGACATTCCCAAGAAAACCTTCCAAACACATGAAGGCCATTATGAATTCCTAGTCATGCCATTTTGTCTCTGCAATACTCCATCCACTTTTCAAAGCCTCGTGAACTACCTTCTAAAACCATATCTCAGAAAATTTGTCCTGGTCTTCTTTGATGACATTCTCATCTATAGCATAAAATGGCACAAACATCTTTAGCATGTTGACCAAATATTGTAATTGCTCCAAGATCACAAATTATTTGTCAAATTATCAAAGTGTTCCTTTGGAATGGAAGAAGTAGCGTATTTGGGACACATTGTGGGCCATGACGAAGTGAGGGTTAATCCAAAAAAGATTCAAGCAATGGAAGATTGGCCCCAAACAAAACTTTGAAGAGTTTGAGGGGATTCTGGGTCTCATGGGCTACTATCACAAATTCGTCTGCAATTATGAACACATTGCTAGACCCCTCACTAATATTCTTAAGAAAAATTCATTTCTCTGGACTGACATAGCTCAATAGGCCTTCTTGGCTCTCAGACAGGCCATGTGCTCCACTCCAGTATTGGCCTTACTAGAATTCACCAAATATTTTGTGATTGAATGTGATGCTTCAGGTACAAGTATTGGCACCATATTAATGTACAAAGGTAGACCATTGGCGTTCACTAGTCAACAACTTAGTGGAAAACACTTGGGCCAATATACATATGAGAAAGAAATGATGGCCATATTACATGCAGTAGACACCTGGAGACCATACTTATTGGGTCAACATTTCCAAATCCGCACGGATCCTCATGGCCTAAAATATTTTCTCGAGCAACATTTATCATCGCCACAACACAGTAAATGGCTTGCAAAAATGTTGGTATATACTTATGAGATAATTTACAAGAAGGGGCGTGACAATGTAGTGGTTGATGCCTTAATGCGCCAATTTGAGGATGAGGGAACCCTTCTATCACTCTCTCTACCCATGCCAAACTGGATTGAAGACACCTACAATGAATGGTTCTCCTGCCCTTGTTTGTCCCAACTCATTAATAAGTTAAGAGAAAATTATAATTCTTCAGAAGACTACTCTGGGAAGGATAACGATGTATTGTTATCCCCGACCTCCACCCTTAAAACCCGCATCATGGATGAGTTGCACTCCTCTCCGATTGCAAGACATTCAGGATTTCAGAAGAATTTTGCATGAGCACGCCATTCTTTCTTTTGGATCGGCAAGAAGAATGACATTCTTACTTTTGTAGTTGAATGTGATATATTCTAATGCAACAAAGGGGAAACGATCAAGCTACCGTGAACCTTACAACCATTTCCACTCCCTACTTCCCTCTGGATGAATGTTTCCATGGATTTCATTACTGATCTCCCAAATTTAGGCAATAAATCAGTCATCATGCTAGTTGTTGACAAACTTTCCAAATATGCTCATTGTTTCACTCCACCACACCCATTTACCCCAACATTGGTGGCTTAGGTTTTCTTGGACCATATCTTCAAACTACATGGCATGCTGACTTCCATTGTGTCTGATCAAGACCCCACTTTCACTAGCAAATTTTTACAAGAACTTTTCAAGCTACAGGGCACGTAACTCCAACTAAGTACCATTTATCATCCCAAAACAGATGGTCAAATAGAAGCAGTCAACAAATGATTGGAGAACTATCTGAGGTGCTTCAGTTCAGAAAAGCAACATCATCGGGTACAATGGCTTCCCTTAGATGAATGGTGGTATAATACTAACTATCATGAAGCCACCAAGATGATGACATACGAGGCAATGTATGTCCAACTTCCAACTTCACCAGTTTCTTATATCCCTGGATGTTCCAAAGTACAGGTAGTTGTGCCACCATGATCACTCATCTCAAAGATAATCTACATCAAGATCAAAACAGAATGAAGAAACAGGTTGATCAACATCATTCTGAGCACTCATTTCAAGAAGGGGATCAGGTATTCCTGCAACTCAAACCGTATAAGCAAACATCTCTCAAAGAAAAGTGCTGCCAAAGGCTAGTACCAAAATTCTATGGGCCTTATCAAATACTTTAGTGCATAGGAGCAGTCACTTACAAACTGGCCTTACCATCTACTTCAAAAATCCATCTGGTATTCTATGTATCGTGCCTCAAGAAAGTGGTGGGAAACAATTGCAGGGTTCAACCAAGTCTTCCTGAATTGGATGAAGAGGGATCACTTTGGCTCTGACCAAAACAGGTCCTCGATACTCGCAAATGACATCTCCACAGTCGCACGATCAAGGAATTAGTCCTCATCAAGTGGAAAGATACCTCTCCAGAAGCCATAACATGGGAAACAACCACTATTATTCTGTAGTTTCTGCAGCTTCATCCTTGAGGACATGGTTGCTTTGGATGGGGGAGGAAATTTTAGAGTCCAACCCTAACCCCTTTGTTTATGAAATAACCCCAAGGGACCTAGTCAAAGTCATATTTAGTTAGAGAGTCAATAAAGCTCATAAGTGATTAGCCGCATTAATAATAATTGTAAGTGGTTGACCCACATTATAGAAAAGGGACCACAATTAGTTGTAAACAGGCCATAGTTAATAAATAAAGTGGTTAACCCATGTTATGCAAGGGACCACTAGTAGTTATGGTTTTGGATGTCATTAAGCTATAAATAGTCTTAGTTAGTAGGGGAAATATCATCGAGTCTTATTGTAATTGAGCTCTGCTCTGTTGGAGGTTTCCCCCTCGAAGAGGCAAGTGAACATTGTATTATGATTCTAAATAATAAAATATCTTGCAGTTTGTCTCATTTCATGTGATAATTTTGTGTTTTGGGCTATATTGCTTCGTATTTCTGGTATTCTGGATTTCTCACAGGTCAAGAGCATAACAAAGGGGTTTTGTGCGCATGTGATGCAAGGTGGCATGGTAAAGTGTTTTTTTCAATAATTAGTATAAAATATATTCAAACATACATCAAGATAGGAATCTTAAGAGTATTCTTGAAGAATAAATTCTAGTCAATCATTTCATTGATATGTATTTCTATTTTACAATATGTCCCTCTATAAAGAATAAGTGGCCAAAACAATGTCATAATAATATATTTAATTCAACTAGATGCATAACTATATCCTATAATCTCTCCATGAATATCTCCTCTAATTATATGAAGTCCTTATCCCTAACTTCCCTCATTTTCAGCAAGTTTGCATACCAAAGTTGGGGGATTTCAAGTTCCAAATTGGGTTTGTAAGGGGTTTTGTGCAGATGTGATGCAAGGTGGCATGGTAACGTGTTTGATTATAATAATTAATATGAAATATATTCAAACATACATCAAGATAGGAATCCCAAGAGTATTCTTGAACAATACATTCTAGTCAATCATTTCATTCATGTGTATTTCTATTGTACAATATGTCCAACCCTAACCCCTTTATTTATGTAATAATCCCAAGGGGCCTAGTGTTACAGATCCATTTGGGCACATCAAATACCAACATCTAGATTAGTGTTTTAGGGCTCATCAAACCCTTATTTCAGTTGCTTCATTCCCTAAACAAGTCACCCCTTTGAATGCTTCCTTCCCAGACAGTTTCATGACTTGAAAACATCCAGAAATAGCCTCTAGAGGGACTAGCGCGGGTAAGCCCTTATGAAGGTGTGTTTCAAAGTAGTTAAGTCCACTTCCAGGGTGCTCTGCAGAGCACTTAGGCTTCCTTTCACCTGCGCTGGGCGAGAATGAGCGAAATTCATATAGGGTTTGGGGAATATTCTTATCTTTTGGAGTCATCTAGAAGGTTCCCTCACTTATCAACTCCTATGAGCTCGAAAATGGATGAGGAATGAGTTAAGGTGCATCCTATCCTCTCATCCATTCCTCCATGGAACTAATTCTAAGTATGGAAGGCCATTCAATGCCACCATTAATGACAAAACCTCCTTCATCTTCCTATAAATTGACCACTTCTCTAAGTGATCATGGGCTGGATAATGTTGAATTGTAAGGAGATAATGCTGCTATGAGATTTGGCTTTGAAGCAAGCTTTTGATGTGATGTGGATGGAATCCAAGCTAGAGGAATGGCTTTGAATCAGACACCAATGGTTGTAATTCCTTCTTCTATCTAATAAAGTGTTTGAACCTTTTTCGCACATGTTTGTATTGTTTCATAATGCTTATGTGTGTGAATTGTATCTGATTCCTTTCACTTATATTTAATAGATCATATGCTTTGATCGGTTTTTTGTCTTATGTTGTGTTTATAGGGTACTTCTCAAGCGGATTAAGTATGGGAAGGAGCAATGGAATCGATACAAGGGAGACGAGAGGAAAGCGAAACTACAAGGTAGGTCTTCGATCTTCTTACCTTATCTATTACTTATAGGAAAAGTCTAAAACACTTTAAAATGTTGTTCTAGATACAGCTACTTATCTAGGGAATTAGTATTTATCCGTAGATGCTAAATTCCCCAAAACACCTAGTGAGAATCATAGTTATCTAGAGAGTTAATAAAGCTCGTAAGCGATTATCCAAATTAATAATAATTGTAAGTGGTTGACCCACATTATAGAAAAGGGCCCACAATTAGTTGTAAACCGACCATAGTTAATAAATAAAGTGGTTAACTCGTGCTATGCAAGGGACCACTAGTAGTTAGGGTTTTGGATTTCACTAAGATATAAATAGTCTTAGTTAGTAGGGGAAGATCATTGAGTCTTATTTTAATTGAGATATGCTCTGTTGGAGGTTGCCCCATCAAAGAGGCAAGTGAACATTGTATTTTGCTTTTGAATAATAAAATATCTTGCAGTTTGTCTCATTTCATGTGATAAGTATGTGTTTTGGACTATATTGCTTCGTATTTCTGGTATTCTGGATTTCTCGCGGGTCAACAGAATAACAAGTGGTATCAGATCACTTTCCAGGGCTAGTTGTACCGCCAATTTTCGCAAGCTTTTTTTTAGGCTAGAGACGTGTTCCAATGTCTTTAAACCATGAGATTTGTCATTCAACGCATAAACCTGCGGATTTGGGGAAGCATGCACGTAAGAACTACAATAGCTAGTCATGCTTGTTGGACTCCCTTGTAACCCGTGTGTGTACCCCTTCGAGTAGTAGTGCATTAGATAGAACCATGCACAGAATGTACTTCCATGTACCCTTGGGTATATCGGAAGCCCCTTAGGATAATATGAAACATATCCTTAGATAAGTCATTGATTGTCTTGCAACTATAGTAAACTAAGAACAACACTATGGGAGATTACTCACACATACAATAGGGTAGTCAGGTAGTATGACTAAGGGTGCAGTCGTCGTCCTTAGTTAGCACCCTAAAAGCTTTTGCTGAGTACTATTGTTAGAACCATGTGTATATTGCAATCTGTAGCACTTGACACTCTTTTGAGACCATATTTACCTCAGATATCTAAAGATCACACCCTAGCTATTTGTCTAGATCAGATCTAGTTGTTGGGATTCGACTATCATGGTCCAGATCAGATCCAATAGTTGGGGTTGTAACAGCCCTGGAGAAAAGTTCATGTAATAAAAGTTAATAAAGGAAACATAAGGCCACAGTTAAGGGACACTTATTCCAAGTTGAATATTGGGCAAAGATATGATAGTGGGCATCACTCGATGTGTGTTTTGGCTAAGAAAATTTGGCAAAGGCTAAGGCAAAGGCATTAAAATGAAAAAAGTAAATTTTGGCACATTTATTTATGAAAATAAAGTAAATTAGGAGAAAATTAAGGTGAAAGGTCACAGGTTGCATGTGAGGAGGAAAATGAAGGAAAGTAATGGAAAATGAAGAAAATAGAAGCCTCATTAATAAAAAGGCTTCTGAGGATGAGTTGGTAACGTTTTGTCAATTCAAGATTGGAGCTCTCTCATTATTATCTCTCTCTCTCTCACTCTTGGTCACTTATATTTTTCTTGGAGCACTCTAGCTTTGGAGCAAGGAAGGAAAAGCAAGCAAAGGGAAAGAAAGGAAAGCCAAGATCAAGGAAGGAAAAGCAAGCAAAGGGAAAGGAAATAAAGCCAGGATCAAGGAAAGGAAAGCAGGATCAAGCAGCTTCAGTAGGAATACGTGCATGTAACCTTTTGCATGTGTCATTTCCTACCTGGTTTGGACATGCATGGCTTTGCATGTTCTTGTACGGTTCTCTTGGTGTTGATGGAATATATTTTTCAGGTTATGACAATGGTTTTAAGCCTAGCCTTGCATCTTTTTGGATGCCCTAGTATGTTGGGATGCTTATCTCAGTTTTCACCTTTGGTTTTTTGGATGGATTTCAGAATCCGAGGTGGAGGTGGTCTCAAGTTTCATCCCCAAAGGCCTAGGAGTTCCTTGACTGATTTTGGCAGGACACACAGTAAAGCCTAAGGGAGAAGTCTTGGTTTAGGGCCTACTGATCTGAGTTTGGATTGTGTTAAAGCCTAAGATACTGGTCTCTATTTAGGGCCTAGTGATCCAGGATTGGATTGTGGTAAAGCTTGAGAGACAAGGAGACAGAAAATTCATCACGGCTAGTGATGGATTCCGTATGGCATTCGAAGTTTGATTCAGTTGTGATTGGAGCACCATTTTTGGTGTGATCACATTTTGATGAGGGTGGAGGTGGTTTAACCTCTGGATTCCCTTGGTTGTTCTTGGATTGTTTGTTCTATGAGATCCCACATTCATGCTTGGAATATGGCACGAGGATGACTGGCTAAAAGAAAGATTTGGTTAAGCCATGTCTACGGTTGGGTGGTACGTGGAAGTCCTAAACCTGGTTAGATTTACCTATGATTAAAAAAAGCTAAGTTATCTTACTTTGGCACTAGTTTATATGTGTATTATATGGATGTCATATCTCTGATATTTATATGGTTTTATGCTAGTTATAAGCATGTTTAAATGGTTGGTTCGTGTCATGGTTATTTTATGTATTTTCTTATAATTGTTAAATGGAAGGATGCAAGACCTAATTGATGATATAATAGCTCAATGGAGAAGGAGGTGATCCTTCTGGTTATGTTTCATAAGTTCTTTCAGTCATTTATGCTCTATCTTGTATCCTATACTTGTAGGTTGCATTGATGCCAAGTGTTTGACAAAATATCAGTCCTAATTGGGGATGCTCAGGCCTAGTCCTGAGGTTGATTTTTTATTTTTTTATATTGTTATCATGTCTTTGATCGGTTATGAATGTTATAACATGTTCCAGGCAGAGGCCGAGATTCTGGGCTAGAAAAGTGGCTCAAATCCGAAGGATGATGGCACAGGTCTAATGTAAAATGTCCAAGGACGTTGGCACATAGGCTTGTGAGAGTGTCCTTGGATTATAGTCGTTGTCTTTCCTATAGCATGAGAGTGACTAGGGGTTAAAAGGCTTAAATCATTAGTGGGACTGAGGGACATGATGTCTGAGTGGTTGACATGTCTCTTGAGGGTGTTGTTCCTGATGTGGATGGGTTTATTTGATAGGTTTGTCGGTTCCATTTCCTTGAGGTCGCCAAGGAAGTTGAATCCCTTATAGTAGCCTCTCTCTTCGCATGTTTACCCGAGTTGCTCAGTTGCTTGGGTGGAACTGAGCGGAGGGGGTGTTACAGGGGTTTTGTCACCATCATACAGATTAGATTCAGTAGTTGGGGTTTTCACTGCGTAGGTTAGACTCCTTGTACAGTGAGAGTTTTGGTCACCACAGTCCAGATCAGAATATCACAGCACATTCTACAGTACCAATACCTTGGGGTTTCTATTACTATAGTCGAGGCCCGATTTTCGTAGAATATTTGGTAGTATCAAGCTTTCCGAAATTTGGCCATTGTAGTATTGATCAGATGGGAGTAAAACTCCTTTCGGAGTAAAAAAAAAAAAAAAAAAAATTCTAAGGTCGTCCTAGGACACATGCAAGAAACTTAACCCATAAGATTCAGGACAACGAGCTTGTTGCAGTGGTACCATTCACTTGTAAGCCCCAAATTTTCCAGCGGTCCAAAATTTTCCCCGACATGGCTTCATGTGACCCACTTCACTAAACTCCCGAGCTTGCCCTCTTTCCAAGCATACTACTCCTAAGTAAGCTCAAAATTTTAACCGGGAATTGTGTATGCTTGGTACCATACCTCAACTTATGGTTGCAAAAATGGCAGTCGAGAAGGTCGACAACCTTGAGAAAATATTTGATGCATTCGAGGAGAAAATTTATCCCTAGCTCTCAAAACTAACAGAAACTCTAAATACATCTCGTGAACTCATGAGGGAGGAGCCTAGTGTTGATACACACATAGAAGGATAATCTAGCCATCACATTCACTTCCATGTAAATCACCACTCTTCGATCCACCGGACACCCATGATGGACATGTACAAATTTGATGGCTCTAACCCTACAGTATGGGTAGCAAAAATGGAAAAATATTTCTTCCTTAATGATATCTTTGACGATGGAACTAAACTTCATGTGGGATCCCTTTACTTGAACCAAGAGAGATGGTAGCAGTGGGGGTGACATCATAAATTTTTTCCAGAGATGGCAACTTTGAACATGTTCTCAAAAGCCATATGTGATTTCTTTGATCAGGAATCTAATTTTTTGGGTCGTCTGACTAAGCTCCAAAAAATAGGTACAGTAAAGGAATACATTGTAACCTTTGAGCAATTGGCCATTACAACTGAAAGCCTAGGAGATGACTTTTACTTGGAATGTTTCATTAGTGACCTTGGTTAGAATTTCTTCGCCCCAAACTCTCAAAATCTATGGTTTTATTAAACATCAACCAATAGTGTTATTTATTGATAGTGGAAACACTCATAAATTTGTTGATAAGAGAGTCACACAAGCTATTCATTGCTTTGTGTGGGTGGTATATAATTTCCAAGTCCTTATCATTGATGGGGGGGACCATGAAATGTGAAGGACGTTGTGAAAATATTAAGCTTCATATGGGAGATTACCACCTAAAAACCCACATTTTTGCCATTGAAATGGGTGGTGGAGACATTGTCCTTGGTGTTGAATGGCTTCGCACACTAGGCCCTATCACAATTGATTTCTAGGAGTTATATATGATCATTAAGCAAGACGACCACATTCATACATTGAGGGGACTCCAAGTAGGTGATCCTACTATCATCATCTCACATCGAATGGAGAAGCTTTTAAAAAAGGGCCGTCATGGAGTAGTCGCTCAATTTAATGCCATCTAGGCCATTAAATCCACTACTCCTCATATTCATCCTGAGATGCAATAGGTTTAGATCACCACCCGCGGTCTTTTAAATTGAAAAAATCGTCAAGGAACTCCTTGAAGACGGTGTTATCCATCCTAGCACCAAACCTTATTCATCTTCGGTGGTCATGGTTCTAAAGAAAGATGGAGAATGGCGCATGTGTCCTAAATTTCGAGCCCTTAACAATCTCATTATCAAGGAAAATTTTACTATTCCAGTTGTTGATGATCTACTTGATGAACTACATGGTGTTAAATAATTTACCAAGATATACCTTCACTCAGGATATCACCAAATACATATGAAGGAAGTGGACATTCCCAAGACAACCTTCCAACTCATGAAGGCCATTATGAATTCCTGGTCATGCCATTTTGTCTCTGCAATGCTCTATCCACTTCTCAAAGCCTCATTAACCACCTTCTGAAACCATATCTTGGAAAATTTGTCTTGGTCTTTTTTGATGACATTCTCATTTATAGCATAACATGGGACAAACATGAGTCAACATGTTGACCATATATTGTAATTGCTCCAAGATCACAAATTATTTGTCAAATTATTGAAGTGCACCTTTGGCATGGAAGAAGTAGAGTATTTGGTACACATTGTGGGTCGTGACGGAGTTAGGGTTAATCCGAAAAAGATTCAGGCAATGCAAGATTGGCCCCAACCAAAAACTTTGAAGAGTTTGAGGGGATTATTGGGTCTCACGGGATACTATAAAAAATTGTCTGCAATTATGGAAACATTGCCAGACCCCCTCACTAATATTCTTAAGAAATATTCATTTCTCTGGACTAAGGCATCTCAACAGGTCTTTTTGGCTCTCAAATAGGCCATGTGATCCACTCCAGTATTGGCCTTACTAGACTTCACCAAATATTTTTTTATTGAATGTGATGCTTTAGGTACAGGTATTGGCACCATATTAATGTACAAAGGTATACCATTGGCTTTCACCAAACAACAACTTATTGGAAAACATCTGGGCCAGTTTACATATGAGAAAGAAATGATGTCCATCTTACATGCAGTAGACACATGGTGACCATGCTTATTGGGTTGACGTTTCCAAATCCGCACGGATCCTCATAGCCTAAAATATTTTATGGAGAAACCTTTATCATCGCCACAACAAAGTAAATGGCTTGCAAAAATAATGGGTTATGATTATGAGATAATTTACAAGAAGGGGTGTGAAAATGTAGTGGTTGATGCCTTATCGCGCCAATTTGAGGATGAGGACACCCTTCTATCACTCTCTCTACCCATGCTAGATTGGATTGAAGATGCCTGCAATGAATGGTTCTCCTACCCTTCTCTATCCCAACTCATTAATAACTTAAGAGAAAATCCTAATTCCTCAGAAGAATACTCTTGGAAGGATGAAATTCTTCTACAAGAATCAGGTATTGTTATCCCTGACATCCACCCTCAAAACATGTATCATGGATGAGTTGCACCCCTCTCTGATTGCAGGACATTTAGGCTTTCAGAAGACTTTCACATGAGCACGTCATTCTTTCTTTTCGACCATCATGAAGAATGGCATTCTTAATTTTATAGTTGAACGTTATATATTCCAACGCAACAAAGGGGAAATGATCAAGCTACCGAGAACCTTACAACCATTTCCACTCCCTACTTCCCTCTAGACAAATGTTTCCATGGATTTCATTACTGATCTCCCAAATTCAAGCAATAAATCAGTCATCATGGTGGTTGTTGACAGACTTTCTAAATATGCTCATTTTTTTGCTCTACCACACCCTGTTACACTAAAAAATGTCACCATGACCACTTACAGTTAGTATGGCTCAAATCAACAGTCATGCTACCCTCTTAGGCAAGTCTTATGCCTCTGCTATCCATCTCAAACTCAAAGAAGAGAGAAAGTCTTGTCAAAAATATGTTTATCTCTGGGGTCGCAGGTTCTCTCTAGCCTTACCTGCGGGGACGCTCACAATGTTCACAAATGGTGCGTCCTTGGACGCTCTGTATGTTAAGGGACAGGTGCGTCCTTCTGTAAAAGGCAAAATGCGCGAGTTTCATCTTAAAAAAGTTACTTGTGGTTACTTCTAGAACTTTCTAGAGGTCGGTTTGATGAATTGGATGCGCCTCCAGTTGGTTCATGTATCTCTATTAAGGAGGAACTTATCCCATCAATAAGGGAGCTATCCCACCCAAAGGGGGGGATTATCCCATTGATGGTGGACCTGAATAACCTCTTTACAGCACTATAAATAAAGACATTAAGCCAGAGGGAGGAGAGGTTGGAAGCTATACATTTTCTTTGGGTAAATGCTGCAGGAATTAGGACTCCCATTTAGAACCTTGTGAGGAGAGATTGTCTTTGCTTGATTCTACTTGGAAGTGGGTGAGCTTTGTCAAAGTAGAGGAAAACCCTTGATGGACCCTGGGAGGAACTTGCACAACACCAAGGCCAGGTTGTAAGAGTTTCTTTGTTTCGTTATTAATACAAACTGGTTCATTTTTCTCAATAGCTTGTGTTAATGAGTTATTTCATGTGTTCCTTGGTCTGCATGTTGAATATATGTTTTATTATATGAAATGCAAGTGCTTGGTAATTGTTTGATTGTTTATGGTTGCAGGAATTGACATGAAGGAGGAGCTCATCCGGATCGGCAAGGACGGACTACAACAACAGCGTTTTGGAATAAGGTAAGCCTAAACACTTGTAGTTTTCATGTTTTAAAAGGTATATTTAGAGAAAGATCACTCCATTTTGTCTTGTTTGTCGCTAGAGAGTTTAGACTCCTAGGGAGGTCAGTTGTGTCCGCACAAACGACTTTTTCCGCCACGACAAATTGGCGACTCCGCTGGGGAATCCATTAATGTGAAAGTCTTTTCCTTTGTGTGAACTTTGCTCTGAGAAAATCATTTTTATTTTCTGGTTTTTGACTGTGAGAATTAGTATTTGGGTGGCTTAGCTTTAGATTTAGTTAGATTTGGTTTTTCTTAACTTTTCCAGAAGGACGCACCCTCTGAGTACTGCACAGTGCGTCTTTGGACGCGCTGTTGCCGGTTGCACAGAGCGGGCCCGCGCCTGTTCTAACGGGTTGCCTGCGTCTTCCTGTAAAACTTTAGGAAAACTCCATTTTTGCTTTAATTGCTTTTAGATTTTGGTTTTTCTTAGTGTTTTCTGCCCAGATCCTTTAGTACCCTGTCAAAAATTTTCACCTGAACTTGTTTCATTAGCATTCCTGCTTTTAGCTTTCATCAATTGGGTGTTTTGAGTCTCTTTTTTGAGAAATTCTTAATTTGATTTCCTTTGGTCATTACTTGGAGGTTTCTCTGAGTCTTTTCACAATTTTGCATCTTTTTGCTTTTGTTTTTGCAAAAAAATTTCCCCCTCATTCGCCGGGGGGGGCTAAATTGTGTATGAGTGTTAATCGCCTTTGAGTGTTTTTATGTTTTGATCTTTGGAACTCTCACCCAATTTTCTCGACCTGCACTTGATTGGTTCTTAGATTACATTAGAATCATCTTGTGTTTGAGAATTCTCTTGCATAGATCACATTTGCATAATTAGAGTTCTCAGTTTCAGAATATGAATGAAAAATGTGCATAGATTACATTTGCATACTTTTCATGTGAATTGTGCATAGATTACAATTGCATAGTTTACATTCTGAAAAATCAATCGTAGATTTAGATCAGCTTTCTTTGATTTGAATTTACACAAAAATAAAAATAAAAATTGGTTTGGAATTGATTTGCATTAGTTTTTCTTGATGAAATTAGTGCATTAGAGAATTTGTCAAATTTTCTCTTAATGATCAATTTTTTGCATTGTTGGAAGTGAATGGAAACTCTCTCCTTACTCTAGTTAGGATTCATCGAATTTAAAGGATTGCATTATCATATTCGATTGCATTCAGTTGAGTCGGGTCATAACACCATTGGTTTCATCTCCATTTACCCATTTGAGTAATAATAGCCTTAATAACACAGCGCTTAATTAAAATTCATCTAGTAATTTTTACATTTCTAGGGCTCTGAAACACCAACATAGCTTAGGCTAGGGTCTTGGAGTAGGTGAGTACTTAACTCTCCAAGACTACAAAACCAAACAGATAGTTTATCTTGAGTAGAATAAATCCAATTGTTTCAATTGCACTCTGGGAAAGCTCCTCTTAAAGAAGAAGCACGAGCTCGTGTCCGAACCAGTGAGGGGATCATTCCCCCCTCGTTGGGAACGACGCCAGACAGTACGTATTACAAACGGTAAACCTCGGATTAACCATTGTCGAGGAGCCAGGGGTCACTTATCGGTAAACCTTGGATTGTTGTCAAGGAACCGGTAAGGGGATTGAGCTTGCTACTCTGCCCTTACGTGCTGTCGGAGTTTAGACTGTTCCCCCAGGTGTATTTGTTACTGTTGGTGACCTTAGTGACCATAATATTTAGGGTTCTACCGAGGTGACGGTGGAGGGAAGGTCCCACTGTACCTGGAGCAGACGTCGGTTATACTCACTTGGATTTTCCGGGGGGTTCACTTCACTTCGAGACGGTTAAAGTGGAGGAACTTGTGCCGGTCTATTCATTAAGCAGGTTCCCGAGGTAACTGTTCCACCCGCCATTTCTGTACTGAATTCTGCGAGGTTGGGCTTCATCACCAACTAGTGTTTTCGGTCCGGAGAGCTTACTGTTTGTGTGTGGTTTGACTCCTAGATTTGATAGCGCGTGTTAATTTGTTTGTTTTTACTTTTAGAGACCATAGGTGTGAATTGTGAATTTTAGTTGTTAAGTGTGAATTGTGAATTGTTAATTTTAGTTTTAAATTGTTAATAAAATTCACTGAAGTTGAATATAATGGCAAATGTTCTGGAATTTATCAACCTAGGAACCCCTCCTAATGAGAATCCTAGTACTTTTCCTTACTTCGGAAATGTTGGTCCTCCTTATATGGCTACTTTGTCATTACCTGGATTTACAATAGGTTTACCGATATGGTTATTTTCAACTTCGTTGGCCCAAAATACTCCAATTGTTCCATCTCAACCGGATGCTTCACCTCAACAGAGTTCACCATCTCAACATCACCAACCTTCTGTTGACCCTTTACCTTCTTCGCCTAATTTTTCTTCCTCCATTTCTTCCTCTTCGCCTGGTAAAAGCCTTGATGTTAGTAACCAGGAGGCTAAGAAGAAAAAGAAAGGGAAGAAGAAGAAGAAGAAGAAGAAGCAAGATAAGAAAGAAGTCAACCAACCAACCATGGCTGTAAGTGTTAGTTGTGTTGAGGAAAATTCCGACATGCATCGTAAACCCAAATACCCTTGCAGGCTTTGTAAGGGTGACCACTTCCTTGTCAATTGTCCTGGTATTCCAAAGGTCTTGGAAGTATGGTCAGAAAAATCTCATCAACTTTCCATTGATCCATCAACCAGTGATAGTTAGGTTCCTGGGAAAAAGGGTAAACTTAGGTTTCCTTGTAAGTTATGCAAAGGGAGTCATCAAACTCACATTTGCCCTCACATGGATGAAGCCTCAACATTGTTTGAAAACCTTACTGTTCCACAGCAAGAATTTCCAACTGGTTACCGTAAACTTTCTCCCAACCTACCGTCAACTGACGGAGTGATTGATCTAAATTCAAGTACAGTCGATCACACTCTCCCATTGGAGAGTGAAACTCATGTCACTCAGGTTGATGATCCATTAGTTGATCAAGTGGTCGATTCAATTTCACATTCGGTCGATCACACTCTCCTTTTCGAGAGTAAATTTCATACCGCTGATGTTCTTCTTGTTACATCGGATTCTTCTATGCCGGGGGCATTTCACCTGTTTCTACAGAACCCCCTCCAAGTACTGAGGTCTTTTCCTTTGATTGGAATAGACTGACAGAACCTCGTCTTCCTTCCTCCATCCCTTTCCAAATCATTGTCAAGGCTGGTGGTAGGGACATACATCGTACTCAGGTAGATGAAGGTGCTTCTGTTAGTATTTTATCCTCAGCTGTTTGGAAAGCTTTGGGTTCCCCTCAGCTTGCGCCTATTACGCAGAATCTGAAAGCTTTTAACAGAACAATTAGTGAACCTTTAGGGATCCTTCCTAAGTTTTCTATTACCTTGGAAGGTAAAACTGTTTGTGTTGATCTTATGGTAGTTCGAGGTCCCTTGGATTTCAATTTACTCCTTGGGCGAGACTATGTTTATGCAATGAAAGTTGTCGTATCGACACTCTTTCACGTGATGTCTTTCCCTCACAATGGTAGTATTGTGACTGTAGACCAGCTTTCGTTCCCTAGTCTTTTTTCAACTACCAATAATATGACACCCCTAAATGTTCCTGATTCTAAAGTGGTATCTACCCTGCCACGGGTTAATTATGTGGCAACCGGTCCCATGATTTCAGTTACCGATGTAAGGGAGCCTCTCACTGTTGATTTAGATCCGGTAATTGACATGGAAAACTCTATGGGATTATATGAACACGATGTTCTTATCCCTTTTGAGTCCCTTGACATGTGTTCCTTCCCAAGAAGTATTCTTCCTTCGGATGAAGACCTCTTGGAAGCCATGATCAAGGTGTGTCCATTGACATGTCTTTCCTCCAGTTGGAAGCCATGATCAGTGTGCGAGGAAAGTTCCTTTTACTGTGTCAACCTCGTTAAAAAATGAATCAGTGTATGAGGACAGTTCTTTTACTGAGTCAACCTCATTAAAAAATGAATCAGCTAGTTTTTAGGTCATATAGATTGTAGAAAGTAGGATAGTGAGGAAAGTTCCTTTTACTGTGTCAACCTCGTTAAAAAATGAATCAGTGTGTACGAGGATAGTTTTTTCCTGTATCAACCTCGTTAAAAAATGAAATAGGTTGTAGTGAGGGAAGTTCCTTTTGAGTCAACCTCGTTAAAAAATGAATCAGTGTGTGCGAGGATAGTTTTTTCTTGTATCAACCTCGTTAAAAAATGAAACAAGGAGAGCGAGGATAGTTCCTTTTCCTGTGCCAACCTCGTTAAAAAATGAAATAGGGTGTTATGAATCAGTGAGTGCGAGGATAGTTTTTTCTTGTATCAACCTCGTTAAAAAATGAAACAAGGAGTGCGAGGATAGTTTGTTACTGAGTCAACCTCGTTAAAAAATGAATCAGGTGTGAGGATAGTTTCTTCTAGTCTCAACCTCGTTAAAAAATGAAACTGGAAGTCATGAGCATAGTTCCTTGTCTTGTGTCAAGCTCATTAAAAAATGAAACAAGGGTTTGAGGAAAGTTCCTTTTACTGTGTCAACCTCGTTAAAAAATGAATCAGTGTGAACGAGGATAGTTTTTTCCTGTATCAACCTCGTTAAAAAATGAAATAGGCTAGCATGAGGACAGTTCTTTTACTGAGTCAACCTCATTAAAAAATGAATCAGCTAGATTTTAGGATATGTAGGTAGATTGTAGAAAGTAGGGTTTGAGGACAGTTCCTGTTACTGAGTCAACCTCATTAAAAAATGAATCAGGTTTGAGGATAGTTCCTGTTACTGATTCAACCTCGTTAAAAAATGAATCAGGTATGAGGATAGTTCTTTTCTTGTGTCAATCTCTTTAAAAATGAAACAACTCCCTTTTCAAGTTAAATATTGAAAGTAAACCTTCATTTCATCCAGCCGGTTGAATGCAATGAAGCCTGGGGGGCATGTACCTCGCTTTGCATCATTGTGCTGGGGGCATGCGAACTTTTTGAGCATAGTTCCTTGTCTTGTGTCAAGCTCGTTAAAAAAATGAAACAAGGGTAGGTTAAGTAGTCATGAGCATAGTTCCTTGTCTTGTGTCAAGCTCATTAAACAATGAATCAAGGATTTTTAGAGCATAGTTCTTTGTCTTGTGTCAAGCTCCTTAAAAAATGAATCAAGGTTTTTTAGCGTAGAGTTTTTGTTAGGTAGAATGTAGAGTAGTTCTGAGCATAGTTCCTTGTCTTGTGTCAAGCTCATTAAAAAATGAATCAAGGATTTTTGAGCATAGTTCCTTGTCTTGTGTCAAGCTCGTTAAAAAATGAAACAAGGGTTTTGAGGATAGTTCTTTTCCTGTGTCAACCTCACTAAAAAATGAAACATCTACCACAAGTCTTTCCAAGATCGTGAAAGTAAAGCTTCGTTCCATCCACCTCATTGAATGCAATGAAGCTTGGGGGGCATGTACCTTGATTGGCATCATTGTGCCGGGGGCATGCGAACTTGTAACAAGCATAGTTTTTCGTTTCAAGCTTGCGTAAACATGAAACCGAATCCGAGCATAGTTCTTTTCCTATGTCAAGCTCGTTAAAAAATGAAACAAATTCTCCTCTACTTGAGTCGAGAGTTTGACGAGATCTAGGTTAAGTTGTATATTTAGGTTAGTTATTTCAGTTTTTGCATAATTTTCTTATAGTTTTTAGGTCAAGTCTTTCAAATGATCTCATAACTCAACCTTCATTTCATCCAACTGATTGAATGAAATGAAGCTGGGGGGCATGCACTCTAGCAGTTATGCTTAGGGGGCATCAAGCACAGTTTTATCTCTGTTTCAAGCTTGTGTAAAAATGAAACTAATTTGAAGCATAGTTTTTATCTGTTTCAAGATTTTGTAAAAATGAAACCTATCTCGAGTCAATTTCAGTTATTTTCAAGACTCGTTAAACTCATGAAAATCCCGAGATTATTTTGCTATTTTTCATTCTCGTAAAACAAATGAAAATGTCGAGTTCTTTCCGTCTTTTCCTGCTCGTAAATTAAATTGAAAGTCGGTCATATGAGTACATTTTTATCCCTTTTTCGAACTCGTTAAAACTTAAGAAAAAGTGAAACCTTGGAGTTCTCTTTTAAGCCCTTTTCAGACTCCTAAAATATGAAAAGATTGCCGAGCTTTTCTTTTACACTCGTTAAAACGGAACTAAAAGACGGTCCCCTTATAGCTCTTTTCTGACCGTAAAAACAGGAAAAGATTGCCGGGTTTTTGTCGTTTCAAACTCGATACGGAAATAAAACGACGTGTCCTTGACCGCTTTTTACTTTTCAGGTCAGTGGCACTAATTATGAAAGTACTCCTTGGTCGCAAGATCAAGCGGTTCCCCCAGGTATTATTTTATACTTTTTCGGGCTTGAGGGACTAAAATGTACGAAAAAGTTCAACGTGGAGTCTCCTTTTGTTTTTTCAGACTCTCTAAAAATTGAAAAACGCCGAGTTTCTCCTATACTGGGCTCGTTAAACTTTTACAGTAGAGGACCTGTTCAATTACAAACAGGAACGAACCACTCCTTCCTAGGGTTCGAATTTAAACTAGGTTGGACTCGTCCGAAGGATGAGCTTATAATCAAGCATATGTTATCCTCCTCAAGCTTGTTAAAAATAAAGAGGTACTTGCCAGAAATGGTGGGGGAAAAGAGAGAAGAATGAACCTGTTTGTTACCTTTTGTCTCAAAAGAAACTTTATTACCACTCTTGAACACGACACTTTTCATTCACCTGGGTTGGGAAATCTTTTACCTCACAGTTGATCAAACCACTTTGAAAGTCTTTAACCGGGTCCGGGGATTAACTTTGAGTTATTCGTCACCAATCCATCTGTCGTGTCGTTATGTGTTCAAGAGGTCTGCAAGCAAAACTTTCATCTGCAAAATACTTGTCATCCATTTGACCATCCCTGAGTCAGTCCTTACAGCAACATTTCTTCAACTTGAACAATGATTTCGTGTTGCGGGCTTGCCTACAACGGGTCGCTTTCTATCGACATCGACACATTATCTAGAAAGATGACTTAGGAATCGACAGTACCTTGAAGTCTACATGCATCAATGGCAGGTTTCTCGCCTTTGACGTCAGTTTACATCATTGACTTTCGATCAAAGGATTCCGTGAAGTGTTCGACATCAAAACATCTATTCACATTTCACGGGTTGTGCTTGGTACTTTGAGAACCATTGACATTACTGGTGGTCTCTCTCACGCTTGTTAATAGTTTACATCATCGACTGGTAATCAAGTGGTTTCTAACATGTTCGACATCAAAACATCTATTCACATTTCACGGGTTGTGCTTGGTACTTTGAGAACCATTGACATTACTGGTGGTCTCTCTCACGCTTGTTAACAGTTTACATCATCGAATGGTAATCAAGTGGTTTCTAACATGTTCGACATCAAATCATTTAATCACATGGCTAGAATCGTACCAATTCGGGAAGTAGAAGTGAAGACCCTGGATCTAGTTTCTACCATCCAGGCTGCAAGGAGTTTTGTATTCATTATCTATGTAGACTAATCATAAACAGATGGCTGCGTCCATACTGTGTCTACAAAAGTCTATAAAATAATGTACTGCAAGATCATTCCTGTATCAGAGTAGTTAGTCCATTAGTTAAAGTTTTGAATCTGAGTATGGGAATGCCTACCTCAGTGATGATATAATCTTATACATGTATTTTGTGTTGAAAATTGCAGGTTCCAACCAGGTCATCCACAAGACAATCCTTGAAATGATAAAGCGCTTCACCCTTCCTAGAATTACAAAACCCTAATCTATTCCAGGCTTCGCACTTTAGGGGGCAATCTGTTACACTAAAAAATGTCACCATGACCACTTACAGTTAGTATGGCTCAAATCAACAGTCATGCTACCCTCTTAGGCAAGTCTTATGCCTCTGCTATCCATCTCAAACTCAAAGAAGAGAGAAAGTCTTGTCAAAAATATGTTTGTCTCTGGGGTCGCAGGTTCTCTCTAGCCTTACCTGCGGGTACGCTCACAATGTTCACAAATGGTGCGTCCTTGGACGCTCTGTATGTTAAGGGACAGGTGCGTCCTTCTGTAAAAGGCAAAATGCGCGAGTTTCATCTTAAAAAAGTTACTTGTGGTTACTTCTAGAACTTTCTAGAGGTCGGTTTGATGAATTGGATGCGCCTCCAGTTGGTTCATGTATCTCTATTAAGGAGGAACTTATCCCATCAATAAGGGAGCTATCCCACCCAAAGGGGGGATTATCCCATTGATGGTGGACCTGAATAACCTCTTTACAGCACTATAAATAAAGACATTAAGCCAGAGGGAGGAGAGGTTGGAAGCAATACATTTTCTTTGGGTAAATGCTGCAGGAATTAGGACTCCCATTTAGAACCTTGTGAGGAGAGATTGTCTTTGCTTGATTCTACTTGGAAGTGGGTGAGCTTTGTCAAAGTAGAGGAAAACCCTTGATGGACCCTGGGAGGAACTTGCACAACACCAAGGCCAGGTTGTAAGAGTTTCTTTGTTTCGTTATTAATACAAACTGGTTCATTTTTCTCAATAGCTTGTGTTAATGAGTTATTTCATGTGTTCCTTGGTCTGCATGTTGAATATATGTTTTATTATATGAAATGCAAGTGCTTGGTAATTGTTTGATTGTTTGTGGTTGCAGGAATTGACATGAAGGAGGAGCTCATCCGGATCGGCAAGGACGGACTACAACAACAGCGTTTTGGAATAAGGTAAGCCTAAACACTTGTAGTTTTCATGTTTTAAAAGGTATATTTAGAGAAAGATCACTCCATTTTGTCTTGTTTGTCGCTAGAGAGTTTAGACTCCTAGGGAGGTCAGTTGTGTCCGCACAAACGACTTTTTCCGCCACGACACACCCATTTACCCCAGCATTGGTGGCTCAAGTTTTCTTGGACCATATCTTCATACTTCATGGCATGCCAACTTCCATTGTGTCTGATCGAGACCCCACTTTCACCAGTAAATTTTGGTAGGAACTTTTCAAGCTACAGGGCATGCAACTCCAACAAAGTACTGCTTATCATCCCCAAATAGATGGTCAAATAGAAGCAGTCAACAAATGTTTGGAGACGTAGCTGAGGTGCTTCATTTGAGACAAGCGACATCATTGGGTATAGTGGTTGCCTTTAGCTGAATGGTGGTATAATACTAACTATCATGAAGCCACCAAGATGATGCCATATGAGGCAGTGTATGTCCAACATACACCTTCACCAGTTTCTTATATCCCTGGATGTTCCAAAGTGCAGGTAGTTGAGTAACTCCCACAGAACCGTGCCATCATTATCGATCATCTCAAAGATAATCTACATCAAGCTCAAAATAGAATGAAGCAACAAGTTGATCAACATCATTCTGAGCACTCACTTCAAGAAGGGGATCAGGTATTCCTGTGACACCAACCGTATAATCAAACATATCTCAAAGAAAAAGGCTGCCAAAAACTAGCACCAAAATTCTATGGGCCATATCAGATACTTTAGTGCATAGGAGCAGTCGCTTACAAACTAGCCTTACCACCTACTTCAAATATCCATCCAGTCTTCCATGCACCGTGCCTCAAGAAAGTGGTGGAGAATAATTTCAGGGTTCAAACAAGTCTTCCCGAATTTGATGAGGAGGGATCACTTTAGCTCTGACCAGAACAGGTCCCCGATACTTATGAATGACATCTCCATGGTCACGTGATCAAGGAATTAGTCCTTATCAAGTGGAAAGAAACCTCTCCAAAAGTTGGGACATGGGAAACAACCACTATTCTTCAGTAGTTTCCGCAGCTTCATCCTTGAGGATATGGTTTCTTTTGATGGGGTAGGGTGCTTTAGGGTCAAACCCTAACCCATTTGTTTATGTAATAAGCCCAAGGGACCTAGTCAAAGTCATAGTTAGTTAGAGAGTCAATAAAGCTCGTAGGTGGTTAGCTGCATTAATAATAATTGTAAGTGGTTGACCCACATTATAGAAAAGGGACCACAATTAGTTGTAAGCGGGCCATAGTTAATAAATAAAGTGGCTAACCTGTGTTATGCAAGGGACCACTAATAGTTAGAGTTTTGGATGTCATTAAGCTATAAATAGTCTTAGTTAGTAGGGGAAATATCATCGAGTATTATTGTAATTGAGCTCTTCTTTGTTGGAGGTTTCCCCCTCAAAGAGGAAAGTGAACATTGTATTATGCTTGTGAATAATAAAATATCTTGCAGTTTGTCTCATTTCATGTGATAATTCTGTGTTTTGGTCTAATATATTGCTTCGTATTTCTAGTATTCTGGATTTCTCATAGGTCAAGAGCATAACAAAGGGGTTTTGTGCACATGTGATGCAAGGTGGAATGGTAAAGTGTTTTCCTTTAATAATTAGTATAAAATACATTCAAACATACATCAAGATAGGAATCCTAAGAGTATTCTTGAAGAATAAATTCTAGTCAATCATTTCATTAATGTGCATTTCTATTGTACAATATGCCCCTCTATAGATAATAAGCGACCAAAGCAATGTCATAATAATATATTCAATTTAACTAAGTGCATAACTATATCCTATAATCTCTCCATGAATATATCCTCTAATTCTATGAAATCCTTATCCCTAACTTCTATCATTTTCCTCATATTTAATTCATACATGAACATTTTATGTGTCTACATTATTACAATTAAATAAACCAATTCATACATGATTGATCTCATATTGTATTTATTCCTTCATACTCCCCCTTAATGAACACTTTTCATGTTAGTACTCAATAATCATCATCTATCTCTTCAATTAATATTTTTAAAGCATCCAGTTTGCAACTTCCTCTTCTATGGTTTTTGTTAGTTCCATGTAATACTAGTGTATTCCCTTATTATTATAGTCATTATAGCCCCTTATTGTTATTGTTGTGCCCATGTTGTCCCCATATTGTTATTATTGCACCCCATAGAAACCCACTATTGTTATTGTTGTGCCCTTACATTATTATTGTTATGTCGACTCTGATTATATTGTAACCCCTTAGACTCCTATATATAGAAAGGAGGTTTTGTCATTTAAATCATCCAAGAATTGTTCATTTATATAATGAAAAGGAGGATGGCCCCTTGAAGAGACTGATTTTGAAGTCATTGATCTCTCTTTTCTTCTATTTTGTGAGTTGGTTGCATAACATTTGGTATCAAAGGTTTGGATTATACGGTTTCGCTGCTTCAAACAAGTCATCGTTTAATGTTCGCTATAACTTTTTTACTACGAAGTTTCAGAAGCTGAAATTAAAACCCATTTGAGCCGAAATCTTGATGAACCTCGGGTCCAAATTTCAGATCTTGTTTCGTATATTTTTGGAGTTATGATCCAAGGAATTTAGGTTTTTTGCAGGCTCCCGAATTACATCTCAAATAGGTGACCTTGGAAAAATCGTTATAACGTACTCTCTGAGTATTAGATTGAAATTACATGAACAGTTACAAAAATCAGACGAACTTTGGTTTTCTGTGTATCATTTCAAGTCCGAAGGTCGAAAAAGTGACACGTGGCACTTCGTACAAGTTCGCTCTGCTAAACTAGTCTATAATCGGGGCATCGTGAGAGATTCGAATTAACTCTTTCTTGGATAATTGAATCTTGATTATACTGGTGGAGTTGGAAAGAGGATGTAGAGGGCTATCATAGGACAAAATTTCAAACCTTGGAGATATGAAATTACAGAGATACAACAGATTCAATATCGAGCACCTACAAAGTGAAAAAATGTGTGTAGTCTTAACAATGTAAACTTTGAAATGGGAACTCTAGCCAAAAAACCAAAAAAAAAACATGAAAAACAGTGCTAAAAACGAAAAGTGTTGATATTGAAATAACACCTTTTTTTTCTAAGGTAAATTTTTAACATGTTTTAAAAATGGCAGTGCAAACCAATTTTTTATGCAAAAATTGTGCAAAAAACACCCTCAAAACAAAAAGTGTTGATGGTGGAATAACACATTTTTTTTAGGGTAAATTTTCAACATTTTCAAATAATGGCGCAAAAGATTTTATCATGACTCCAAAAAACATCAAAATTTCAAAAAAATAGTGAAAACATAAAATTAAAAATTAAAACAATAAAAAGAAAACAAAATAAAAGTTTAAAAAAATAACAAAACGTAAATAAAAATATATATATTAAGAACAAAACCTAAAAGTAAAAAAAAAACAAACAAACAAACAAAAATAAATTAAATATATATAAAAAGACAAAAAAAAAAAAAAATCAAACATAAAATAAAATAATAATAATAAATAAATAACAAAAAAAATCATTAAAATGATTAAAAAAAACAAAAACAAAACAAAAAAAAACCAAAACAAAAACAAAATTAATATAAGAATTAAAAAAAAAATTAAAAATTAAAAGAAATAAATAATAAGAAAAACATATTTTCAAAATAAATGTAAAAATAATAATAATAATAAAATAAAATATATCTTGGAAACTAAAAAAAAAAAAAAACAAACAAACAAACAACTACTATTAAAAATCAGAAACAACTCCTATCCTATCTGATGCAAACCAAAGAAACGAATTAATCTCACAAGGCCAAATCAGGAATCCGGAGAGCTCTCGAAGGCGGCTACAATGGCGGAACCCTAAACCCTAGGGTTTGTTACAGGGACGTTTTCCCATGGCGACTAGCGTTTTGGGGTTTTGGGGTATGGGAGCACTGACGGTCTGATCATCGACAGCGGTTTCGGGTTTCACGGAGCATTATTTTACTCTGCGGTCCCCTCCTGGTTTCCCTGGCGCACTGACCCCTCCTACCTTTCCGCCGGTCGGTCCCCCTGATCGATTCCTGTTTTGGCTTTCTCTGCACCGACATTCAGCATGGGAGATGAAGACTTGGTGGACTATGAGGCGGACCCCACGCCTCACCAAGACATCTGGGCTCACCCAAAGAGGCCTCATATGATCCCGCGGAGTGTTGCACTGGGCTACGAGACAGGTGCTTCGTCTCTGCAGCCGCACCTGTCGCATACAGGGAAGAACAAATCTCCAGTCTTCTCCCTAGCGGACTCCTCGCCACTTGACTGCCCGCCCCTATCCCCTGCGACGATTCAGTTATTGGGTTCTTGCTTTCAGAACTCGCCTTCTCTCGACGCTCCGCTCCAGTTTCAAAATCGCCCTGCTTTACCTCCGCCCCCTCCGCCTCTGCCTCCATCAACCTCACATTCACCCTCTGTTTCCTTTATGCCGCAGGCCCAACAGCCCCCCCTCCGCTCCTCCTTATCTCTTCCCCCTGGCACTAGCAACACGGTTCCTCGCTCTCCGATTCGCTCGGGTTGCTTCACTACCCCGCCGCTACCGATTCGATCCGCTGGCTCCGCACATCATAGCTCTACTGACCCTTGCCGTAAACTTCTAAAGGAGTTTCCCTTTGGCAAGCGCTCAGAGAAGGTGACAAAAGGCAGATGCCTTCGAGCAATTAATTCGGATTTCAACATCAATTTTGGGCCTGAAGCACCGCTGCCGGACGTGATGGATGCTGCTCGCAAGGTCCTGGTCGGTAGGGTCCGTGGCCGCACCTACACTGTGGAACGACTCAAGCTCTGGGTGGAGGAGATTTGGGGCTCATTCTTTAAAGAACTTCCAGATGTTATGGTTCTCACGAGGGGCTGGTTCGCCTTACATTTCCATCGACCCGAATATACCCAGTGGATCCTCTCTCAGTATTGGCACATTGAGCTAGCTCCAGTCATGCTCAAGCGGTGGGATCCCCTCTTCGACCCGGAACGAGAACAATTGGGGGCTGGACCCATTTGGGTTCGCCTACCTGGTCTGCCATGGCAATTTTGGACCCCGTATGCCTTTAAGAGAATAGGGGACACTCTAGGTACTTACCTGGAGCATAACAGATCTTATGAGAAAACGGGCATCAGGACAATGGGTCGAATACTAGTCCACTTGGATACCAGACTAGGGTTAGAGGAAAAAATCACCCTGCACCACAGCCATGTCTCTCGCAAATAGCTTCTAGACTACGAAGGCGTTCCCTTTCGATGTCGAAGATGCCATAAAATTGGCCATCTCTATAAGGATTTTCCACTGAATTCGGGGGTGACTTCTGACGATACCAAAGGACCTCGACAGCAGACCACTGTGGAACAAAATGCTGGAGATAACATACCAACGGAAGGCGAGCAGGCACAACAGGAGACTCCATCCAAGAAGACGGGTGATAGCGCTAAAAAGAACGCTTGAAGGAAGGCATCATCTACACCAGGACCGCCGCGTACTCGCTCCAAGACTGCTGAGGCTGCACCTAAGCCGGTGGAAGCTGCACCTACTCATCTGGGTAATGCTTCCAATCCCATCTGTACTCACTTTTTCTCTGATGATATGCATTCATTTGTGAACTCTTCTTTGCGGACCTCCCACTCAGAAATTGTCTCCCTCCCTTCCATCCTTTGCACCATTGCCCCACCTCCACCCACTTTCTCTACCACTCCTCCCTCTCACAACCTGGTATTGGGCTGTCCTGACTCCCTCTCCTCTCCGGTCGGATCCGGTTCTCATCACTATCATATGAGGCCCCAAGCACGGTCTAGAATTTTGGGCCTGGGATCATCCCCTGGTCGTCATCGCAAGCAAAAGCGAGGCAGACCTTCTAATATCTCTTCAACAAAGCTAAATGCTGTTGCGGATGTTGCCATGGGGCGACAGTTTACTATTGAACGGGCACTTAGAGCTATTGAGCCCCTGACCTGCGGTTCCCCATGATCTGGCTCTCCTACAATTGCAGGGGACTAGCCAATCCCAAAAAATGACTGGCTCTGAAAAGACTCTTGCATGAATCTAGATGTGATATCATTTTCCTTCAGGAAACACTCTGCACATCCGAGGTGGCGGTGCGAAGTCTACAAGCTATGCTCCCTGGCTGGGTTTTACATGGATTGGATGCGTGTGGTCGATCTGGCGGACTGCTCATTGGAATAAACCCCAGAAAAAGCAGGCCACTCTCTGTTTGGGGGGGTAGTGGCTTCCTCGGTATGGACATAATCATGGGTGACCTGGGCATCCCAATCAGAATTATTAATATTTATGGGCCTAATCAGAATAGACTACCATTTTGGCAAAATTTCCTAAATGGCAACCATATCACTCAGAATACAGTGATAGGGGGCGACTTCAACTTCTCATTGGGGGTTGGAGAATCCTGGGGTCATCATGCACAGTGCGATCCTATTGCGGATCAAATGAACATGTTATTAGATGCACATCATCTAGTGGATATCCCCATGAACAAGAAGCTTCCCACTTGGCACAATCAGCGTACAGGAGAGGCTGCTCTGGGGCGGCGATTAGACAGATATATGATGCATGAGGAATTGATACAGTTGTTCCCCTTATACAGACAATGGGTCAGCACTGGGGGTCTATCCGATCACCACCCGATTCTACTTCAGATCAGTGACAAAAAATCAAAGCCGCGCTCCCCCTTTAAATTCTTTGCTGGATTTCTCCAAGAGCCGGAATACATCAAGCTGGTCACGGATTTCTGGGCATCACAACCCCCGCTGAGGGATCAGAGGAAAGCGATGGATTTCTGTGATAGACTAAAGATGCTCAAAGTAATGACCGAGACCTGGGCGAGATCAAAGCGGAACAGAGATGAACAGATACTGAAGGATACTGAAGAACAGATAGCTCTATTGACTGATGAGAGAGGGGCTGGCTATCAATCCGACGATTCCAAAACACTACTAAGCCAGTTGCTTGGGCAAAAATCGAAGATATTACAAGAAAAGGAGGAGCTATGGAGACTTAAAAGCAGAGCCATTTGGCTCAAAGCTGGGGACAGCAATACAAAATACTTTCACAACCTTGCCAATGGTAGAAAGGCATCAAATACCATTTGGAAGCTACCAAGGGATCCAGATGGATGGGCTACCACACACCAACAACTTGCCAGTTTGGGGGTAACACACTTCAAGCGACTATTCACGGCGCCGAATGTTGTCAATCTTCCAGACATCATCAGTCTTGCAGGAAAGTTTCCTCGGTTTGTTGGATAGGAAGACATTGAAGACCTCAGTCAACCGATCACTATACAAGAGCTGGAAAGTACCCTCAAATGGTTAAGAAAGATAAGAGTCTGGGGCCAGATGGCTGGCCAGTGGAGTTCTACCTGGCTTTTTATGATCTGCTAGGCGAGGACTTATTGGAAGTCGTTGAGGAGAGCAGGATCACTGGGCACATACATCCACCTATGAACCAGACCTTCATTGCCTTGATTCCCAAATCTGATGACCCCACATCCTTCAATGATTTTCGCCCTATCTCCCTCTGTAATTGCCTCTATAAAATCATTGCCAAAATCATTGCCAACCGCATTAAACCTATTCTGTCCACACATATATCTGCAGAACAATTTGCCTTTCTCCAAAACCGCCACATCCAAGAGGCCATAGGCACTGCCCAGGAAGCTTTACACTCCATAAAGCTGAAGAACCTCAAAGGTATTTCACTTAAGATCGATCTTGCAAAGGCTTTTGATAAGGTAAATTGGCTCTACCTTAAGATGATTCTTACCCATTTGGGCTTTCCCCATACGCTCATAAACTGGATTATGGGATGTGTATCTTCTGTCTCCTTTGCCATCCTTATAAATGGTGCAGCCTCTGCCCGCTTTAATATCAACAGGGGTATCAGGCAAGGCTGCCCTCTTTCCCCACTACTCTTTCTTATTGTTATGGAGGGACTGAGTAGGCTCATTGCGGCTGCAAAAAGGAACGGTGACTTCAGCGGTCTCAAAATCACTGAACAGTACTCTCTTACCCATCTACTGTTTGTTGACGACATTTTAATCTTTCTCAATGGAAGTGTCCGAGACATCATCGCATTAAATGATATTCTACTACTCTTCTGTAAAGCCACGGGCATGGAAATCAACAGGGACAAATCCACCAGATCCATGATGAGATGCACACAACAGGAAACTCAGCTGGCGATCCAGTACTTCCCCTTTTTGGAAAGTAACTTGCTGGAAGGCATCAAATACCTTGGTTTCAGATTAAGGCCGGATGGATATAAATCTGAACACTGGTCATGGCTCATAAATAAAATTGAAAAAAGGATCATCTGCTGGCAACATCGACTACTGTCAAAAGCTGGTAGACTACTGTTGATCAAATCTGTACTCGAGGCTACCCCAGTCTACTGGATGTCCCTCACATGGATCCCAAAAGGCATCCTTCAAAAAATTCAACAAATCTGCAACAGGTTCCTGTGGAATGGCAATAAAAAGGGAAAGATTTTTGCTTGGACAAGATGGTCCCTCGTTTCCATGCCAAAGAGATGGGGAGGGTGGGGTCTAAAATCTCTCTCAGATTTCGCACAAGCGTTAACAGCGAAACAGGGCTGGTCACTCCTCAAGATGGACAGTTTATGGGCGGAAGTAATACACCAAAAATATATTTGGCCCTCCAACATCATTGAATGGCTTCGCAGACCCACTTGGAACCACCAGGGCATATCCGCGATCTGGAGGGCCACACTAAAAGCTATGCCACTCATCCGAGATAACCTTCTATGGAAAATTGGAAATGGAGCACAGGTCCGTATAGGCTTAGACCCTTGGCCTGGTTCAGGGAACGCACACCTTCTGCCGGAAGGTTTGATCCGACATCTCAACAACGGGGGCATTAAATATCTGGCACAGATTGGTGATCCTCAACGATCAACTATCTTCACTCAGGCATGGATCACGGATCGTCAGTGGTACCTGTCAGATGAATGGACTGAATATTGGCAAGGATACATTCAGGCACTTACCGAATCACACATCAAGCTTCATGAGGAGGAAGATGAACTAATATGGGCACCTGCTAAATCTGGTATTTATGCACCAAAGCTTGGCTACTTAAAGCTTATCGAAGCCAAGAAACCTGACATACAAAAAAACTGGTGGAAAGATATCTAGCAACTACAAGCACAGCCACGAGCCAAACTTCTAATGTGGAACATTATAGCAGACAAGCTACCTACAGGCGCCATTCTCAAAAATCGGGCTTTCGCTGGACCTACTTGGTGCGTACTCTGCAGAAAAGAGGAGGAATCAACGCCCCACCTATTCCTTAACTGCGAGGTTACAAAGGATATATGGCAGCAGGTCACACGGGCCCTCAACATAACCACAGTCTGGCACGCTGCAGATATACCCACAGCCTGGGATCAGTGGTGGACTGCGGTGGCTTCTGAAAAGGCCAGGAACTTACCGCCTGTGGTGTCCTGGTTCATATGGAACAAGCGTAATGCCATAATTTTTTAGGATTACAGGGTCAACTGGCAAATACTTCCGCCATCCATTTGCGCGGCATACATGGAAATCTCATTTGAAAATAAAATTAACACACCCAGGAACATCTTGCCTGAAATCATCAACAGGGATATGCCTTGGGCGTATTTTGACGGGGCAGCACCATTGCAAGGTTGTGGGGGGGGTATAATACTTCATCTAACATAAACACATTATTTTCACCTGAGATTGGGACTCGGCCCGGGCACCAATAACCATGCTGAGCTTATTACACTGACACATCTTCTATACTTTGCTCTATCCAAAAACTGTCGACAAATACAAATCTTTGGGGACTCAAAGATTGTGATTGATTGGGCAAATAATAAATCTATTTGTCATGCATATTCTTTGAAACACATCTTGGAAGAAATTGCTTTTTTAAAAACACATTTTGACCAGATCACTGTTTCTCACATCTACAGGGAAAGAAATGCAACTGGTGACCGGCTCTCGAAAGAAGCAGCGGATCGCCCTCTAGGAGACTGGCTGATTGAAGAATACAATCCAGAGGGGATGCACAGATTCTATCATCGTCCATATATTGACGGCCTGTAACAGGGGGACAACCTCTCCATCTAAACTCTGATCTACATGTTTTTATTTTTGTATATAACAGCACAGTACTGATCGGCTCTATACTTTATTTCACTGCATGAGGGCTCATATACCTCAAAACTCTAGTTTGACGGATACAGAACCACCGTATCCTCAGTGGGACTTACAGGATGTTTATTTGTATAATTTTTTGAACAGTGGTAAAACCACACTACTGCATATGCCTTGGCATCAACAGCATGTAATCTCTATTATTTCTCTTTAATAGAAATTATGAACTCTATTTTCCTCGGGAAAAAAAAAAAAAAAAAAAAAAAAAAAAAAAAAAAATACTATAAAATTAAGCAAGTAAAAATAGAAAAATTTTAAAAATATATATATTAACAAAAACCTAAAAAAAAAAATTAAAAAATTAAAAACAAACTAGATTATAACATAGACAATCATAGACTTCCTAAGCTAGCTTTAAATTCCAGCCAAAACCACCTAAGGCTCAGTCGAGGGTGGCATAAAGACACAAGGGCCTGGTCAAACTATTGGGAGATCAACGAAAATGATGCATTGCAAAACATAAATAACATTAAAGATATTGTTACTTTTAAGTTCAAAGAAAAAAATGTGGTGTGAGAAAGATTTAGCGGCTAAAAGAAAATTAAGTTATTATAAGAAGGTCATCAACCCCACCCTAGAAGATCAAGAGTATCTCTCTATTTTAACTAGCTCAAAGAAGAAAATTAATATAGATTGAATTCTCATGAGCTCCATAGTGAAACAGGTCGTTGGGCAGTTCCTAAAACACCATGGATGGAAAGGATCTGCCATATATGTGAGAATAGGAACATCGAGGATGAAAACCACTTCCTCTTAGAGTGCCCCGCGTACAATCACATTAGATCTCAATTTCACAATCTTTGTTACAACACTAACCTTTCTAGCCTTTTACAATGTCAAAATTATAGTGAGCTCGGGAGGCTTCTCTCCAAGCTTTTTGAGCATAGGAATAAAATCTTAAATCAAAATAAATAATTTGTTTCTTTAGGTCTGATAGACCATTGTTTGGTCTCAGCGGATGTTAACCACCATCATCATCATCATCAAAAAAAGATATAGAAAATTAACGAACAAAAAAAATTAAAAACTACTAAAATTAAGATTAAAAACATTAAAAAAAAACCTTAGAAAACAAAAATATACTCAAATTAAATTATATATATATATATATATAAACCTTAGAAAACAAAAATATACTCAAATCAAATTAAATTATATATATATATATATATATATATATATATATATATTATTTAAACAAAAAAAAATTGCATAATTTTTGTTTAAATAAACACTATTTTTTTTTAAATATATAATTTTTATTAAAAAAAATTCTTATTTTTATTTAAAAAAAAAAAATTAAACATATATATATTTTTTTAAATATATATTTTTAATTAAAAAAAAAAAATGAGCCACACCTTGCCGCTGCACGGCTGCCCAGGGTTGCACCCCCACGGGCGGTCAGACAATGGCAAGGCGGGGCACAATATATTTTTTTGTTTTTAAAATTAATAATATGTATATAAAAAAATGTTTATATATATAAATGCTTATTTAAAAATAAAAAATAAAAATTGCACAGTATAAATATATATATATAATGCTTTTTTTTAATCCAAAATATATAGTTTTATAAAACTTTTAAATGTTTTTTTTTTAATAAAAAAATATACATATATATTTCTAAATTTTAAATGTTTTTTGGTTTTTTTTTTTAATTTGAATATATATATATCTATATATATATATATATATATAAATTTTAATTGTTTTTTGGATATTTTTTATTTTATTTTTAATTTGAGTATATTTTTGTTTTTAATTTTTTTTAATCTTAATTTTAGTTGTTTAAAAAAAAATGGTTTTTTTTTGGTTAATTTTCTATTTTTTTAAATCTAGTTTGTTTTTAAATTTTATTTTTTTTAGTTTTTTGGTAAAAAAAAAAATTAAATTTTCTATTTTTACTTAATTTTATAGTTTTTATAAGTTTTGTTTTTTTTTCCAAATTCTTTTATGGTTTACGAGATGAATTTTTTTTTTTTTACATTTTCTATGTTTGTTTTTGTCTTTTTTATTTATATTTTTATATTTGCTTTTGTAAGTAATCAACATTTAAAAAAAAAAAAAAAACAACAACTAGAAAATTTGTTAAGTAATCATGATTTCAAAAAAAAATTTGACATAAAAAATTTTAAAGTGTCAAAAAATGTAACACTTAAAAAAAAGTATCCACACACTTAAAAAAATTGGGCATTAAAAATTTTAAAATGTCGAAAATAAGCCCTCTAAAAAAAAGGTTAGTGTTGCATCAACACGTTTCAAAATAGGCATGAAAATCACTAACATTTAAAAACAAATATTTATATTTGATACATAAGAAAATTTAAATTGTCAAAAATATGCTCCGAATAAAAAAAAAAAAAAAAAAAAAAAAAAAAAAAAAAAAAAAGGTGTATTCTACATCACCACTTTTCAAAATCGGTTGACTTTTTTGCTACCTCAACAAAACGGGTAATCGTATCAATTCCCGTTTCAAAGTTTACATTGTTTCTTTTTTAAAAATTTCATAAGTTTACCTCGATCGGGGTGCATGTTGGAGGTTGGAAAGGACGGTGGACAGTCATGACAGTTATGAGGATTAATGGAAGGGTACCCTCCACCGCCCCCCACACGCTCATGGCGATGGATGTGGTGGCCTATCGCATGCATAAGGCAGACGTGGTAGGAAAGGTGGGAGGCGTTGCAGGTAAGGAAGGATAGGGGAGAGGTTATGGCATGATAGATTGTGGAGTTAAGGCAGTTTAGGGGAGTGATAACTGCATTATTGTGAACGTTGGTGGGAGCTGGAGCACTGGAGCAAGGAGGCGGAGGTATCGTCGATGGCATCAGTGGAGCGAATTCAGGTATGTTTCTTGGTCCTGCAACCCTCTTGCTATGGCAACATTGTTTGTTTATGGATGGAGGGTTCGGGAGAAGCCAGGGGAGGGGAACTGGGGGGCTAGCCGGGGAGAACACCGCAAGCTTGGGTTGGCTACTATCTGGTTTAGTGTTCTGGCTTGGAGAGTCCTGAGTGTCGACCTGGTCAGCGGATGGGAAGCCTCCCTTGAGAGCAGCAAAGTGAATTCACATGACTGTTTGGGTGGAGTGGAAGAAGCACTGCAATGGGGAAGGGTAGGCATGAGGGAAAGCCGAGGAGTGGCGCAACTTAACTGGGCAGAGGGGAATGGGAAGGCTCAACCATGCTGGGGGACCCTTGACTGGGCAGAGGGGAATGGGAAGGCTCACCTGTGCATGGGAACTCTTGCTTGGCCACGAGAGGGGTGGGTCAACCGAACTGTGTATGAGTGGCAGTGGGAAGGGAGCAGAGAGCAGCAAGACAAGGCAAGGCGACCAGCCTCGTTCCCTGAATGGGTTGTCACCCAACCTGCGTCTGTCTCTGAAAGCATTAGGGATAGGCAAAGGAATAAGGTTAACGGTGGTATTGAAATTCAATGCCAGAGGTTAACTCATCGTGCCTTTGAACAGGGTGTGGACAAAGAGGAGATGGCTCGGCTGGCAAGAGGAAGAGGGCGTGGAAGACGTGGGAGGGAGCCTGCACGGGCAAATGGCCTGAGCACCTTGGAACCGAGAAGAGGAAGAAAACTGGTAGAACACCTCATCAGCGAAGCTGCAACGGCTTACAGGGAGGGAACGGATGTTGGTATCCGTAAGTTGTTGGAAGAATGGGAGGGAGAAATTAAACAAGAAGGCCAGACCGAGGACGAGATTCAGAACTAGAGGAATATAATCCTGAATCCCGGAAACACTAGAGGCAGAATAACCTAGTTTAAACAGACCCTCTATCTATATTGGCTTATGAAGAGCCTAATGGCGAAGGAAATGGAGAAAATATCAGTGGGGATGGCACTGACCCTCCAAGATATGCCCAACTATAAAAAAAAAATTGCAGCAAATTCAATTTCAGCTTCATAAGCAGGACATCCACCTAGACAGAATTCAAAGGCACATCCCTTGCATCATCAAACTAGCTGAGATGCCTGGTGATTCTGCCAAGGACTCGGCACTGGTCGAGTCAGCTTCAAAAGAGCAGCAAGAATAGCCAGTTAATCTGGGCACTTTTTGTTTTTACGGGTAGCATTTACTTTAAAAATATGCATGCTTATGATAGATAGACATATAGAGTCCTACCATGAAACTGATACTTATCTAGCTTGGTTAAAAAGGTTGATACTTTACTGTTTTTGGATGGCGTATAACGAGGATAGGTGGCCAACAGACTTGGTTTCCCACTGGGAAAGTTGAGGCCACCTATCTCACATAAGTGGTGTAAATTTGTTGTTTATAAATAGAAAATGAAGGAGCTACCAAGCTTAACAAAAAAAATTGCATAAGTTTGGCTTGAGAAATTAGTTTGCAGTGATTCAAAGGGCACAATGAAGCACAATTATCATTAATTGATGCCCCAAAGAAATAAAATGGAAACACCTACTAAGCAAACTGAAATCTCTAACATGACTCATGAAGAAGAGGAAGAACTATAACATGATATACCAAAATTACGAGACCAAGTGCAACAAATTTCACTCTCACAAAAAGTAATAGAAACTAAGATGGATGGTTTAAAGAAAGGCATGGAAGTTAAGATGAATGGTGTGGAATATAAGATGAATGGCATGGAAGCTAAGATGGATGGGGTGGAAGATAAGATGGATGGTTTAGAAGCAAACATTGAAGATTTGAAGAAAGAAATGGAGGGTTTGAAAGGAGGTTTGGCAAAGTTTCTACAAGAAATGATTCCTAATGGCGAAAAAGTAGTAGAGGAAGCTCATGATGAGAACAAAAGAAATGTTAATCATGATTTCATAAAATCTAACGTTGGATTGAAGACCCACCATGTTCCAAAGATCGATATGAGGAAGTTTGATGGTAACGATCATGTAACATGGATACTACAGATTGAGCAGTATCTCAATCTCCATAGTGTGCAAAACACACAAAAGGTATGCATTGCAACTTTATATTTGGAACCCAATCAATTTGTATGGTATCGATGGCTTTGCTCACATAAACAAATTGTCACTTAATTTTTATGGATGAAGTGATATCACATTATGAGGATACAAAAAGCAACACCTTCTTTAGCCAATAGATAAATCTCAAACAAAAGGGTACAATGGTGAATCACATTGGAGACTTCCAAAAATTGAATATAAGGGTAAAATATATTCCAGAGGAGCATAGGATTGATGTTTACATAGGGACTTTAAAGGATAACATCAAACATGAGGTTCGCCTTTGGGAACTTGATTCATTGGAGAAGGCATTCAGGTTGGCAAGAAAAATTGAAAGCAAAATTATGGCAACAAGGAAGCCTACTACTCACAACTATAAAGATGGAAGTGTTTTTGCCCTAGCCTTCCACAACCTACAAGGTTGACACCTCAACAATTGGAAGAAAAAAGAGCAAAAGGGCTTTGTTACAATTGTGATATCAAATACACTAAAGGTCATAAGTGTGCTGAGAAGAAATTATTTTACATAGATTGCGAAGAGGAGGAAGAAAGGGAAAAAGAAACGTCAAGAGAAGAGGGTATAAACCAGGAACCAACCCTAGAGAAAAAAGAAACAAATCTGACCATATCTTCTAATGCATTGGCAAGAATTACCACTCCTCAAACTCTCAAGGTAGAAGGACATATCAAGAAGAAAAAGGCAATAGTGTTGATTGATTCGGTTAGTACCCATAATTTTATTCATTGTAAGATAGCCAAGGAATTGAATTGGTTCCTATATCTAGCACCAGAGTGTCAAGTAATGGTTGCAAATGGAGGAACCATAAATTGCTCTAGAAAGTGCCATAATATCAAGCTATCCATGGGAGAATATGTATTGAATAGTTCAATTCTTTTCATTCCAATGGGTGGTGCTGATGTTGTACTAGGAGTCCAATGGCTACAATCTTTGGGTATGATAGATTTTAATTTTCAAGAACTTTTGTTGAAATTTGTTTGGGAAGGAAAGGAAGCTTAATTAAGTGGTATTGTAGGGAAACGGGAAAGACAATTAGCTCTGACAGCATGATAAAGCTTCTAAAGAAATAACAACGGGCCATAATTGCACAATTATGTTCATTAGAGGTTCCCACATCGAAATCATCTATTTCTCCATATCTCCAAAAAGTTTTGGACAATCATTCCAAGGTATTTGAGACTCCCAATGGCCTCCTACCTATTTGTGATCATGAGCATGCTATTCATTTGATTCCTGGAAGTGTTCCTCCAAACATCAGGCCTTACAGATATCCATATGCCCAAAAGAGTGAAATTGAACGTATGGTTGTGGAAATGCTAGAGGCTGGTATAATTCAACCTAGTCAAATTTCTTTCTTTGCTCCAGTAGTACTGGTGCACAAGAAGGATGGATCATGGTGCGTATGTCCATATTATAGGGAGCTCAACAAGTTCACTATTAAGATAAATTTCCCATTCATGTCATTGATGAATTATTGGATGAATTACATTGAGCAATTTACTTCACCAAGTTGGATCTTCATTCACGATATCATCAAATCAGAATGAAGACTGAAGACATTCCAAAAACAACATTTGGAACTCATGAGGGCCATTATGAATTTTTGGTCATGCCTTTTGGCCTTATAAATGCACCTTCTACATTTCAAGGTTTAATGAATTCCATTTTCAAATCCTTCCTTAGAAAATTTGTGTTAGTATTTTTTGATGATATACTAATCTACAACAAGTCTTGGAAGGATCATGTTTAACATGTTGACAGGGTTCTCAAACCATTGGAGGAGAAACAATTATATTCAAAAACCTCCAAATGTTTATTTCGAGTACAAGAGGTGAAATATCTAGGTCATATTGTATCTCATGAAGGTGTTAAGGTAGACCCTAGCAAAATTAAATCCATTAAGGAATGGAAAGTCCCCACATCCATAAAGCATCTGCAAGGATTTCTTGGGTTGACAGGGTATTATCGCAAGTTTGTTATGAATAATGGAAGAATATGAGCACCTCTAACAACATTACTAAAAAAATATGCATTTTCTTGGACTCCGGAAGAGACGAAGGCCTTTGAACATCTTAAAGAGGAAATGTGCCAAGCACTGGTCTTAGCTACGCCATACTTCACAAAAACCTTTATTGTGGAATGTGATTCCTCAAGAAATGGAATTGGTGATTTTTTAATGCAAGAAGAAAGACTCGTTGCTTTCGAAAGTCGTCCAATCAAAGAAAAGTATTTACACAAAGCTATTTATGAGAAGGAAACATTGGCAATACTACATGCATTTGAGAAATGGCGACCTTACCTAATGGGAAGACACTTCAAGGTAAAAATGGATCATGATAGTCTTAAATACTTTTTAGAACATAGATTATCTTCAGAAGAGCAGAAAACATGTGTCACAAAGATGTTGGGTTATGACTTTGAAATCATCTACAAAAAAGGGAAGCAAAATGTTGTTGCAGATGTACTCTCAAGAAAGGATGAGGTTGTTGAAGCATTGCTTTGTGCAATTTCTATTATCCAACCAGATTGGATAAATGAAGCAAGGGATGAATGAAAGAATGACAAAGAAGTGTGCACACTCAGTCAAAAGTTACGGCAAGATCCCAGTACATCTGATACATTTAGATGGAAAAGTGATTCGTTATGGTACAAAGATCCTTATACCTATGTAAGAATTCCCAACTCAAACAAAAGATTCTTTTGGAATTGCACACCTCTCCCTTAGGAGGACACTCATGATTTTTAAAAACTTACCATAGGGTTAAGAAGGATTTTTTTTGGGATGGCCTTAAATATGATATTCAAAATTTTGTGGTAGAATGTTTGGTTTTTCAACAAAATAAAGTTGAGACAATTAAGACCAGGTGTGTTACAACCTTTATCCATTCCAAGTCAACGTTGGGAGGAGATTTCAATGGATTTTATCACAGGTTTACCCAAGTTCGAAGGAAAGAGTGTTGTCATGGTGGTAATTAATAGACTTACTAAGTATGCACACTTTTTTGCATTATATCATCCATTTAAAGCCAATACAGTTGTATTGCATTTATGGAAACAATTCAAAAGCTACATGGAAACCCAAAGATCAATGTAAGTGACAGAGATCCCATTTTCATTGGAAATTTTTGGACAGAATTATTTTCTTGTTTGGGTACTCACTTAACTCATAGCTCATCTTATCATCCTCAATCTGATGGGAAAACTAAGATATTGAACAAATGTTTGGAATGATATCTTCGTTGCTTTGCATCTAATAAACAAACACAATGGGTTAAGTGGTTTCCTCTGGCTGAATGGTGGTATAACACGTTCTTCCATACTTCAGAAAAAATGAGCCCATTTATGGCACTTTATGGATATCATCCACCATCCATCACATCATATTTAAAAGAAAATCCAAAGGTTCAAGCAATGGAAGATCACTTCGAGCATCAACAACAAGTTCTCTAACTCTTAAAGGATAACCTCACTTTGGCGCAGAATAGAATGAAACAACAGGCAGATCAACATCGTAGCGAAAGAAGTTTTGATGTAGGTGACTGGGTATTTCTACGACCACAACCATACAAGAAATTTCCCTCAAGCAAGCTAAGAAGGATAATAAATTATCACCAAAGTATTATGGTCCATACAAGGTGTTACAAAATATTGGTACTATGGCATACAAATTGGAGCTTCGTGCATCTTCCCAAGTGCACCCAGTTTTCCATGTTTCATGCTTAAAGAAGGTTATATGTGACAAGCTCCTAGTTCAAAAAATATTTCCATAACTTGACGAGGAAGGAAAAATCATATTGGAACCTGAAGCAGTCACGGAAACAAGAAATCGACAGCTACAAAATCAATCAATTTCAGAGTATTTCATCAAGTGGAAGAACTTACCCACTGAAGATTCCACATGGGAGGATGAGAATTTTATACATAAGCATCTAGAACTACTCAAGAATTGAGGACAACACTTTTTTGAAGGAGAGGGGCATGTTAGGTCCCTATAATACTAGTTTATTCCTTTATTATTATAGTCATTATAGCCCCTTATTGTTATTTTTGTGCCCATGTTGTCCCGATATTGTTAGTATTGTGGCCGATAGAATCCCACTATTATTATTGTTATGCCCTTACATTATTATTGTTATGTCGGCTCTGATTATATTGTGACCCCTTAGACACCTATTTATAGAAACGAGGTTTTGTCACTTAAATCATCCAAGAATTTTTCATTTGTGTAATGTAAAGGAGGTTTCCCCCTCGAAGAAGTTCATTTTGAAGTCATTGATCTCTCTTTTCTTCTATTTTGTGAGCTAGTTGCATAACAATTTTTTCTTCAAAATCCATCTTTGAATTTTTAAATAGATTTTGTACCTAAAAATATATAAATATCACTTTGCTAGTGTCCATATAAAAATGTCACCATCCATTGAAATTCATGGGTTGTCAATATTTATATCCATTGGTTGTATAGGATTTCTTTTCCAATACATGTTTATCAACAATTTTTGAATCACAAACTTTTTTTACTCCCCATTCATAATCATGAATCATCATCCCATTTTTATTTGGCTTACCTATAACCATGTCCTAGTTTTTTGGGTTACCCTCAACCATTACAATTTCACATGGTTTATATCTCACCATGAACTATTCATCACATCAATTTATGTTTAGTTAATTGTGAATGTTTCTTTCTCACATGTGGTTTTTGTTTTACCACAAACCATCAACAATCAAGTTCTTGGGGTATAGTTTCCTTATCAAGGCTTACAACCACTACATTATCATCAATTGACCTAGGTACATATAAAAACTCCTCATCATACATATTCATGTGAGGCTAATCTAGTTATCTTAAACATAGGACCATGGTTGTCTTCTTTTCCATCATAACAACATTATCAATAAGGATCATTAAAAATCTAAGGGGTCATATTTTCCATGGATTCACTTTACTTACATTTGCATCTCAATTTTGATACACAAGATTAGTTCCACCATGCATCACTACCTTTCTTTTGCTCCTTTTCTTCTTCATTCAATTACTTCTAATTGAGTCCTCTCCCCCTTTTGCCTCCACAAGAAAAAAACCACTTAGTAGAGGCTTTTTTTAAGCTCTCCAAAAAAATTCTCCCTTTGTTTATAGTGGAGGTTTCTAACAAAGCTGGTGGTTAGAGGTTTTAGTAGATGTTATTTATTTTGCATATTTAATCCATATATGTCACACAATGTGCTAATTTAATAAGCATACCTATGCATATTAATACAAATGTACCAATATCAAGTTGTTATAACTTTCAATAAGATTAAAAAGAACCTATCTTCATTGCATGTTATATTGATATTCACACTCCTACATGATGCAGGAGCATCTGGCTGACAGGGCAAAGACAGAAGCGAGGTTGATATGGTTTCTAAAGAGGACGGAGAAATTAACTCACTGGATGGATAGCATACTTTTTTTTTTTTTTTACTTTTCTTTCATTAAGTTGCCTAAGATTAATGTAATAAATTGTAATTAGGAGCAGTAGTAATTAGTTAGAGTCGTTGTTTCCAGATAGTTAATTTACTGTTGTAAAAGCATGAAAAGAAAATGTACTAGACAACCATGCAAAGTTCCATATGAGGAATAACTGATGTAACCAATTGAACAAACTAACAGCAGTTAGGAAAGTTTGTAAACAGTGCTATTAAAAAGAGAGAAAAAGCACATTAGAGGGTTTGACTAAATAAGAAATACAAAGAGGGAAATATAATTGTTTTCTGTGCACATACATCCCTACAGCATCCTCAATACTGTGTAATAATTGGTATTAAATTATCATGTGAAGATTGTTAAAGCATTGCTGCAGGTTCTAAATCAAAAGGAGAGATAACCAAAGCGGGAGGAGAAGTAACAATGCCCAGCTACAGGCGGCTCAAACAAAATAACCAGACATAAAATAACCATATCAGGTATGTGAACTTACAAATGTAACCCAAATCAATTCCAGCGTTGAATTCATGGAACTGCAAAATACAGTCATCAAAATTTATTGTTCATTTAAATTTTGTTCAAAGTAAAGGAACGAACCCAGTTCACAGACATGGGAATCATGCTAATTGCAAACGGAAGCCAAACCCCATAAGACCCCAACTCATTCCCACAACCAACGACAGTGTTTAACGACCAAAGAACCAAATACAGACAGCGACTCAAGGCCAACAAGAAAATATCAACCCTACAAGTCGTAACAATAAGGTCAAGCAAACCACAAACGAACAGAACGATACTACCCGTGTTACATTCGGAACAACTGAGTGTCCAAGCGCCGAAACCCTTGGGTGGCTCTACCTGTGAAGAGAACCAACAAAACAAGATTAGTCTCCATGAAACGGAATACAGGGGAACTGGAAATTGAGGGAACAAATAAAATGCAGTGAATTAGTTTACCTAACAGGCAAGCCGTAACCGCAACTATACCTTCGAGTGGTCTTCCTACTCACGAGGAGCCGAAGACATTAGACCCAGGTAGAAAAAGGAGTACAAGTGTCCAGCATAGAACAGGGAACTTACCAGGTAAGTTGGCGAAGAAACCGACGGAAATCGCCACCATAATTCTGCCGAGTTTGTGGAGGAATCGAACCAGCGTTGGAGAAATGTCACCAAGGACCATACGACCATCAACCAACTGTAAACACTCGTGAAAACATAGGCAGCGAACCGATAAAAGACGCACAGAGGCGGAGACCCACTAAGGTAGACACCAAACACACAGTAACAGTCGACATACAAGCAGAAGACCACAAGAAAACAAACCTTACCAGGGTTTCATCAATTTGCCAGGTGAACGAAAGACTTCCAGGTCGAGTCCCGAACCATCGAGGCCGTGAAGGCTACCAGGAGCACGTAGCTCAGGAAAACCAGGCGGACAAGCCTCAGAGCAACACAAAGAAAACCACAGTGAAGCTGCAAGGGGTCGCCGAGAGCTCACAGAGCAAATGACCGAGAGAAACAATGAATAACCAAATGAGCGCGAAGGTGTGAAACCCTATACCAAGGCGGGTTCATAGAATTCCGAGGAGGGACAGATGTCCACCAAACAAACAACCAACGTACAATCACCGTAACCCCACTCAATTCAACGCAGATTGAAAATCAATTGACATATATCCAAAATCTTTTGATTAATATATTTATTTGTTGGTACACCATCAAGGGAAGCGCTTTGACGGCGGGACCACGTGGGCTGGCCTCATCAAGTGGTATCAGAGCAGAAATTGAAGAAAATAGAGGGAGATGGAAGTTCAAAGACGAGGACGTGGAAGAGGTGTGCGTAGAGTAGCAGACGAGGGCTTGAGGGAACAGTTGAGAATCCTTACTGCTCGCTTAGAAGCAGTGGAGGCAGGAAGGAGAAGAGACCCAGAACTTGGGGATGATAGTGAAGAAGAGGCAGCAACTGCTACGGACGGATCAGAGGAAGAAGCCCCGGAGTTAAGACTGTTGAGATCGGTACTGTTAGCTAGCAGCAAACCCAAACCTGAGATCCCTAACTATGATGGCAGTCTATCCGCAGATGTTCTGCTGGATTGGGTAAGTGAGTTAGATAAGTATTTTGAAAACGAAGAGATCAGTGAGGACAAAAGAGTTAGATTTGCTGCGACCAAGTTAAAAGGACACGCTGCTTTATGGTGGGATAGTGTCCAAGCGGACAGGAGACGGATGAACAAGCTACCGATAAGGAAGTGGCCAAGGATGGTGGCAAAACTGAAGGGAAGATTTTTGCCTAAAGACTATCAGGTCGAACTTTATCGACGAGTGCAGAATTTAAGGCAGAAAGGTATGACTGTAAAGGAATACACAGAGGAGTTTTATCATGTAAACTTGTGGGCTAGTTATACTGATGATACTCCAGAAAAAACAGTGAGATACGTGAATCAGGCAGCAGCTCCAAAGGTTCAGGGACAGCAGAGAAGGGAGATAGCACCAGAGGAGGTCGGCCATATCAGCGGGGAAGAGGAAATGGTCGTGGAAGGGGGACTAATGTCTAGTGCTACAGGTGCCATAAGTGGGGGCACAGATCCTTCGAATGCCCGGAAGCCAAGCACGCTGGCCAGAGGGGAGCATTTGTTGCACAGCCTGAGGAAGCTGAAGCACAGCCCCGGGAGATAGAAAATGTGGCAGAAACAGGAGAGGCTTTAGTTTTAAACAAAGTATTGTTGAAGCCAGCCAAGGAGATGGCTGAACAGACCCAACGGAAGGCACTGTTCCGAACAGTTTGCAAATCACATGGAAAGTGTTGTAAATTGATCATAGACAGCGGAAGTACAGACAATTTAGTTGCCACCGAGATGGTGGAAAAGCTGGGATTGAAGCGACTTAAGCATCCCACACCTTACAAGGTGTCATGGCTACAGAAAGGCCACCAACTATTAGTTGATGAACAATGCGAGGTTGAATTTCACATTGGCAAATACCAGGACAAGGTTGTCTGTGATATTATGCCAATGGACGTATGCCATATACTGCTAGGGAGACCGTGGCAGTATGATCGGAAGGTGACGCACGATGGGAAGACGAATTGTTACAAATTTGTGAAAGATGGAATCAAACATACGCTTGTACCCATCAAAGAGGAGGATGCAGTAGAATCAAGTGGAACAAAAGCATTGTTAATAGGAGGAAAATAGTTTGTTAAGCAGATTGAGGAAAACGAGGTAAATTATGCGATTGTAAGGAGGACAAAAACGATGTTGCTGAACACAGAAAAGTCAGAATTGCCTGCAGAGATTTAGGAGCTGTTGGAAGAATTTAAAGACATTGTAGTCGACGATCTACCAGATAAGTTGCCTCCCAAGAGGAGCATTAGCCATCATATCGATTTCATACCTGGAGCAAGCCTACCGAATAAGGCAGCATATAGAATGAGCCCGAAAGATAATGAAGAGATTCGTAAACAGGTGCAAGAGTTGCTGGATAAGGGACTGATCAGAGAAAGTTTGAGCCCTTGTGCGGTACCAACAGTACTCGCACCTAAGAAGGGTGGAGAATGGCGAATGTGTACAGATTCACGAGCTATCAATAAAATCACTATTCGGTACAGATTTCCCCTACCCAGAATGGATGACATGATGGATTGTCTTAGCAGGGTAGCTTATTTTACGAAGATTGATCTGAAGAGTGGATATCATCAAATCAGGATTAGAGAAGGAGATGAGTGGAAGACAGCTTTCAAGACTAATGAAGGGTTGTACGAATGGCTAGTCATGCCATTTGGATTGAGAAACGCTCCTAGTACTTTTATGAGATTAATGAATGAGATGTTAAAAGAATTTATTGGCAAGTTTGTGATAGTTTATCTTGACGATATTTTGATTTTCAGTAGAACGAAAGGAGAACATCTTCAACATGTTCGAAGGGTGCTAGAGAAGTTACAGCAGAACAAACTGCTGATAAACTTAAAGAAATGTACTTTCCTGTAGAAGGAACTGGTCTATCTGGGGTTTGTAATTGCGGAAAATGAATTGAAGATGGACCCAGAAAAGATTGCGGCAATCATAAATTGGCCGTCACCGAAGAGCTTATTTGAGGTACGTAGTTTTCACGGACTGGAAAGTTTTTATCGGAAATTTATTAGGAATTTCAGTGAAATCTGCGCGCTGATGCTAGACACCATCAAAAAGGCCAGTCAACCTTTTTGTTGGACCAGAGCAGCAGAGGACAGTTTTCAGCTTTTGAAGCGGAAGATTACGGAGAGGCCAATCTTGAGGCTGCCCGACTTTAACAAACTTTTTCAGGTTCGATGTGACGCAAGTGGGACAGCTATTGGCGCTGTGCTCAGTCAGGAAGACAGACCGGTGGCATTCTTTAGTGAGAAATTAAATGAAAGCCGGCAGAAATACTCCTCGTATGACAAGGAATTTTATGTCGTGGTCCAAGCTTTAAAGCATTGGAGGCACTACCTGCTGGGCAACGAGTTTGTATTATTTTCTGATAATTCAGCGTTACAATATGTAATGCAGCAGCACAAATTAAACCATAAGCACGCCAAATGGGTAGAATACTTGCAGAGTTTCACTTTCATGTTAAAACACATTAGTGGGCAAGCCAATAAAGTGGCAGATGCCTTGAGTAGAAGAGCTTTGCTCTTACAGGAAAGTAGCATACAGGTGATGGGATTCGAACATCTAAAGGATCTGTACCAAACCGACACAGACTTCAAAGAAGCGTTTGAAGCCTTCCAAAATCCCGTGTTGAGGGATACAAGTCCATGGTTGGACTACAATTTGCAGGAAGGATTATTGTTCAGAGGTGGACAATTGTGTATCTCGGACTATTCGATGAGGGAAAATATTGTAGGGAGAAGCATAGTGGTGGTCTAGCCAGTCATTTTGGCATCAACAAAACTTTGGATCAACTCGGACACTTTTATTACTTGCCCAGAATGAGCAGGGATGTACAACGATATGTGAACAGGTGTAAAGTCTGCCAACTGGCGAAAGGACACAGTCAGAATACTGGACTTTACACGCCACTACCTGTTCTGAGCAGGCCATGGGACTCAGTCAGCATTGACTTTGTCTTAGGACTGCCTAGAACGCAGCGGGGGTATGACTCAGTGATGGTGGTGGTAGATAGATTTTCAAAAATGGCTCATTTTATTCCTTGCCAGAAAACTAGTGATGCCACGTACGTAGCTCACCTGTTTTTCACGGAGGTTGTTAGATTACATGGCCTACCCAGATCTATCGTTTCTGACAGGGATGTAAAATTCACAGGACACTTTTGGCGCACCCTGTGGAAAAATTTGGGCACGCAATTGAATTTCAGCTCTGCGTATCATCCGCAGACTGATGGACAAACGGAAGTGGTGAACAGGAGTTTGGGAAATTTATTACGGAGTTTGACTGGGGAAAATTCACGGTTATGGGATCGTGCTCTCGCTCAGGCAGAATTCGCTTATAACGATTCGCCCAATCGTAGCACCAGACACAGCCCATTCCAAATTTTGTACGGCATGCATCCTCGGGGAATACATGAACTGCGAGATTTGGGAAAATTGGAGCGGAGAAGCGCGGATGGAGAAGATTTTTCCGAAGCAATGAGCGAACTACATGAACAGGTAAAATTAAAATTGCAGGACAGCGTACAGAAATATAAGCAACAAGCAGATTCAAGGTGAAGAGAAGTGCAATTTAATGTTGGAGATGAGGTCCTCGTGCACTTGTGCAAGGAACGATTTCCTAAGGGCGCGTATAATAAATTAAAATTTAAAAAAATTGGTCCCTGCAAGATCTTGCGTAAATTTTCAGCCAACGCCTACGAAATTCAGCTGCCACCTGATATAGGCATATCACCTATTTTCAATGTGGTGGATCTGTTCCCATATACTGCCCAAGCAGAGGAAGACAGTGTGGTACGGCCAGAACGGGACACCCAAATTGGAGACAGTTCTTGGATGAAGCATATGCCTTCGGCTCAATCCCATGAGATTGAAGGGATCCTCAGTACCCAGGTAGCCAAGAAGACACGTAGGAAGGAATATCTACGATATCTCGTCAAGTGGAGAGACCGTCCAATGGAGGACAGCTCGTGGCTCGACGCGGCGCAGATACAGAAGGCTGGCTATTCGGTGGAGGAGCTCATGGAACGGAGCCATGATTTTCTTTTACCCTGGGAGCCTGATGCAGGAGCATCTGGCTGACAGGGCAAAGACAGAAGCGAGGTTGATATGGTTTCTAAAGAGGACGGAGAAATTAATTCACTGGATGGATAGCATACTTGTTTTTTTTAATTTTACTTTTCTTTCATTAAGTTGCCTAAGATTAATGTAATAAATTGTAATTAGGAGCAGTAGTAATTAGTTAGAGTCGTTGTTTCCAGACAGTTAATTTACTGTTGTAAAAGCATGAAAAGAAAATGTACTAGACAACCATGCAAAGTTCCGTATGAGGAATAACTGATGTAACCAATTGAACAAACTAACAGCAGTTAGGACAGTTTGTAAACAGTGCTATTAAAAAGAGAGAAAAAGCACATTAGAGGGTTCGACTGAATAAGAAATACAGAGAGGGAAATATAATTGTTTTCTGTGCACATACATCCCTACAGCGTCCTCAATACTGTGTAATAATTGGTATTAAATTATCATGTGAAGATTGTTAATGCATTGCTACAGGTTCTAAATCAAAAGGAGAGATAACCAAAGCCGGAGGAGAAGCAACAGCGCCCAGCTACAGGCGGCTCAAACAAAATAACCAGACATAAAATAACCATATCAGGTATGTGAACTTACAAATGTAACCCAAATCAATTCCAGCGTTGAATTCATAGAACTACAAAATACAGTCATCAAAATTTATTGTTCATTTACATTCTGTTCAAAGTAAAGGAACGAACCCAGTTCACAGACATGGGAATCATGCTAATTGCAAACGGAAGCCAAACCCCATAAGACCCCAACTCATTCCCACAACCAACGACGGTGCTTAACGACCAAAGAACCAAATACAGACAGCGGCTCAAGGCCAGCAAGAAAATATCAACCCTACAAGTCGTAACATTAAGGTCAAGCAAACCACAAACGAACAGAACGACACTACCCGTGTTTCATTCGGAACAGCTGAGTGTCCAAGCGCCGAAACCCTCGGGTGGCTCTACCTGTGAAGAGAACCAACAAAACGAGATTAGTCTCCATGAAACGGAATACAGGGGAACTGGAAATTGAAGGAACAAATAAAATACAGTGAATTAGTTTACCTGACAGGCAAGCCGTAACCGCAACTATACCTTCGAGTGGTCTTCCTGCTCACGAGGAGCCGAAGACATTAGACCCAGGTAGAAAAAGGAGTACAAGTGTCCAGCATAGAACAGGGAACTTACCAGGTAAGTTGGCGGAGAAACCGACGAAAATCGCCACCATAATTCTGCCGAGTTTGTGGAGGAATCGAACCAGCGCTGGAGAAATGTCACCAAGGACCATACGACCATCAACCAACTGTAAACACTCATGAAAACACAGGCAACGAATCGATAAAAGATGCACAGAGGCGGAGACCCACTAAGGCAGACACCAAACACACAGTAACAGTCGACATACAAGCAGAAGACCACAAGAAAACAAACCTTACCAGGGTTTCATCAATTTGCCAGGTGAACGAAAGACTTCCAGGTCGAGTCCCGAACCATCGAGGTTGTGAAGGCTACCAGGAGCTTTAGCTCAGGAAAACCAGGCGAACAAGCCTCAGAGCAACACAAAGAAAACCACAGAGAAGCTGCAAGGGGTCACCGAGCGCTCACAGAGCAAATGACCGAGAGAAACAACGAATAACCAAATGAGCGCGAAGGTGTGAAACCCTATACCAAGGCGGGTTCATAGAATTCCGAGGAGGGACAGATGTCCACCAAACAAACAACCAACGTACAATCACCATAGCCCCACTGAATTCAACACAGATTGAAAATCAATTGACATATATCCAAAATCTTTTGATTAATATATTTATTTGTTGGTACACCATCAAGGGAAGCGCTTTGACGGCGGGACCACGTGGGCTGGCCTCATCACTACATCTTTATATATGGCACAATAGTGTGATTAAATATATTGAATTGAAATATTGTTAAAAAAAAAAAATTATTGAAAATATTATAGATGTCTTTTACAAGATCACAATTGTATTATTGATGCACTCACATCAGAATCATACTATTTCCCACATAAGTCATGCACACCCACATTACATTGTAAGAACCTATAATAAAATATTGTTTTTAAAAATAATAATTGGAAAAGACACTAGTGTGTCATATACCCACATATGCATCATCTTGTCATGTTATCATCTAGAGCACCATGGTAGGGTAAAAATTTAAAAAAAAAATACCAAACGATAATATTGTAAATTTCTTCAGTGGTTCATTCCATCAAGCAATGATGCTCACTATCCACCTATGTCTACCCCATTGTGTAATGTTGATATGGTTTATTTTGGAATTTTGCAAACAGTTATAATTTTGTTTTCTCTATATGGGAGTGATGCCTCTTTGGCCAAGAAGAGATCAAGTAAAATCATTATCATCCTTTAATCTACAGTTTTAGTGGTTTAAAATTTAAAATTTTTCATTGATTTGAATGTTCTCTCATTTTGTTAAAGGCTCACACCTCAAGTCAATAATTTTAAAGTATACACCACTTATGGTACATTCATACACACTAAACACACCATTAGAATAAAGATAGCATATTGAATTTTGTTTTACTTGTTGATGCACTCCTAAATTTATTAATGCACAATCAATGGTGATGTACTACATCTTAGTGCAACATTAAATCATATTGTTAATGCACAATTAAATTTAGTCTTTAATTATATCTCAAGCACATAGACGAGCTGAACATAATAAAAAATATCCCTAGCTTATTGGTATGATAATACATGAAAGGCATATTGATGGGATAAATTTAACATATTAATGTTTATTGTGCTTGTTAATGGACTCATAAATTGAAATATACATCGTGGGTGATACTTTACTACATCTTTAGTACATTATTAATTTAAAATTAATTCATCAATTTTCTACCTACTTTTCGCATTGCAATTAAATTACCTAATGCACCTCTCTACCAATGCTCTATTACATCTTCTGTGCACCACACCAATAAGATAAATATAACACAAAAATTCTTGGGCTGGTTAATGCATTAAATTTTAGGATGCAACATTAGTGGTGCTCTAATACCAAAAAAGAACCAATGGACTAATATTTAAACAAATTATTCTTAGTTTTATTAAAGAATATAGTGTTCGGTAGAGGACCACTGGCCTTTTCATAAAACCTAGCTAACTCAGTAGGGAACCGTGAGGACACCGGGATTCCATTAGAGTTTTGTAAGGGGTTTACAGTCGTTTCCACAATCTGCTTCTGGATCACTGGTTGGGCCACTACTATTGTAGGTTCAATAAACAACACCAAGTTCAATTCTAGGTCATTCTCGACACATACAGACTCAAACCCTAAATGATATTTTCTATTTTCAAAAGAAATATTTTAACAAAGTAGACTCAGATTCTGATAATGAATCTAGGAAAGTAAGGCGAAGGGTCTTCAACTTATCCAATAATGACGAGTAAACCTCCATATAAACAGGTGACTAGAGGAGTTGTGATCCTAAATTCTTTAGAATTAATTAATGATGTGACTAGGGTTTTCCTTGTCTACTAACATCTTCAATATCCAAAGGTATAACAGACCTGCAGTTATGGCATCCTTTCAGGATTATGTCTGCATTGAATTTTGACTCTTAAATCCAGTGAAGAATAGCGTGATGCTGCATTGCGGTAAACTCTGAGGTCATACATAACAGCGTGGGTGAAACTCCCATAGACCGAATTGAAAGACAGGTTAATAATTTGTAGTTTAATTTTTAAGGAGGCCTGTTCCTGTACATCTCAAGGGCATTTGACCAATCATTTGGAGCAGATCCTACATACATTTTTGGGCATACGAATTGCATATCTGAATACAGGAAGATTTCACTAGACAAATTCCTGAGCAAAGTGCTTTTGTTAAAGATGTGAGCCAAAATATATGTGACCTGCATAGAAAATTGATGTGATGAATTGTTCAACATGTGATTCAAATCATTGTTCAGATTAACCAATTAGATTTTATTATTAATAATAATATAAATAATAACAATCATATTATTAATAGCATCTTCGGGAAAAAATGACATAAAAATATTTTTATCAATGCTTTTCGAACCATCCAGTGTGGTTCATCTTCACGATAAGATAAGTATATTTTTATGTGATTTTCTCCGGAAGATATTATTAATAATATTATGGATCACAGAAGTCTTAGCTCAAATACAATCATATTATTATATATTTATGATTATTATATTAATAGTATATTATATATTAAAATAATATTAAGTTATTGTATAATATTTTATTAATACATTATTAGTAATATTTCAAACTCTAATATAATTCACATTTAATATATTATTGTTATATGTGAATTAATGTGGTTGAGCTAGCACAATCATATTAAAAATATTAATGTAGTTGAGATATGAATAAAAGCTTCATTTGTATCTACCATTGATAAATATATATTAATAAAAATATTATTATTATTATAATTAATAGCAATTTTAAATTTATGATAATTAATATTTAATTTTTAATTATTTAATATAATTTAAATATTTAATAATATTATTAACGGATGATAATAGTAGTAATATTAATTAACAATAATAATTTTAATAACAATAATTATTTTAGTAAATGTGATTGATATGTGCCTAAGGCTTCATTTCTATCTAAGACACAAGTTATTGATAAATAATAATAATAATATTTATTTTTTATTTTTTATAAAATGTAAATAAATAATAATTTATTTTCTTTAAAAAATAATTAATTTTTAATATTGATTTAGAAAAATATAAATATTTAAGTATTGAGGGGATTTTCCTAGTACATTATATTAAATATCATTTTTTGAGATTCAACTGCATTAACAAAGTCATTCATCTATGACCATTTAGTAAGTAATATAAATATTTTTATTTTATTTAATGTTATAATTTATATTAATTTATGTTAATAAAAAAATAATTATTATTATAATTATTACTTGTTAATAATAATTTACTATTCATAACTAATAAATAATAGTTAATGTAGCCCCAAGGGTTAGCTCAATCGGTCAAGTCGGGGCCTCGCCAATGGGAGGTCACAGGGTCGAAACCTGAAAGCTCTTGGGGTTAGGTCTGTGGTGACCGAGGGGTGGACCCCCTTCGGGTGGGGTCCACCCAGATTTATCGAACCTGGAGTAGCGGATCAACTGACCAGGGTCCGTGAACCAGTTGGAAAAAAAAAAAAAAAAAAAATAATAGTTAATGAATTAATTGGAGATATGATAGAGTAGATTTCGATTATATCGGGACTGGAAGCTCTACATAACCGTTGTGGTTTCCATGGAGGCCTCGGGGGCCATAACCCCGGGGATTGACAGTCACAGACCTCGCCCCGCGCTGACCTGATACTTTCACCCCCATCCTGCCTGGTTTTACCCTCTTCCGTGGTTATTGTTTTGTGTTTTATCGTGAAGCAACCCTGGTAACCTTGCTCATGGTTTACTGCCTCCTCGACATCTGCTGCTCTGCTGACCGTAACTGTCGTTTTCGATGGAGTTGGACGACGACGTAGACTACGAGGTGGACCCCAACCCCGACCAAGTCATCTGGGTGCACCACCGAACAAGGGCAAGCTCTGGTTCTTTGCTGCCAAACAACAACCGCGGACAGTTGCCCAGTCCGTTCCATTCCGCCCAAGCCCGAATGATAAACACCCTCCGCCCTCTATCCACATTGATCTCTCTCCAACGACCTTAAATTTGCTAGGCACCTGCCTCCATTCCTCCCCTACATTCGATGCCCCCACCCTCCATAGACCTCTCTGCCCTCGTGTGCACCCTCGTCCTCTCGCATCCCTCCGACCGGTCCCCCTCCCCACTCTATCCCTGCTCTCTCCAGTGCAACCCTAGCTCCTGGAAGTACAAACCATAATACCCCGATTCGATCTGGGTGCTTCATTTCCCCTATCCCTAATCCCAAATCCACCCCGTCCAGTGCCCAAACTGTCAAGCAAGGTTGCAGGGGTTTACTTAAGGAACATCTGACGGCTCACCGCTTAGATAAGCCCAAGAAGGGAAGGTGCCTCAAAGCTGTGGACAAAGATATCAACCTTACCCTTGGTGAGGACATTCCGATGGGGGAAGTTGCAGACACGACAAAGAAGGTTTTGGTTGGACGAGTAAGAGGAAGAAACTACACAGTGGAACGTCTTCGCCTCTGGACCTCGGAGATTTGGGGCTCCCTTCTCAAGGAACTTCCCATCATCAGAGTCTTGGCTCGTGGTTGGTTTGCCCTTAGGTTTCACAAGGAAGAATACACGGATTGGATCCTCTCTTGTTTCTGGCACATTGAGCTGGCGCCAGTACTGCTAAAGAGATGGGATCCCCTATTCGACCCAGAGCGCGAACAGATGGGTGCAAGGCCGATCTGGGTTCACCAACTGGGCCTCCCAATGCAATTTTGGACCCCTCCTGTATTCAAGTGAATAGCAGATGCTCTAGGGACTTATCTAGAACATGACCAGTCTTTCGAAAAATCTAGGATTATGACAATGGCAAGAATCCTTGTTCATCTAGATATGAGGGAGGGGCTAGAGGAGAAAATAACACTACATTGGAGGCATTTATCATGCCGCCAAAAGCTGGACTACGAAGGAGTGCCCTTCCATTGCCGAAGATGCCACAAGGTGGGGCATCTGTATAAGGATTGTCCTTTTCTCTCTACTTCCACACAGGAGAATGTAAGGGGTGTGAAACACCGACTGTCTGAAGAACCGAATGTGGACGAGCAGCCCTCAGGTCAGGATCACTCTAAGGAAGCGGATGGAGTCACTGCACAGCAAACCAGTACTCCAAGGATACCATCTACATCCCCTCCACTGTCTCGATCTCGGTCTGTGGTGGATGTTGCTCCTACATCGGGTAATGATCCTCTTTCCTATTCCTCTGCTCATCATTACAATAATTTACATTCATCTTTGCAATCTCTTGTGTCCCACTCTGAATTTTTTATGAGTCCACTACCCCCCATTAACTGTGGTTTTGAACCTCCCTCCCCCATCTTCTCGACTACCCCTCCGTCCCTTCTTGCACTTAACCCCCTCCTTCAACCATCTTCCTCCCCCTCTGCATCAGGTCCGCACTCTTACAACCTTCGATCCCGTCCATTGAATTGCATCCCCCTGCTTGGCCTTGGTATACCCCCTCAATCTGCAGAGACTAAACCCTCCAGAGGTAGACCTTCCAAGCTTGCAAAAGCCATCAAATCTGCGGTGGCTGATGTGGCGCAGGGTCGTCAGACCACTATTGAAAGGGCACTTAGAGCACCTGAGCCCTTTGAATATGTTCCCTAATGATTTGGATTTCATTCAACTGCAGGGGATTAGCCAACCCTAAGAAAAAATTGGCTCTTAAGCGTCTCTTGAACCGATCCCCCTGTGACATTTTATTCCTTCAAGAAACCCTAAGACCCTTCGATCAGATCATTAAAATTCTACATTCTCTTCTTCCTGGTTGGCACTTTCAAGGCCTGGATGTTGTGGGTAGATCTGGGGGTCTTGCCATGGGTATAAACCCTAAATCCATCAAAGTGATATCTTCTTGGGGTGGCATGGGCTTCTTGGGCATGGACATTCTTACTGCTGATTTAGGCAAACATATCCGAATCATGAATATCTACACCCCCAACCAAAATAGACTTGCATTTTGGCAATCCTTACTGGATAACTCATTGATCAATTGTTCCACCATCATCGGGGGAGACCTAAATTTTTCCATTGGGAATGAGGAATCCTGGGGTCATCACTCTCAGATTGACTCTCTCTCAGACCAGCTGAGTTCCCTCCTAGACCTATATGGGCTTATTGATGTCCCCATGAACAATAAAATTCCCACATGGCATAACAGACATACTGGTGATGCTGCCCTTGGAAGAAGGCTAGACAGATTTCTTATACATGAAGAGCTCCTCCGAACCCTAGCCCTATACAGGCAATGGGTTGGCTCAGGAGGCATATCAGACCATTCCCCCATCTACCTGGAAGTGACCGGTCCTTCTAGGAAACCTTGGGCCCCTTTCAAATTTAATTCATCATATTTAAAAGACCCAGACTATGTCAAATTGGTCTCGGATTTCTGGCAAGCACAGCCTCCCCTCAGAGATCAGAGGAAGGCCATAGATTTCTGCACGAACCCTAAATCAGCTCAAGAGATTAACCATTGACTAGTCCAAGAAAAAAAAAGAGAGGGATGAACAATCTTTGGTGGACATTGAAGATCAGTTGGCCTCCTTAACTAATGAAAATGGGCTTGGCTACTCATCCAATGAAGCAAAGCTCCACCTTGTGGAATTGGAATCCCAGAGATCCAAGATCCTTCTGGATAGGGAAGAATTATGGAGGCTCAGAAGCAGAGAAATTTGGCTGCAAGCAGGAGATGGAAATACAAAATTTTTCCACAATTTTGCAAATGGAAGGAAAGCCAATAACACCATTTGGAAGATGCCCATGGAACAGGAGGGATTGGCCTCCACTCACTCTCAGCTTGCCCAGCTAGGAATTGCCCATTTCAAGCGACTATTTAAAGCCCCCACTGCCCCCTCTCTGCCTGAAATCATCAATCTTGCTGGTCACTTTCCTAGCTTCTTGGATCTAGATGGCATCAACGATCTCATCAAACCTGTCTCCATGGGGGAACTCGAAAGCACTCTAAAATGGTTCAAGAGAGACAAAAGAGCAAGCCTGGATGGTTGGCCTATGGAATTTTATATTACTTTCTTAGACATAGTTGGCCCGGACCTGCTTGGAGTAATTGAAGAAATTCAGACTCTTGGTCGCATATATGCCCCCCTTAACTCCACCTACATATCCCTCATTCCAAAAACCAACTCCCCCTCCTCCTTCCATGACTTCCACCCTATCTTACTCTGCAATTGCCTATACAAAATCATAGCCAAGATTATAGCCAGCCATATCAAGCCTATACTATCTGACCACATCTCTCAAGAAAAATTTGCTTTCCTACACAACAGACACATTCATGAAGCCATTGGCTCTACCCAGGAAGCCCTCCACTCTATCCAATTGAGAAATCTCAAAGGAATGGCTCTTAAAATAGACTTATCAAAAGCCTTTGATAAAGTAAGCTGGCTATACCTAAGAATGATTCTCACTCATCTGGGCTTCCCTCTGGAGTTCATTAGTTGGATCATGGGCTGTATTACATTTGTATCTTTTGCAATTCTCATCAATGGGTCAGCCTCCCTATCCTTTCAGGCGGAAAGGGGAATAAGGCAGGGTTTCCAATTATTCCCTCTATTGTTCCTCCTTGTCATGGAAGGCCTGAGTAAGTTGATAGATTCGGAGAAGCGATCTGGGAGACTCAGGGATTGAAGATTACTGATCATTTTCTTTTGACCCATCTTCTCTTCGTGGATGACATACTCATATTCCTAAATGGGAGTGTACAGGATATCATTACTCTAAAAGATTCAGTAAAGCTTTTCAGTATTGCTACAAGGATGGAAATCAATAGGGAAAAGTCCTCTATATCCTTCTCATAATGCTCCCACCAAGAAATACAACTCTCACTACAAAATTTTCCCTATCAGATATTGGATCTGCAGGTTGGACTGAAGTACCTGGGCTTTGGACTCAAAGCGGATGGCTACAAACTAGCTGATTGGGTCTAGTTCATTACAAAAGTGGAGAAAAGAATAAACATCTGGAGTCATCGCTTCCTTTCCAGGGCAGGAACACTGATACTTATCAAAGCAGTATTAGAAGCTACCCCTATGTTTTGGATTTCCTTGGCATGGATCCCCATGGGGATTCTTAACAGAATCCAAAAATTTTGCAGCCATTTCTTGTGGAAGGGACAAAAGGAGGGGAAGCCGTATGCCTGGGTTAAATGGAGCAAAATTGCACTACCCAAAAAATGGGGAGGGAGGGGATTAAAGCAGCTTTTGGCTTTCACACAAGCACTGGCTACTGAGCAAGGGTGGAACTACTCCTAAAACACAAGAGTCTCTGGTCAGAGGTAATCTGCCACAAATATATCTGGCCCAGCTCCATTATTGATTGGATAAGGCGTCCCTATTGGAATAGAAAAGGTATTTCAGTCATTTGGAGGGCCATTCTAAACACCCTGCCCATTATCAAAAGAGGTCTTATCTGGAAAATTGGAAATGGTGCATCAGTGCGCAGTGGGATTGATCCCTAGATCGGCAGTGGGAATGTATATCAACTACCACCATAATTGATCACACTCCTCAACAACTTGGGAATCCTATACATTTCGAAACTTGGAGACCACAGAAACACTACTTTTCTTCTACAAGCATGGCACTCTGGTGCGGAGTGGAATATCCCGCTTCAATGGGAAAGACCGTGGAAAAATTATATACAAGCTCTATCAGAATCCCATGTTTGACTAAATGAAGAGGAGGATGAACTAATTTGGGGTCTTTCCAAAAAGGGTCATTACTCATCCAAGCAAGGATATGATCTCATTCAAGCAAAGGCAAAACCAGACAGACTAAAGAGTTGGTGGAATCACCTTTGGAAGTTGAAAGCTCCCCCGCGCACAAGATTATTAATGTGGAATATTCTTGAGGATAAAACTCCCACAAGAATTAATCTAAGGAAAAGGGCTTACATAGGACCTACTTGGTGTGTACTCTGCCATCAAGAGGAGGAATCGAATCAACACTTATTCCTCACTTGTCCTACATCAAAGCTGCTATGGACATAAGTATTGCATACTCTCAACATTAACCAAAACTGGCATGGTGCGGATATCCCAAGTGCCTGGGACAACTAGTGGGGAGAAGAAAATGATCCAAAAATTAGAAACCTGCCACTTCTGGTCTCTTGGCACATTTGGTTGGGTCACAACAGCATCATATTCCGAGACAGGCTTATAAATTGGGCCCTGATCCCACCTAAAATTAGCTTGGGTTATGAGGAAATCCCAGTTGAAGAGCACATCAACAGACCCAGGATCATTAACCAGGAACAGATCCATAAATCTCGGCCCTGGGCCTATTTTGATGGGGCGACACAAGCTCAAGGTTGTGGGGGAGGCATAATATTCCATCTATCAGACACACATTTCTTTCGGATTTGCATGGGATTGGGCAAGGGCACAAATAATTATGCAGAGCTGATCTCCCTTCGACACTTGATTTATTTTGCCATTCTCAAACAATGCAGACATATCCAAATATATGGGGACTCCAAAAATGTCATAAATTGGTTTAACAATACAACTACATGCCATGCATTTTCTCTAAGAACTATTATGGATGATATTGTTTTTTTAAAAACACATTTTGATCATATTTCATGCTCTCACATCTACAGGGAGCGTAATGAAAGGGCGGACAAGATTTCGAAAGAGGCAACGCATCGTCCTCGAGGAGAATGGCTGATCACTAAACATACTCCGGAAAGAGTCTACCAGTACTTTCACAGGCCATACATAGACCGGGAACTTCGGCGGGCGGATAGCCCCTAAGATCTACAGCACTTTTTGTCTATTTTATACAGTTTTTCAATATTTGTAATTAGCACCTTCGAGCTCCTGAACAACCATCACCCACAGGTGACATTTTGGTTATGTAATATCATAGTTGTACAGCACACCCTACTAGGTCTACATATAACCTTCTTGGTACTATAACAGCTGACTAAGGTCACAGTATTTGCATATGCCTTTGGGCATCTACAACATGTAATTTTCAACAGATAATGGAAATTACGATATTTCTCCCCAGGGAAAAAAATAGTTAATGAATTAATTATTATTAAATAATAATAATAATATTAATTAATAAAATATTAATATTAATAATTAATTCATTTTTACATAATAATTATTATTATTAAAAATAAATAATAATAATTAATTCTTTGTCACAATGTGATGTTGTGTAATGTCCCTTCCTATATTATTTTGGAACATGATTAATTTCTATATTTTGGGGCCGATTTTGGAGGTGATGGGGCCCATTCGATTTTTATTAGGAGATTATACTTAGGAGAATTTATTTTGTTGTGGTTAAATTACACATGGGGGCCACCCACACTAGGGAAAGACACACTTCCTAGTTCGGTTTGCATGAAGGTGGTTAAGTTTTGCATGTAGGTGGCTAAGTGAGGGCCCATGATGGAGGTAAAATTGGAGGGAAAAGTGCTTCACGAAACCTATATAAGGAAGGTACCTCTCCTCATTTCATTCATCTTATAGCAGTATATCGATTTCTCTTTGGTTGCTCGAGCTGCTCAGCCGAGTCACTAGCTGTTTAGCACAAGTTCTTTATGAAAATAACTCACCCTTTCTTCGAGGGACTTTGAGTGCCACCCTAGGAAGGTTTTCTTCATTTCTTCAGTAGGAGGATCACATTGTGATTCCTAGTACTAGCATTCCCTTCCAAGTTGTTTGTATTACTAGGGGACGCAGTGGAGAGGAGGTCAAGTACATTGGTGGTGCTTAGCAATGGATATTTGACATGGGATTTTCTGGAGAGGAGGCTAGGGAGGATTGTCAACATCTAGGAGAGTTTGGAAGCTGATTGAGCTTCCGGCTTGGCAATGTGGCTTTCGCACTACCTAAGCTAGCGTAGAGGCAATGTGTGGGAGCTCATTTGGTGGGTAGAGTATCAGTCCTTGAGGTTGAGCTTTGTCATGGAGCTTAGAGGAAATATTTGGAGTGGTGTTTACTTCCATTTCAGAGCTTGGAGCGGGACATTGTGGTCATTCCTTGTAGGTCGTATTTCTGGAAGCTGTTTGGAAGGCATGGGCCATAGAAGAGGTCGAATTTGAGAGGTCAAAATATGGCAAAACCATTTCTGGGTTTATCTGGGTTTTTGACAAGGATCTCAGCTATAAAGATTCAGAATTATCTAAGCAACGAAAGTGGGGTTTCAGACGTATCTTTGCATCAGACACTACATAATTGTTGGGGATTGTATAGTGCCTTTGGGGGTCGATTTTGGGAGGTCAAAATCGGGCCAAACCATTTCTGAGTTTTTGTGGGTTTTGGCCAAGGATTTTTTGGCTGAAGTTTTATCACTTCCTACAACGGAGACAGGTTTCTTGCAGCTCCTTTCCAGCGAGCAGTTGTAGTTACTAGGAGACACCGTAGAGCATTAGAGGAGCAATTATTTCCATCATTAAGATTACTGTTTGACACCTGAGTTATGTCAATATTTCCCTTGAGGAAAGCTCAGGTGCATTTTACTCACTATTGTACTTGCTCCAGTCCATTAATAAAATGGCTCAGCTGGTTCACATTTATGTTGTGTATTGAGCATTTGTTATTCGTTTAATTTTTCTATGTATGAATCGCATTTTCTTTTGTATATCACTATTTGTTCCAAATTTTCTGCATTTGAGACATTAAAATGGTATGAGAGCATGATCTTGGCCCAATTGTGGGAAACTAGCCAGAAGATCATGGAAGTTTTGGGTATGAGTGCACAGTGACGGGTGAAATCAGAGACAAACCCATGGCTCAAGGGAAATCCAGTATGCAGAAATTCTAGGGTAGACTTCATTGGGACAATGAGCGATTAGCCCAATTGAGGAGGGTGACAGAACAAACCCATCCTCACCCTTACAACAGAGATGTTAGAGGTGATCAGGTTGTGGGGATGCAACCATCTACATCATGTGGGGAAAGTTGACCAGATCAAAGCACCAGATCTCCTGAAAGGAGTAAGCAGGACAGAGACAGTTAGAGGGTGAGTACAAGGGGCACTTTTGCTGGTGGGGACCTGGCTTTAGATATCAGGAGCCTGAGGAGGAGGTTGAGAATGATGCTGACAACCCCTGGATGCTGAGGAGCACATTGATATACCCGATGTGGCACATAAGTCTCCTTTATTAGAGACCTCTTTGATAGCCCCGGTTGACACCTTGGTGGAGAAGATAGAGCCTACACATATAGAGCCATTTGTTGAGGAGGAGCCACCCATGGATGAGATGCCAACAGTTGTTGAGGTATCTGAAATTATGACCAAGTTTACAGGCGATATATGCCCACGACAATTCCACCAGTTTCAGGCAACCTTCTAGCATTAAAAAGGAAGGTCACATTAGTGCATGAGGCTATTTTGTAGTAGAACGAAGAGTTGGATGGTGTGAGATCGGTTTGTGTTGAGTCCATGGCCAAATTGACTCATGTTGGGGGGAGGTTGGATTCTCTACTGGTGTAGCTAGAGTGCACATTAGAGCGTGAGAGTAGCCCTCTTATGGCATACATAGACGGGGTTGGCAGCATTGTTAGGTTACCTTGGCCCATTGGACAGAGAGAGACAGAGCTACCTTGTCAAATTTTATGTATTGACAAGGATAACGAGATGAGATGACCTGAGTTGCATAGGGTGCACCACCCGCATGCTAGGGTATTTCTATGTGCGGGAGTTCGTGCATTCGATCCCTCTCTTGGGGTTGGGTGCTGAGAGATTCTGAGTTGCTATCTGGTGGAGTGGGCTATGGGGATGGTAGTGGACCCATGTGGAGCTCATCTGGAGTTTCCAGGCACTAGGGATGCTAGAAGCCTCGATTGGCATTGGGATCTAGGAGAGACCACCTATCATTTCCCAGGTATACCAGTTGATTACGACCTAGAAGGTATAGTTGACTTAGCAGTCAAGCGTGCACCTCCGCTAGGAGAGTTTCGGTCAGCACGAGTGGCCCACCAGTTTATGGACAAGGTTTTTGGGCTGACTTGGTACGATGTTTGTACATAGGATCATGAGGTGATCAGCACACTCTAGCACGAGTTTTTCGGACCAGGTGGCATTGGCAAGCCACCAGATGGCACCTTGTATGGAGTTGGGGATTCTTCACTTTCGTGTGGGGCATAGAGGATGCAAAGGAGCAGTGCAGGGGTAGCATCACAGTTTACACACATAGAGATTCACTTCGTGGATCCCTCAGGGAGGATTTGGAGTGAAGATCCATTCACTAGAAGGTATGATGATGCGACAATGGAGGTGATGATATACCGGTTGGGTGTGGGCCGACGCATAGGGAGATAACTTTAGGCCACCTCATTTGGGGGTGGGTAGGAGCATCTAGCATGGAGCATTGGTCTATAGATGGGCATGGAGATCCATGGGGGAGCGCCTCACGTCGCATTGAGTATATGCAGGGAGTGACCGGTACAGTGACACATGTGGGACACAGGATGGTATAGGATGGCATAGTTGTAGTTGGGGGTATCCAGTGGTGTACAGGGACAGGTTGCGGTATACAGTGGCATGTTGAGGAATGCGGTGTTGCTTGGTGATGTGCAGTGATGCATGGTGTGACACAACAGGCTCTTGGAGCGTTTCCTCCAAGGAGGCATATGGGCAGGGTCATTAGGTGTACCATTGGATGCAGATCACCTAGGATCGATGAGGACATGGTTGAGCATCTAGGGAAACCATGCTTAGCAGAGACAGGGCTTCGAGAGAGTTATCAACAGATCTGAGGTGGAGAGAGTGTCGTTTGTAGGATCACTCTTGGGCATTCTAGCAGAATGTTGATCATATTGTTTGGGAGATACTCGCCCATCATCCTCCAGTGTTGCTTACATTCACAGAGTGTTTGGTTGTTTCCCCTTGACACTCTCCATTTAGGCAGCAGGGTATGGGAGGCTCACCCTAGATAGTTGGATGAGACATTGCATGCCATTAGTCGGGAGGAGACTCTTTAGTTGAGACCCTTGGTAGGAGCTCGAGCTGTCAGATACAAGCTTAGGGATGGCGTGGTTGATAGCTGAGGTAGCATACATTCCACCCCTGAGCTCACACTTGAGGGACAGTGGATGGTAGACTTCATCTACAAAAGGGTACCCAGACTCCAAGCAGTGTCGAGGTGTATCATCAGGAGTTGGGATAGTGGATTTCACTGCATGGTCTAGTAGGAGTAGGGCAGGTTCATAGGTATGAGACTTACTCCTTATACTTGGGGTCCACCCAGGGAATACATACAGGGATCGGAGATGAGGGCCAGATGGGTTCTAGCTAGTAACGATGTTACACAACGACATCCTATGAGGAGTGGGATTTATGAGCTCCTCGTATGTTTGGGGGATCTGGGGATCAAATTGGCAGGAAGATCACTCCACTTTGTGATGAGTACGGTCATGGCAAAGGATGATCCAGCTCACTTTGGGTTTGAAACAGGGGGGATCAATGAAACCTCTACTACATGGCAAGGTAGACTTGTCCTTTTATGGCTCAGAGTTGAGATTGTCAGTGGAGGGGTAGATATTGGAATCATGGAGATGCCCGGGCAGGATGAGCTTAACTCTCACAGATTTTTCGCCATTAGGCCTCAGGAGGCAAGGATATTGTTTGCGCACGATGGGGAGTATGTCATAGTCAAAGTAGCACAGCGTCAATATGGTTTCACCACTCTGGGACTAGGAGGGATTTGGGGCATCACAACTCTTCACAACTCAATAACCTTTAGGGATGTGTTGGCTACTACAGGGGGAGATCATACATACTGATGGACAAGGGGACTTCTAGTACTTGCACCAGGCAGGATAATGAGTGGAGCGAGAGGAGCTTCATGTTGGAGAGGATTCCCTAGGATCCTAGTATTGAAGTATTCTTTCATATCAGGATAGTACAGAGATCAGGCATGATCCAGTGGCACATCTGGGACCCTGGCACATTTTACAGTGACCGTGGGGAGAAACAGTTAGAGAGGATGATTTCTCAGGAATTTCTTGAGGACAAGCAATTCTTTTTGGTGCATTGGAGGAGCTTGCTAGATGAGGATGCTACTTGGGAGGGCGAGCACATACTTCAACATCCAGCACTGAAGTTGCTTGGGGAAAAACAACATTTGGGAGGGGAGGACTGTAATGTCCCTTCCTAAATTATTTTGGAATAGGATTAATTTCTATATTTTGGGGCCGATTTTGGAGGTGATGGGGCCCATTCGATTTTTATTAGGAGATTAGACTTAGGAGTAGTTATTTTTTTTGTGTTTAATTACACATTGGGGCCACCCACACTAGGGAAAGACACACTTCCTAGTTCGGTTTGCATGACAATAGTTAATTTTTTCATGTAGGTCGTTAAGTGAGGACCCACAATGGAGCTAAAATTGGAGGGAAAAGTGCTCCGCGAAATCTATATAAGGAAGGTAGCTCTCCTCATTTCATTAATTTTATGGGAGTATATGGATTTCTCTTTGGTTGCTTGAGATGCTTAGCCAAGTCATTGGCTATTTAGCACGAGTTCTTGAAGTGAAGAGCTCACCCTTTCTTCAGGGGACTTCAAGTGCCATGTTGGGTCCCTATAATACTAGTGATTACCCCATTACTATTGTAGTTATACCCCTTATTAATATTTTTGTGCCCCTATTTCCCCCATATTGTTATTACTGTGCCCATAGAATCCATCTATTGTTATTTTTGTGGCTTTATATTATTATTGTTAGGTCGGCTGGATTATATTGTGACTCCTTAGACTCCTATATATAGAAAGGAGGTTTTGTCATTTGAATCATCCAAGAATTGTTCATTTATGTAATTTAAAGGAGGTTTCCCCCTCAAAGAGGCTGAATTCTAAGGCGTTGATCTATCTTTTCTATCTTTTCTTGAGCTGGTTTCATAACATTTGGTATCAGAGCTTTGGATTCTAGGGTTTCGCTGCTCCAAACAAGTCATCGTGGCATTTTCACTATAACTTTTTTCTGTGATGTTTCAGAAGTCGCAAAAAAAAACCCATTTGAGAAGAAATCGCGTTGAACATTGGGTCCGAATTTCAGAGCTTTTCGCGAGATATTTGCGGAGATATGATTTGAGGAAGTTGGTCTTTTTGCAGACTCCTGAATTACATTCAAAACAGGTGACCTGGGGAAAATCGTCATAACTTTCTCTCTGGGGATCGGATTGAAATTTAGTAAGAAGGTACAGAAAGAGAACGGACTGTAGTTTCTTGTATGCATTTTTCAGATCCAAAGGTCGAAACAGTGACTTGTGGCACGTCGTACAAGTTCGCTCTACTGAACTAGTCTATAATCAAGTCACTATGGGATATTTCTCATATCTCTTCCTTGGAGAATCCAATTTGGGTCAGACTTGTGGAATTGGAAAGAGGACACAGAGGGCTATTGCATATCACAAATTCAAAACTAGATGATTAAAAAGTGTAGAGATACATCAGAGGCAATATCCAGCTCCTACAAAGTGAAAAAAGGTGTGTAGATTTTCTTAAATTTTTGCTTAAGCTTGGTTTGAAAATTTATTTTGAAGGAATTCAAAGGGCATAATAGAGCATTATTATCGGTAACTGATGCCCCGAGGAAAGAAAATGCAAACACTTAGTAAGGAACCTGAAAGCTCTAGCATGACTCATGAAGAAGAAGAAGAAATGCTATATGATATATCAAAATTACAAGAACAAGTGCAATGAGTGTCACTTGCACAAAAAGCAACAGAATCTAAGATGGATGGTTTAAGGAAAGATGTAGAAGCTAAGATGGATGGTTTAAAGAAAGGCGTAGAAGCTAAGATGGATGGCATGGAAGCTAAGGTGATTGGCATGGACGCTAAAATTGATGGCATGGATGATAAGATGGAAGAATTGAAGATAAATATGAATAGGTTGCTACAAGAAATGGTCACTAAGGGTGAAAGGGTACTAAAGGAAACTCATGATGAGAACAAAAGAAATGTTAATCATGACTCCATAGACTCTAATGTTGGATCGAAGACTCACCATGTTCCAAAAATTGATATGAGGAAGTTTGATGGAAAGGATCCCGCCACATGGATATTACAGATGGAGCAATTCTTCGATCTCAATAATGTGCAAAACACACAAAAGGTACGTATGGCAACTTTATATTTGGAACCAAATCAGTTTGTATGGTATCAATGGCTTTGCTCTCGTAAACAATTTATCACTTGGGCAATTTTTACGGAAGAATTGATAGCACATTATGAGGATACAAAAAGCAACACTTTTTTTAGCCCACTGATAAGTCTCAAACAAAAGGGTTCAATAATGGAGCACATTGAGGAGTTCCAAAAATTGAACATAAGGGTAAAAGATATTCCAGAGGAGCATAGGATTGATGTGTTCATAGGGTCTTTAAAGGATAATATCCAACATGATGTTCACCTTTGGGAACCTGATTCATTAGAGAAGGCATTCAGGTTAGCAAGAAAAATGGAAAGCAAAATTATGGCAACCAGGAAGCATACCACTCACAACTATAAAGACGGAAGTGTTGTTGCCCCTAGTCTTCCACAACCTATAAGGTTGACACCACAACAATTGGAAGAAAAAAGAGCAAAAGGGATTTGTTACAGTTGTGATAGCAAGTACACTAAAGGTCATAAGTGCGCTGAGAAGAAATTATTCTACATAGATTGTGAAGAGGAAGAAGAAAAGGAGCAAGAAAGGTCAAAAGAATAGGATATACTCTAGGAACAAAGCCTAGATGAAGAACAAATAAATCCGACCATATCTTGTAATGCATTGGCAGGAATTACCACTCCTCAAACCATCGAGATACAAGGACAAATCAAGAAGAAAAAGGTAATAGTGTTGATTGATTCAGGAAGCACCCACAATTTTATTCATTGTAAGGTAGCAAAAGAATTGAATTGCTTCCTATATCCAGCACCAGAGTGTCAAGTGATGATTTCAAATGGAGGAACAATAAATTGCTCTGGAAAGTGCCATAATATCAAGCTATCCATGGGATAATATGTATTTACTAGCCCAATGCTTTCCATTCCAATGGGAGGTGCTGATGTTGTACTAGGAGTCCAATGGCTACAATCCTTGGGTACAATAGATTTTAATTTTCAAGAACTTTTCATCAAATTTTCTACAGAAGGAAAGGAAGTTGAATTAAGGGGTATTGCAGGGAAACCAGGAAAGATAATCAGCTCTAATGGTATGACAAAGCTTCTAAAAAAGGAGAAAAGAGGTGTAATTGCACAATTATGTTCGCTAGATGTTTCCACATCGGAATCATCTATTTCTCCAGATCTCCAAAAAGTCCTGGACAATCATTCCAAGGTATTTGAGACTCCCGAAGGTCTCCCACCTATGCAGATCATGATCATGCTATTCATATGATTCCAGGAAGTGTTCCTCCAAACATCAGGCCGTACAAATATCCCTATGTCCAAAAGAGTGAATTGAACGTATGGTTGCAGAAATGCTAGAGAATGGTATAATTCAACCAAGTCAAAGTTCTTTCTCTGCTCCAGTAGCATTGGTGCACAAGAAGGATGGATCATGGCGCATGTGTCCGGATTATAGGGAGCTCAACAAGCTCACTATTAAAGATAAGTTCCCCATTCCTGTCATTGATGAATTACTGGATGAATTGCATGGATCAATTTACTTCACCAAGTTGGATCTTCGTTCAGGATATCATCAAATCAGAATGAAGACTGAAGACATTCCAAAAACAGCATTTAGAACTCATGAGGGTCATTATAAATTTTTGGTCATGCCTTTTGGCCTTACCAATGCACCTTCAACATTTCAAGGTTTGATGAATTCAATTTTCAAACTATTCCTTAGAAAATTTGTGTTAGTATTTTTTGATGATATACTAATCTACAGTAAGTCTTGGAAGGATCATGTTGAACATGTTGACAGGGTGCTACAACTATTGAAGGAGAAACAATTATATGCAAAAAGATCCAAATGTTTCTTTGGAGTCCAGGAGGTGGAATATCTTGGTCATACTGCATCTCATGAAGGAGTTAAGGTAGACCCTAGCAAAATTAAAGCCATTAAGGAATGGAAAATCCCCACATCCATAAAGCATCTGCAAGGATTTCTCAAGTTAACAGGGTATTATCGCAAGTTTGTTAAGAATTATGGGAGAATAGCAGCACCTATAACAACATTATTGAAGAAATATGCATTTTCAAGGACTCCGGAAGCAACAAAGGCCTTTGAACATCTTAAAGAGGCAATGTGCCAAGCACCGGTCTTAGCTACACCGGACTTCACAAAAACCTTTATTGTGGAATGTGATGCTTCAGGAAATGGAATTGGTGCTGTTCTAATGCAAGATGAAAGACCCATTGCTTTTGAAAGTTGTCCAATCAAGGGAAAGTTTTTAAGCAAAGCTATTTATGAGAAGGAAATGTTGGCAATACTCCATGCACTTAAGAAATGGCGACCCTACCTAATGGGAAGACACTTCAAGGTAAAAACGGATCATGATAGCCTTAAATACTTTTTAGAACAAATATTATCCTCTGAAGAGCAACAAAAGTGGGTCACAAAGATGTTGGGTTATGATTTTGAAATCATCTACAAAAAAGGGAAGCAAAATGTGGTGGCAGATGCACTCTCAAGAAAGGATGAGGATGTGGAAGCATTGTTGTGCGCCATTTCTATTATCCAACCAGATTGGATAAACGAAGCAAGGGAGGAATGGAAGAATGATGAAGAAGTGTGGGCACTTATTCGAAAGTTACAACAAGATTCCAGAACGTCTGATACATTTAGCTGGAAAAATGATTCGTTATGGTACAAAGATCGCTTATACCTCTGTAAGAATTCCCAGCTAAAATGAAAGATTCATATGGAATTGCACACTTCTCCCTTAGGAGGGCACTCAGGATTTTTAAAAACTTACCACAGGGTTAAGAAGGAATTTTTTTGGGATGGCCTTAAATCAGATATTCAAAAGTTTGTGGCGGAATGTTTGGTTTGCCAACAAAATAAAGTTGAAATAATTAAGACATCGGGTCTATTACAACCTTTATCCATTCCAAGCCAACGTTGGGAGGAAGTTTCAATGGATTTTATCACAGGTTTACCCAATTCTGACAGAAAGAGTGTCATCATGGTGGTAGTTGACAGACTTACCAAGTATGCACACTTTTGTGCATTATCACATCCATTTAAAGCCAGTACAGTTTCTACTGCATTTATGGAAACAATTCAAAAGCTACATGGAAACCCAAAGATTATTGTACGTGACAGAGATCCCATTTTCACTGGAAATTTTTGGACAGAATTATTTTCTTGTCTTGGTACTCATTTAGCTCATAGCTCATCTTATCATCCTCAATCTGATGGGCAAACTGAGATAGTAAACAAATGTTTGGAAGGATATCTTCGTTGCTTTTTATCTGATAAACAGACACAATGGGTCAAATGGTTGCCTCTGGCTGAATGGTGGTATAACACTTCCTTCCATACAGCAACAAAAATGACCCCATATATGGCACTTTATGGGTATCAACCACCATCCATCACATCATATTTAAGAGAAAATTCTAAGGTTCAGGCAGTGGAACATCACATTGAACATCAACAACAAGTCCTCCAACTCTTAAAGGATAACCTCGTGTTGGCATAGAATAGAATGAAACAACAGGCAGATCAACATCGCAGTGAAAGAAGTTTTGATGTAGGTGATTGGGTATTCCTACGGCTACAACCATATAAGCAAATGTCCCTCAAGCAAGCTAAGAAGAATAATAAATTATCACCAAAGTATTATGGTCCGTACAAGGTGTTGTAAAAGAATTGTACTATGGCATACAAATTGGAGCTTCCTGCAGCTTCTCGATTGCACCCAGTTTTCCATGTTTCATGTTTAAAGAAGGTTATAGGCGACAAGCTCCCAATTCAAAAAATATTGCCAGAACTTGATGAGGAAGGAAAAATTATATTGGAACCGGAAGCAGTCACAGAAAAAAGAACTTGACAGCTACGAAATCGATCAATTTCAGAGTATCTTATCAAGTGGAAGAACTTATTCGCTGAAGATTCCACATGGGAGGATGAGAATTTTATGCAGAAGTATCCAGAACTACTCAAGCGTTGAGGACAACACTTTTTTGAAGGAGAGGGGCATGTTGGGTCCCTATAATACTAGTGATTACCCCATTACTATTGTAGTTATACCCCTTATTAATATTTTTGTGCCCCTATTGCCCCCATATTGTTATTACTGTGCCCATAGAATCCCTCTATTGTTATTTTTGTGGCTTTATATTATTATTGTTAGGTCGGCTGGATTATATTGTGACTCCTTAGACTCCTATATATAGAAAGGAGATTTTGACATTTGAATCATCCAAGAATTGTTCATTTATGTAATGTAAAGGAGGTTGCCCCCTCGAAGAGGCTGAATTCTAAGGCGTTGATCTATCTTTTCTATCTTTTCTTGAGCTAGTTACATAACATGCCACCCCAGGAAGGTTTTCTTCATTTCTTCAAGAGGAGGATCACATTGTGATTCCCAGCAGTAGCATTCCTTTCCAAGCTGTGCGTACTACTAGGGGACGCATTGGAGAGGAGGCTGAGTTCATTGGTGGTTCTTAGCAGTGGAGATTTGACCTGGGATTTTCTGGAGAGGAGGCTAGGGAGAATTGTCAGTATCTAGCAGAGTTTGGGAGCTGATTGAGCTTCTGGCTTCGTAGTGTGACTTTCGCACTACCTGGGCTATCGCAGAGGCAGTGTGTAGGAGCTCATTTGGTGGGTAGAGTATCAGTCCTTGAGGCTAAGCTTGGTCGTGGAGGTTATAGGAGATATTTGGAGTGGTGTTTGCTTCCATTTCAAATCCTGGAGGGGGAATTTGTGTTCATTCTTTGCAGGCTGTATTTTTGGAGTTTTTTGGAGGGCGAGATGAGATGACCTGAGTTGCACAAGGTGCAACACCCGCATGTTTGGATTGTTCTATGTGTGGTAGTTCGTGCATTCGATCCCTCTCTTGGGGTTGGATGGGTAGAGATTCTAAGTTGGTACACGGTGGAGTGGGCTATGGAGATGATAGTGGACCCAAGTGGATCTCAGCATGAGTTTCCAGGCACTACGGATGCTAGAAGCCCTAACTGGAATTGGGATTTAGGAGGGATCACTTATCATTTCCCAGGTATACAAGTTGACTATGACCTAGAGGGTATAGTTGACTTAGCAGTAAGCATGCACCTCTGCTAAGAGAGTTTTTGTCAGCACCAGTGGCCAACTAGTTTATGTACATTCTTCTTGGGTTGACATGGTATGATGTTTGTACTCAAGATCACAGGGTGATCAACACACTCTGGCAGGAGTTTTTCAGAGGATGTGGCATTGGCAAGCCACCACATGGCGCCTTGTATGGAGTTGGGGATTCTTCACTTTTGTGTGGGGCACAGAGGATATAGAGGAGTAGTGCAGGGGTAGCATCACTGCTCACACATAGGGAGATTTACTTCTCAAACCCCTCTAGGAGAATCTGGAGTGAAGATCCATTCACTGGAGGGTATGATGATGCAACGATGGAGGTGATGATACCGATTGGGTGTGGGCTGACGCATAGGGACACAACTTTAGGCCATCTCATTCGGCGATGGGTAGGAGCATCTAGCGGGGAGCATTGGTCTGCAGATGCGCATGGAGACGCATGGGGGAGTGCCTCATGTCGAATTGAGTACAAGCCGGGAGTGACCAATATAGTGACACAGGATGGCATAGTTGTAGCTAGGGGTATACATTGGTGTACAAGGACAGGTTGTGGCATACAATGGCATGCCGAGGAATGTGGTGTTGCTTGGTGGTGTGCAGTGACGCATGGTGCGGCGTAGCAGGCTCTTGGAGTGTTGCCTCCAAGGAAGCATATGGGCAAGGTCATTAGGTGTACCGTTGGATGTTGCTAACTTAGGATTGAAGAGGACACTGTTGAGCATATGGGGACACCATGCTTAGAAGAGACAGGGCTTCGAGGGAGTTATCAGCAGATCTGAGGCGGAGAGAGTGTCGTATGTAGGATCATTCTTCAGAATTATGGAAGAATGTTGATCATACCGTTTAGGACATACTCACCGATCATCCTCCAGTGATGCTTATAGTCACAGTGTGTTTGGTTGTTTCCCCTTAACACTCTCCATTTAGGTAGTGGGGTATGGGAGGCTCACCCTAGACAGTTGGATGAGACACCGTGTGCCATTAGTTGGGAGAAGACTCTTCAGTTGAGACCCTTGGTAGGAGCATTAGCCGTTAGATGCATGCTTAGGGATGGCGTGGTTGATAGCCGAGGTATCATATATTCCACCCCTGAGCTCACACTTGAGGGATGGTGGATGGCAGACTTCGTCTACAGGAGGGTACCCAAACTCCAAGTAGTGTCGAGGTGTATCATCATGAGTTGGGATAGTGGATTTCATGCGTGGTCTGACAGGAGAAGGGTAGGTTCACAGGAATGAGACCTACTCCTTATACTTGGGGTCCACCCAGGGAATACATGCAGGGATCAGAGATGAGGGTCAAATGGGTTCTATATGGTAATGACGTTATGCAGCGACATCCTATGAGGAGTGGGATTTATGAGCTCCCCATATGTTTGGGGAATCCAGAGATCCAGTTGGCAGGCAAATCATTCCTCCTTGTGACGAGCAGGTTCATGCCAGAGGATGATCCAGTTCACTTTGGGTTTGAAACATGGGGGATCACTTAAAACCTCCACTGTATGGCGAGGCAGACTTGTCCTTATATGGGTCATAGTTGAGATTGGCAGTGGCGGGGTAGATATTGGCATCATGGAGATGTTCGGGCGGGATGAGCTTGACTCTCCCAGCTTTTTCACCACTAGGCCTCATGAGGGGAGGATATTGTCTGCGCACAATGGGGAGTATGTCATAGTTAGAGTAGCGCAGCGTCAGCATGATGGCACCACTCTGGGACTAGTAGGGAACTGGGGCATCACAACTCTTCACAGCTCAATAACCTTTATGGATGTGTTGGCTACTATAGGGGGAGATCATACAAATCTTCCATTGGGCTTTAGCGAGTCACTGATGGAGCAGGGGACTTCTAGCAGTTGCACTAGGCAGGATAATGAGTGGAGCAAGAGGAGCTTCATGTTGGAGAGGATGGCCTGGGATCCTGGTATTGAAGGATTCTTTCATATCAGGACAGTACAAAGGTGAAGCATGATCCAGTGGCACATCTCGGACACTGGCACATTTTGCAGTGACAGTGGGGTGAAGTAATTAGAAAGGATTCTTGCTCAGACATTTCTTGAGGACAAGAAATTTTTTTTGGTGCATTGGAGGAGCTTGCCAGATGAGGATGCTACTTGGGAGGGCGAGCACATACTTGAGCATCCAACACTAAAGTTGCTTGCGGACAAACAACATTTGGGAGGGGAGGATTGTAATGTCCCTTCCCACTTTATAAGATCCATGGTTGAGTTTATTTTGAATTGTAATTAATTCATTCTATTTTAACTGAGTTAAAGTTAGTTAAACTGGTTTCAACTAATGGAGGAAGTAGTAGGAGTTTAGACAGTGGGGTGCTTCTTCATGTGTTCAATTATTTAACTGATGATTCACTCATAAATAACTCATTCATGTCATATCTAAGAGTTACCAAGTTGAGATTGTAGTTCAGGGACAATGTACTATCAGTTGCATAATCATCTAAATTTTACAGGTGGTGCATGCAGTCAGAGGAAAGCCTATGAGTATTGTGCAATTCATACTGAGGAATTTCCTTAATTAATAGGGGGTTAATTCCAAAGGAAACAACGCAAGGAAACGGGGACTTGGGAAAGCATAAATTTGGTTAAGTATTGGCCTGGGCTTCTTTAGGAAGCAGTGAGACAGATATAGATAGTGCAAAGGTTGCTCAGGCTTGAGCAAAGCATTGTACTCTTCTCATGTTTTCTGACTAATGCAATATACAGATAGCATGGGTGCTTAGCTATGGCTTTCCGTAGGAAATCATTGTGTAATGTTTTGATTGAATTCTTTCTCTTGTATGCATCGTGATTTCGCCATTTAATTGTTTTCGTTGACGAGTACAGTAGATTCAAGTTTATTGTTTTAGTAAATTACAATTAGTGATTTGAATATACAAGGAATTTCTACACGGTATTAAAGAATAAATCACTCTAAAACAGGAGAATATGAGTTTTTATTTTGCAAGTAAAATCGAATTTCCAATATCATTCTTTAGAGCCAACAGGATTTCATTCTACGAATTAAGACTCCAATATGCCCTTGAGGGTAGTTCGAACTATATTTCTTAGAAAGACAGGATGGAGGTAGTGTTGGAAGACAATGGGCTGAAGGAATTCATAGACACTGATATTGATAAGCCTCCAACAATTAATGCTCAAGATATGGTAGAGTGGAGGAAATGTGTTCAAAGGTGAGAAGGATCACACTAGAAGGAGTTCTAGATCATATTGTCTCGAACCTCCATAGGAAGGAGATTCCATATGTAATGTGGAAGTCCTTGACAGACATATTTCAAAACAACAATGACCATAGGAAGTTGGCACTGAAGGACAAGCTCAAGAAAATCAAGATGGAGAAGGGCGACACAATACAAAATTACTTCACCAAGTTCACCCAATGTCAGGATGAGCTTGGAGTTGTTGGTGTTATAGTTGTTGAAGATGATTTGGTCAACCTATCACTTCTAGGACTTCCTAACAGCTCGCACAACTACCAAGATTCGGTAAATGGGAGGGAGAAGCTAACAGAGGGGTAGCGTTTGTGGCCCGACGTAGTGTAAGAAGAGATTCAGAGGAACACCAAAGATGGATCCTCATCCAAGCATGATGAGGAGGAGAACTGTGCTTTAGTTGGAAAGGCAAAGAAAGGGAAAGGGAAGTCATCCCATTCCAAATTAGATTTCAGTCAAGGCAGAAAGAAGAAGGACTTGTCGAAGATTAAATTTTTTCATTATCATGAGCTGGGACACTATGCCATGAACTATCCACACAAGAAGGCCAACAAGAAGCCTTTAGGAGGAGAAACAGGTGAATCTCTTGCTTCACAATTCAAGCTGGATTTCACCCCCATTGCTTGCATGGTGACATCAGTGATGGGTAATGTGTGGTATCTGGATAGTGGAGCCTCATTCCATTTGACCAGCAACAAGGAATTATTCAGTAACTTGGAGGAGAAGGACCTCCAAATGCACATCAAAATGGGATATTATGGAAATTATAACACAACTCACTTTAGTACTGTTACTTTTTAGAGGTAGTTTGGTTCTCCTCTCACATAAAAATATGTCATGTATGTTCTAGGTCTAAAGAAGAATTTGGTTTCATTTTTTATGTTGGAGGACCATGGCTACGATGTGATATTTAGTAGAGGAAAGTCTTTCCCTCATCAAATAGCCCCAGGAAAAGTGAAGTGGGTTGGAGTTTGGCTGAAGAACATCTACCAATTGGATGTAGAAGATTGTGTTGCCTTGAGCACAAAAGCAGAGATGGTACAGAGTCGAGACATTAGTGAATTGTGGCATAGAATATTGGGTCACTTGCACCACGAAGATTTCAAGATCATGTAGCATATTTCTACAGGACTTCCCAAGGGTGCACTAGAGCAGAGAGATACATGCAAAGGGTGTAAATTGGGGAAGTACACAAAATCCACCTTTCATGATAAGCACAGTGAAGTGCAAGCGATCCTTGAAAGAGTTCACTCAGATGTGTGTGGACCGTTCTCGATAGCCTCCATATCCAAGCACAAGTATTATGTAATATTTGTAGATGATTTCTCATGTAAGTGTTGGATTTTATTCATGCAGAAGAAAGATCATACGTTCTCTAAATTTTGTGAATTTAAAGCACTTGTTGAGAAAGACACTGGCAGGAAAGTGAAGGCTCTTAGGAGAGATAATGGTGGAGAATAAGTGTCGAGTGAATTCAATTTTCATGAGAAGGAATTCGATGGGAGTTAATAGCACCCGATAACCCACAACAAAATGGGGTGGCTGAAAGGAAGAACATAAGTATTGTGGGAGATGCATGGATGATGTTACATGATCAGGGACTATTGTTTCACTTGTGGGCTAAATCATGCAACACGGTTGTATATGTGCGGAACAGGAGTCCTTGTCAGATTCTCGGGATGATTACACTAGAAGAATATTTTTCAGGTAAGAAACTAGATGTGGCACACTTTGGGGTTTTGGTTCATCAGTTTATTGGCATGTTACCAAGGATGCAAGGAAAATGATAAAGCCAACAACTAAGTTGGGCATATTTTTGGTGTACACTGATACACCTCACAACTATCAGGTGTACCTACCATCTCACAGGATGACAGTGGTTCGTAGAGATGTGAAGTTCAATGAAGAGAAGGCCATGAGATGTTACCTTGAGAGAAAGATTCAGTTGCATGCAGATGAGGAGATTTTATCTCCTAAAAAAGAACCTCAGGATTATTTGGAGAAACCACATGTAGAGGATCAGAGAGTGGAAGCACCCACTCATGCAGAGACATCCAGAGATGGAAGGAAGTGCACCAGATAAAGTGACATATTGATGCATGATTCTAGAGAAAATGTCAGAGCACCCACATCACAGTGTAGGAAAAGGAGGTCACCATGTCGATACACTGAATACATGGCTATGATGAGCGAGAGTGTAGAGATTGAGCCTTCCTCATTTGAGGAAGCAATGTGACAAACAATATGGGTTGATGCCATGGTAGATGAGTATGACTCCATTATTAGAAACCATGTTTGGGAAGTGGTCCCAATACCAACAGACAAGTCAGTGGTGAGTTCTAGATGATTTTACAAGGTAAAGCAAGCAACATATGGGAGTGTGGAGAAACACAACGCCAAATTTGTGGCTAGAGGGTTCTCTTAGGTAGAGGGAATTGATTACGAGGAGATCTTTGCTCAAGTAACAAGGTACTCTTCAATTAGATCTATTCTAGCACTTTCAGCGCAAATGGGATGGAAGATACAACAGATGGATGTGAAGACAACATTCATTAATGGAGTGATTGAGGAAGAGGTTTACATTGAGCAGACAGAAATATTTGAGACCTTCAACAAAGATTCACATGTGTGCAAACTCAAGGGAGCAATGTTTGGATTGAAACAAGCACCCCATGCTTAGTACACTAGGATTAACAATTATTTCACCAGGTTGGGCTTCAACAAAAGTGAAGCAAATGTGAACCTTTACCATATTGTGGTTGAAGGTAAATTGTTGATTATAGTATTATATGTCAATGATTTAATTCTAACAGGTGATGAGAAGCTGGTAAAATATTGCAAAGAGGATCTTGCAAGAGAATTCGAGATGAAGGACCTGGGGCTCATGCATTATTTCCTTGGTATGGAAGTATGGAAAGGAGATGAGGAACTGTTTGTCTCTCAGGGAAAGTATGCCAACGAGATACTGAAGAAGTTCCACATGGAGAGAAACAAACCATGGAGACTCCTCTAGCAGGAAATTGGAGGAAGGAAGATGCCACTTCAGGTGAATTAGTCGAGGCTACTATTTATAGATAGCTTGTGGGTTCACTTATGTATTTCGTGAACACACAACTAGACATATGTTTTGCAGTTAACTAGCTTATTCAAGAAATGGTTAAGCCAACCAAACTCTATTGGAAGGAAGCTAAACATGTGTTGAGATACCTTAGACGCACCACTTAGTTTGGTCTTTGGTATAGACGGACAAAGGGAGTAATTTTTCAAGGCTTCATAGATGAAGATTGGGAAGTGAGTCCATCCGAAAGGAAGAGCGCCTCGGGGGGAATCTTTAGAATTGAGTCAAAAATAGTTTCTTGCTACAACAATTTGTTGAGATCAGTTGCACTCGGTTCGGCAGAAGCGGAGTAAATGACTGCTAGTCAAGCAGCTTGTGAAGCTATCTGGATGAGGAAGATCCTTGTTTGGCTATTTGGTCTGCAGAGGGACAATCAGAGTTGTATCAAACTCTCTAAGAATCCAGTTTTTCATGATCAGTCCAAGCATATAGACATTCAGGATCACCATCTACAACATTGTGTAGAGGAGAATCATGTTGTTGGAGTACATTCCTATAAAGGAATAAGATGAAAACATCTTGACTAAGGCCCTTTCAAGAAGAAAATTCAAGTTCCATATAGGAAGGATTGGGGTGTCTGATAATCCATTTGTTGTTGAGAGGGAGTGTTGAAAATGCAACAAGAAAATCCTGATTTGATTTTTTCCTTGAATTAAATTAGGAACAAAATTGTAATTCCACATCACAAGACAGATTGTACAAGTTAACTAAGTTAAATTGACTTAGTTGGCTCAATTAATTTGAGTTGATGGTCTAACTTGAGTCATGTATAGTGTCTCCTAGTTTATAGGGGCCCTGGTTGAGTTTATTTTGATTTATAATTAATTAATTCAGTTTGACTGAGTTAAAATCAGTTAAACTAGTTCCAACTGATGGAGGAACTAGTAGGAGGTCAAGTAGTGGGGTTCTGCTTCATGTGTTCAACCAGTTAACCAATTATTCACTCATAAATAAATCATCTATGTCAGATCTAGGAGTTACCCAGTTGAGATCAGAGTTCATGGACAATGTACTATCAGTTTTATAATCATCTGAATTGTACAGGTGGTGCATGCAGTCAAAGGAAGGCATATGAGTATTACGCATATCATATTGAAGAATTTCCCTAATTAATAGGGGGCTAATTCCCAAGGAAATAGCGCAAGGAAAAAGGGACTTGGGAAAGTATAAATTTGGTTAAGTATTGGCCTACCTTGTCTAGAAAGAAATGAGATAGATAGAGATAGTGCACAGGTTCCTCGGGCTTCAACAAAGCATTGTAATCCTCTTTTATTTTCTGACTAATGAAATATATAGATAACAGGTATTTTAGGTGTGGATTTCCCTAGGAAATCATTATGTAATGTGTTGATTGAATTCTTTCTCTTGTATGCTTCATGATTTCACAATCATTTAATTGTTTCCACTAATGAGTATAGTAGATTCAAGTCTATTGTTTTAGTAAATTAAAACTAGCAGTTTGAATCTACAAGGAATTTCTACAAGACTCATGTTTGCAGGTTGAAGAAAGAATTATATGGTTTGAACCACTCTCCTCAACCCTGGTATGCCTGTATTGACAGTTACCTAGTGAAGCTTGGATTCACAAGAAGTAATGTCGATCCAAACCTCTACTTCAAAGTGATCCAAGGTATGCCTTTAATTTTGTTTTTATATGTTGATGATATATTCTTAAAGGTAGTGAGCCCTTGATGCTTGAGTGTAGGAGGGACTTGGCATCCAAATTCGAAATGAAGGATATTGGTATGATATTAACTTTTGGGACTAGAGGTTTGGAAGAGACTTCGGGAGATTTTCCTTTCTCAAGGAAAGTATGTTGTGAAGCTATTGGAAAGATTTGGAACGATTGAATGCACGTCCCTAGCTACACTAATGGAGATGAATTTCAAGAAGCTTTGTGGAGACATTGTTGGACCCGATTTGGTATACCCTTCTCAGTATCGACAGGTGATTGGGGCATTGATGTTCCTGGTGAACACATGTCCAGATAAATGCTTTGCAGTGAACAATCTGATTCAATTCATGGTTGATCCCCTTCATGCATACTGGGTTGCTACCAAACCCATAGTTACATATTTGCATGTGATGATTAACTTTGGTTTGAGATATTCTGTTGGTGATGTACGAATTCATGGATACAATGATGCTAGTTGGGTTCGTAATGTTATTGACAGGAAAAACACATCAAGGTGTTGCTTTAGTTTTGGGTCTCCAGTGATATATTGGATGAGCAAGAAAAAAAAATCTATAGCTTTAAGCGTGGTCAAGGCAGAGTACATTGCTATTAGCATGGCTAGCTGTGAGGTAGTTTGGTTTAGAAATCTCTTTGGAGAGTTGTTTAGACCGGTTTTGGATACGATAGTCATATATAAGACAACAAAAGTGGGATCCATTTGGCAGAGAATCTCATATTTCATGAAAAGTCCAAGCATATTGAGATCAAATATCACTACGTTCAAGACGTGGTGCAGAGAGAAGTCGTGAGACTCCATTACATTTTGACTGACGAGCAGATAGTGTTAAAATTGGAAACTAGGGCCAACTTCCACTTTGGACAACTCATTTGATAGAGATGATGATCGCATTGAATTCTTGTTTTCGAGAGGACCAAAATTTACCTAAAGATCATCAAATTAGGACAAGGGAAAGTATATTTTTGAATTATGAGCCCACGCACGCATTTTTGATCATGTTGGACCTAAAGAAAATTGGACACCCATGGAAGGCTATAAATACAAGTGACCTATACCTAATTTGGAAATTATCATGGATCGTTCTTCTATTCTCTTTCTTGTTTTTGGCTCGCACAAGTCTTAGGCAAGTTCGTGGAGAAACAAGTTTTCTCGAAGGTGAAATTGCAGGGTCTGAAGCTTGCACGTATTTTTCTAGGGTTTTGTTTCTCAATTGCAGGCTTTGCAAAGGACAGATACTGGTCATTGGCTTACACGCTCAAGGGAGCGACCAAAATCTCCCAGTCGCTCGCATTCCCACTTACTCCCTGCAACTTGGACCTAACTTTGTATTTTTCTATTGACTAAAGTTTTCTCTCGTTGACCGTAGTGTTCGATAGTTGACCACAAACAATGACAATTCATTACAGCCTTTTGATTCGAGTTTTTTAAGTCTGAGCATGGTTGGGTTCATCTCATGGATATTGTTTAGTTGATTTTTGTTGGATAGTTGTATGGATGAAGATATGGATCATTATACTCCCTTTTGTTGAATCATTCAATGACAATCTAATAGGAATAGGAATTTGAAAGGGTTTTCCCCATAGTGGGTTTTTCCCTCATCTCCGACCAATCCAAGTGTCTCTATGTGTGAATGATTTTCTTCTATTTTTCCTTTATGTTCTGCTACATTGATGACAATGATATTTTTATTTCTACATAGTTGCATATGTTGGTGAATAATGATGTAAATCTGAATAATGTTATGATGTTATGGGGTGAATTTAATGTGTAAATGAAGAAATGAAATTATCAAAGAAAAGAAAAATATATCTCTAAAAAAAATAACATGGTTTCAAAGCTAGGTTGAAGAAAATTCATTTAATATCACCCCTATGGATACATCTCTGATGGAAGCAAGATAATATGGTGGAGACCTAAAATAATATGTTGATAGTGTTGGACCGACCAACAAGTGAGGGGATCTCCCTAGTAAGAAGTCCCAATTAGACCTCAGACCGTTTGGTGTGGGAGTCCCAGCAGTGGGTCGTACAGTAATGCTTGACCTTGGTTTTGCACAGAGGCAAGTAAGATGTCCCTATTGGTAGCAAGGGTGTGACAGCTGCAGCAAGACAAGGAAGGTGCATGAATGGTTCTAACACATGGAGAGTAGGGTGAGTGCGCCCCTTGGAAACCTGAGATAGGACGCAGATTGGAAGGGAACACATGATCGAAGATGCATCACAAACTGGAAAGATAGTTAGCTAACAATCCAAAGTGATGGTTAAACCAATCAACACATTTCAGTAAGATTCATACATACTTATACATAATAGTCCATACATGCATGCGTAAGCAAACAGATAAATATACCATTTAGAGTAAACAAGATAGCTAGAATACAATATGACATATGCATGAAACATGTTGGCTCTGTTATATTAAGAAGTGTAAGTTCCAGCCATAAATACACCCATGTCCAACCACTAGTTCTGACAGCGGAATGTTACAGCCGCAACCTCCTACTCCTCTAAAGAGATATACTAGCTCTGCGCAGTGGAGAAGCCAAGGCGTGTTACAATACTGTCCAAGCTCTCCCTAAGATAGTCTTATCGGAAACTTGGTTGACCAAAAGCCTATACAATGAGTTATGAGGGACTATTTATAACAAAGGGCGAGTGGCCCTTGACGTTCCCCTTTGTGACAATTCATCTACCCTCATGACTCTTCATCTACTTTGTGACTGTTACATCCAACTATCGACACTTGAACTTACACTTGACAAGACGTTACATTACAATGCACATGTACCCATGTGAGACAGAATGCCTCGAGCAAGCCATACAAGACATCACTATGACTCGGACAACCATTGGAAGACCAACTCTTTGACATCCTTGTGATGGTCGATGGTGGTGAATTGATGCCAAGCTTGGTGGTCCGTGATGGAGTCCGTGCGCTCAATGGTTACATCTTGTTGAAGCGAACTCTTGCCTCTATTGCATCCGGGTACACTAATATGGGTCCTTTGTCCAACTCGTCTGATAGCATGTCCATGGTTGTCTTGGGTGCAACCGGACCGACAACATGTTGATGCATAGTATCTGCGCTGATCTCCAAGCATGTGTTGGTGGCCATGCGCATCAACTTGTCAAAATACATGTTCAGCTCTAGTTGGACTTGCTTCTTCTCTTCGCCTTGGTGAGTGTGTTGAATGGGTGGGATCGCATGCGTGTGCACAATGACATGCATGATGTTGAATTACCTTGCATGTGATCAACAACACTGCTCACCTTGTTTGCTTCGTGCCAGCTGCTAGTATGGATCTATAACTTGTACGGGTGCAGTTTCATCCGTCTGTGCATGTTGCACCCCCTGCTATACCTATTCCTTCTACATCTCATTCTCTCATCTGTGCAGCTTCTGTTCTTCATTGATTTGCTTCTTCAGCACATGCAACTCCTTCTCTGTTTCATTCTCTGCCTTCGTGTGATCTTCATGTCATGCCGTCACCTCATGGCCTCAATCTCCAAAGTTGCTTTCATCACAAGTGGATAGGCTTGAGCTTGCAACTTTGTTCCACCTCTGTGTTGTCAACAGCCTTTCTCTTCCATTTGTTGCGTGCGGGTGTGCTGCCTTCTGTTGTTGCTAATGGTGTTGCTCGCTGTGATGCTACTGCCATATTATCTTAATGTCCTTGTCTATGAACAAGTTGATGTCTTCATAGGTAGGCAAGCTCATAGACACTTGTTTGGTTGCAACCCCGTTGTGCTCTCAACAGTGTCCTTTAACTCTGCTCTCCTGAAGGCCATTGTACTTGTGTTGATGAGAGACAGACGAACACCTATGATACCTGGAGACATAGCAACACTCATGGCAAGAAATTTGTCAGTCGAAAACCAAAACGAACTTGAGGACTGACTTGCAACATAACTGTGTGACTGATCGTGAAGGTAGCGCAATTTCCGCTGAGAAATCGGGAGACTGACTGGCAAAACTGCGCAAGGCACAATCTGGGCTATCAGGAGGTTGACTGAATACTGGAACTTCACAATGCATAGTCCATCCTAGCCTGTTGAGGACTGAAACTGCGCAATGCACAATTTCAGTCAGCAGTGACATGTAACCAGCAAATTGCATTACGTTGTTTTCGGGGCCAGCAGGAAACTGCCTCCAATTATTGCATAGTGGAAGTCTAGAGGTCAGTGCTAGCCCAGAATTGCACAATTTATGGAGGGAAGGCAGAGCCTTCACTTCCGAAAATGCGCAATGCTAGCCCGACAGGACATGATCCAGGCCAAGGCAGCCTAGACCATCCGACGACCAACTGAAAACATGACAAGTCTGAATGCATGATGAGATGAGTGAAAATAAGAGTGAATGATCATACATGCAAACAACAAGTGCAGGATTTAGAAAACAGGAAAGCATGCATGTGTGTGAAGCGAGTCGTCGCAACAGCGACTGTCCGTGCAAAAATAATGTCATGCATGCGACAACAGTGAGATTCAAATGAAAAATAAAACAGTGCTTCTACAAGCTAACATATATCAAAATGAGAATGAGCGCTCACTGAAATCAAGCAGACAACACTCACACAAAGCGAAACACAAAAAGTGATAGAAACACAACACAAGACATGAAAGGCAGGCTTACCCCAAAACAACTGAGCTGAATGTGCTGACGACTCCTAGATGCAATGTGGAATGTCAGAGCTACAACGTCGATGTGAGGAATGAGCTCGCAGTGTCTGGTTGATGAGTTTTGATAAAATCAAGGTTGTGACGTGCATGCCACAAATATAGGAAAAGCGACACTTGGCGGGAGATTTCTAAAATGATCCTTGCATGTAACCTCCAGCTGCTAAAAATAGATCCCTTAAACAAGGGATGCCTTTGCATGCTTCCTTGGGAGAAGAATTCCATGCATGCAAATCATTTTTGCTCGGTCCCGGAGGGAACCGGTCAACCTGATGGCACATGCATCAGTCTGCTCATCTCAGGGGAAAAATGTGCATTTCTAGGAGGGAGATGGGTTGGCTTCCCAGAAGGATTGTGCAATTTCTGGGCAGAGCAGCTAATTGTTGCCCATAATTACGCAATTTCTAGGCTGAGCAGTCCTGCTGGGAGGAATTGCGTAATTTTTGCAGTGAACAGTGACAAGCATATTTGCGCAATTTTGGAGCCTAGTAGACTGCCAGACAGAATTGCGCAATTTCTGGAGGGAAGGTTGGTTCCCCTCCAGAATTACATAATTTCTTGAGGGAGCTGCTCAGCCTGCAGCTTGACCAAGCCCAGAGAAATAACCTGTGAGGGGGATGGAACAAGCTCTGATGCACGAGCTGGAAATCTGCTAGAAAATCACTGAAGCTTATGTACTTGACAAGGCAAGACACGCTGTTGATGAAGGTTGTTAGGGAGGCTCCAAAACAAAGCTAAGGCAAAATTTTGGAGGGTGGTTGTAGCCACTACAACAGAATACTAAGGTTTGAAGGTAACCTTAGGCAATTTGTATATTAGGCTTTTATGGATATTATGAGGTTAGGGTTTGAGAGAAACCCTGGTTAGTCTCTATTAGGCCTGGTTGCTGATAAAGTTGGTGGAAATATTGAAGGGCAATGGATAGTGATGGCTCTTGAATGTTGGTTCAAGAAGGAGATGATCACGTCTCATGGAAGATAAGTATTTTTCGATTTATGGTGCTCCTTTATGTCTTTAATTTTTTTTAGACTTATTGTTTTGATTATTACTTATACTTCTTGCATTTATATTTGAGTATTCGGTACTTCTAACCTCATAATAATATGTGATAAGTAGATCCATCTTGAGGATCATTTGAGATGCTAGAAAATATGGCTAGTGCAAGAAGAGAAGAGCTACAGTTTCCCATGACAAAGCAGTTGACAAAGTGCTCCTGCTACCAATGTCAAATAAGAAGGTGCACAGGTATCTGAATACTACAAGGTATGTGTGGTTTTTTATTTCAATGTTATGTCTCAACTACAATATTGGATGGCAAGATAAGCCCTAAAATATGATAAGTATATCACCTTCACAAATGGCTCATGTATGCATATGAAAGTAAGTTTGATTCATGGTACTTATGATGAGATGGTGCACTAAGTTTGATTCATGGTACTTATGATGAGATGGTGCACTTGGTATTGGACAAGTATCTTACATTCTATTAAGTCGTGATAAAGATACTTAGAGACATTGATTTTTTATATAATGGTATAATTGAAATTTGGCAACGTATCTCACATATTAGACATGATAGACTTCATAAGAAGACTAGCTCACTATTTTTTTCATATGGTAGTTTGATTCGATTAATAATGAATGTGATAAGCATGGTAACCATCATGATATAGGTGTAACAATGAGATTGATATTCTTGATCTTCTTGTTTACTGTTGTTATGTTTTGATGAGCATAGTAATAATGACATATGGTAAAATTGAATAACCTCACTTGATGAAATTACTATTGTGTTCACGACCCATGAAGTATGATGTTACACCCATCTAATAATAAGACTATAACTTGTGATGCCATGTTCATATATGATGATGAAGTAGTTTATGCTGACATGTTATTACCATGATGGATATATGTTTTAGAACCTGATATAGCTCAATTCCATGATCTTACAATTATGTTTATGCATGATAGTATTATGATAGACATATTGATGACGTGAATAATAATGGTTGAAGGGGTTGCTCATTTAGAGGGAGAATATCTCCATAAGATCCCTACACCTATTATCATTTGCATTATATGTATAGAATATTATTTATTGTTGAAGTAAGATTTATGGAAATGAATAGACAAATATATGATATTATTGGTCTACAATAAAGTTCTGGTCTAAGGAGAACAAGTTTTCCTTACTCTAAGACTCAACTGCATGGAAGAAGGCCTATGGGTGCAGTTATGCGTGTAAGACACAAAATTGCATATTTGTGCATGAAATCAGAATTTCACTTGAAGGATGACAGTCCTACAGATATGGAGCTAACATCTGAAAGTTCTATGAGCAGGGAATTTTGAATACTTGACTTACTATAGAGAATTTGAATGTGTTGAATAAACTTGTGTTTGTAGGGGACCAAGATATGCTCATAAATATGTCATTATGATTTAACCATTGAAGCTTGTGTATGACAGTGCTTGATAACACTTTTAAGGGTTTGACTAGATTTAGCTTATTGATATAGATAAGCAATGTGTGGAGTTTTGACATGATGCCTGATAATGATTTAGAACTTTGACATGATGTTGAGATATGTTTTGGGCTATATATCTCATTGTGACAGAAAAATTGGATTTTGACCTGAAGACTAATGATTTGATTTGACAACTGGAGATTTGCCTTGATAACAATGCTATATGGGCATAATGACTTTTAGTGACTTACGTTGGTATTCTATGTTGACATTATTAGATTTGACACATTGGTTGAAGTCTAAACATTTGTGTTTCAATATGAAACTATCTCGTTATGAATGGATTAAAGTTGTATGAATGAAACTTATATGACTTGTCCTTGATGTATCCATTCATATTTAGTGGCAGAAATGATTCATGCTATGATCATGAATATATCTTGATAAAGTTTAATTGGATAGTGCTTGGTAAATAAAAAGGTATTGTAACTTTACATTTGGATATGATCTCTACCAGTTAGTTGGTCCAAATAATTTTTTAAAGTGATATTGATGAGTTTGATATTAGTTTTGATATGGCATCTAAAATTTGATAAGCTAACTTAGTTGATTTGATTGTGTAGTATTGATTTGTGTAAGGCTAAAAATATTGCTTTGGTTGAGTGTTATGTCTGTAGAAAGCATTGTATGAATAAATCCCCTCGATTTTGGTATATATGCATTGAAATTTATTTGGTGAAGCCAAGATGATGTCTCGATCCAAACCTCTACTTCAAAATTGGTCAAAAGTATGAATTTGATTTTTGTTTTATCTACTAATGGTCTATCCTTGAAAAGAAATGAGCCTATTATGATCAAATTAAGAGGGAGATAGCTTCTGCAGTTCCAAATGAAGAATCATGGCATGATGTATTAAAACCTGAAGTTGGGAAAAGAAAATATATATAGTGAAGCTGTTAAAGAAAGTGGAAATGAAAATCCTTGGACACTCCGATCAAATTTCAAGAAGTTATTGTTGAACCTAACTTGGCAACCAATAGTGGGTTGAAGCATTGATGTTCCATGTGAACACCCATCCATATATTCTGATTCAATGCATAATTAAGCTGCTTCATACACATTGAGTTACCACCAGGATCACATCGAGATAATTGCATGAAATGATCTATTTTTGGTCTGAGAAATTATTCTTGTGATATGTGACTGCAAGGATGTACTGATGATATTTGGGACCTTTGTTGATGAGATAAGCACAATTGGGTGTTTCCTTCATATGATATCTTCCATGAAGTTTTAGATGAGAATTTTATAGATTTAAGCATGACCAAGGTTGAGTACGATGTTGATAGCATGGTTAGTTGTGAGGAAGGATGAAGAATCTCTTTGGAAAGATGTTTGAGCAGGTTCTGGATATGACATGGATACATTGTGATCATAAAGAGTGGGAAACAATTGGAAAATAATCTCGTATATAGAAGCGACTGAGATGCCTTCATAGATTGAGATAGTGCTTATCTACGAGACAATATTAGGCTTGTGGTTGTTGCCTCCATGAGAGGGAGGATGAATAGGGTATCCTTTTTGTGATATATATATATATATATATATATATATATATATATATATATATATTTCTAATATGATATTTGATTTGATGTCCTATATGAACAAGAGACATCTACTATTAGGACATGATGATTACTAGATATGAGCACAATGATATGTTGTTGATATACAGAGATCATCATAGATCAAGGACACTGAGGCAGCTCTTCCCCCTTGTTTGAGCTCCCAGGGTGTGGAATTGAGATGGAGGGCTCCTGGGGTTGAGGGATCTCTAGAAAATAGGGTCGTAGATGTTTCTCCCCTATCTATTACCCATAGAGTTGGAGATATTTCTCCCATATCTTGGTCTTTGCAGAGTAACCCGAGTCAGAATCATACCAAAAAGTAGGGCTTGTTGGGAATATTGCTCCCTGTTTGAGCAATGGGTTGAGAGTGTACTTAGGGGTGTAAAACCTAAGTTGATTATGATGCAGGTATTATACCACATGAATCTTGAGGGTCATTGTTAGGAAGATCGGTAGGCAATTGGATGGGTTGAGATGTTCTCCCCTACATCACCTATTTCTCGATATGTGGTTGTAGGTGTTTAACTCCCCCATGAGATTCTGGGTTGATATTAAGCTCCCTGATATTGTTCTGAATTGAGCTAAGCTCTTCGATGTTGATGCGGGTCATAGATTTGGCTCCCAACTGATGTTTCCCGAATGGTAGAATTGGACTCCCCGGTAGTAGAGATTATAGCTGGTAGTAGTGGCTCTCCAATGGATAAAGGTTGGTAGAGTGAGCTCCCCTCCGATGTCAAATTCTTATTCTTATAGATTCGAGAATGTTTAGCATATGAGCATGGACAATCAAGAGATAAGCAAGAATAAGAAAGAGCTGATACAAAATGAACATAGACGATAAGTGATGATGAGATACTTGAGATTGGATATGATTTTATGATATTGATACAGATGACATGATGCAGTTGGAATTCTCCCTAGTTGTGAGGGAGTGTTAAAATTGGAAACTAGGGCTAAATTCCACTTTGGATAGATCATTTTATGGAGATGATGATTGAATTGAATTCCTATTTTCCAGAGGACCAAAATCGACTTAAATATCATCAAATTAGGACAAGGGAAAGTATATTTTTGAATTATGAGCCTAAATGTGCATATTTGATCAGGTCGGCCCTAAAGAAAATTGGACACCCTTGGAAGGCTATAAATACAAGTGACCTCTACCTCATTTGGACATTATCAAGGATCATTATTCTATTCTCTTTCTTATTTTTGGCTTGCACAGGTCTGAGGCAAGTTCGTGGAGAAATGGGTTTGCTCGAAGGTGAAATTGCAATGCTTGAAGCTCATGCATATTTTTCTAAGGTTTTGTTTCTCAGTCGCAGGCTTTCCAAAGAACAGATTTGACTGGTCGTTGGATTGCAGGCTTAAGGGAGAAAATGAAAGCTCTCAGTCGCTCGCATTCCCACTTCCTCCCTACGACTGGGACCTAAAGTTGTATTTTTCTATTAACCAAAGTTTTCGCTCATTGACCACAGTGTTTGATAGTTGACCGTAGATAGTGAAAATTCATTACAGGCTTCTGAATCAAGTTTTTTGAGTATGATCATGGGTGGGTTCATCTCATGGATATTGTTTATTTGATTTTTGTCGGATAGTTGTAAGGATGAAGATATGGATCATTGTACTCCCTTTTGTTGAATCATTCAATGACAGTATAATGGGAAGAATAATTTGAAAGGGTATTCCCCATAGTGGGTTTTACCCTTATCTCCGTCCAATCCTAGTGTCTCTATGTGTGAATGTTTTTCTTTTATTTTTCCTTTATGTTCCACTACATTGATGATCATGATATTGTTCTTTCTACATAGTTGCATATGTTCATGAATAATGATGTAAATCTAAATAATGTTATGGGGTGAATTTAATGTGTAAATGAAGAAATGAAATTATCAAAAAAAATAACAATATAGCCCTAAGAAAAAATAACAGATAGAAGATATACTCACAAAGTCTTTACCGAAAGGGAAGGTATTGGTCTTCAGAGAGTGGCTTGGACTAATGGATGTGACCCTCCCGGGTAAGGGTACTTGTTGATCGAGGACAATGAGTTATGCTCTTCCCCCCTGTGTGAGCTCCCAGAGTGAGGATTAAGCTTTAGAGCCTATGGGGTTGAGGTAACTCGTGAACTATTGAGTATACCCCAATTGGTATATAGTTTTCCCACCCATATTGCCAATGGGTGTTGGTTTCTCCAGTCAGGCGTGATTCTTACCATTTATGGTTATTGACATCCCACTCAAGATAAATATGCAGGTGTTCTACCACTTGAACCTTTAGGGTCATGCTGGGAAGATTAGTAAATAATAGGATAGACGTGATCCTTACCATTTATGGTAAGTGGTATCCCTCCTATTATCTCCAGGTAGTGGGTTAGGTACAATCCTTACCTCATAAAGTAAGTGGCATCCCTCCTATTTTCTATGGCTCCTGAGTAGTAGAATTATATCCCTGTTGGCGATTCCAAGTGGTAGCATAAGCTCCCAACGATGATGATCCCTAAGTAGTAGCATTAGCTCCCCATTAGCGATTTCGAGTGATAACATAAGCTCCTCAGTGATGATGATTCCTAGGTAGTAGCATTAGCTCTCCACCAATTATTATGAGTGGTAGCATAGGCTCCCTGATGGATAGAGAGTGGTAGCTTGAGCTCCCCTATGATGTCAAATTATTCTTATTTTAGATTCAAGGGTGTTCAGTAGAGATTGAAACAAGTAGAGATGAGCAATGAAAATATGTGATTTCATGATGATGACATATTTGACATGGGACGTATGTTGTAGTCGATCATTTCTCCCTAGTTGGGAGGGAGTGTTAATTTAGCAGCTCGAGACAAATTCCCTCCTTTGGATAGCCTTCCTCATCAAGAAATACCCCTCCTAGACCTTGGAATAATTTGTTTTGTTTAAGGAAAAATGTATTTTTAAGGAGGAAAACTACATGTGCACAAAAGTACAAGTCAACTTTAAAGAGAAATTGGACACCCTTAGAAGCATATAAATACAAGTCAAGTGGTCGTCTATTAAAAATCATAAAAAAGCATCTTCTTCTATCTCTTGTTTGTTTTAGCTCACATAGGTCTGAGGTTGGTTTGAAAAATCAGTTCGTACATGTCTAAAATTACAAGTTTTGAGCTAATATGTGTAAAGAAGGGATTTTTATCTATAGTCACAAGGTTGGGACAAGGAATTCTCAATTGTAGTTGCTCACATGATAGGGTGCTACCTATGGTTGGAGAGCTACAGCCACACAAATGGTCACTTGATCCATGTGGTTGTGACCTAAGATACTTGTGACAATTGACCACAAACTTTGACCATTGACTATAGGCTTGGAGAGGTTGACTTTGATTAGTTTTGTCTATTGGGCTCATCTCTTGGATGTTGTTGGGTCGGTTTTACTGTATGGTCTTTTGATTGGTGAATTGGAACATTGTACTCTCTTTGTTGAACATTTTATTACAATATAATAAGAATAATAATTTGAAAGGGTTTTCCTAGTTGAGGGTTTTTCCCTGGTCTTTGACCAAATCCTTGTGTCTCTTATTGCTCTTGATTGTCTTCTATTATCTATTGCATTTACTATCCTATCCACAATTTCTATTGATCATTGAAATAATAAATTGTTTTTAAAGATTTCTAATTGAAGATAATAATTGAGCTAAAGTGATTGTAACAACATAGAACAACGGAAAATTAACACTATATATAGTTTCTAATTGACCAAAACCCTAACTTCTTAGTAGACCTCTAGTAATGAGGTCTCAACAACTAAGTAGTGTGCATTCTTTAATGAGGCCACTCTCATTTATTTATTTTACACTCTTCTACCTCATGATACCTTACTTAATAATGATAACCCTCAATACATTAAGTAACAATCTATTCCAATAACTAAGGTAACTATGATGGGACCCTAATATGGTAGTATTGATGAAATGTGTGCCCTGGTCACCTATCAATACTCTTGGACAATCAAACCATTTTATGATCTTCTAAAAAATGAAGCATGTAGCAATTTTTATAGAATGGCATGACTTCATCCCAAAATGTTAAGTACTCTATCATAATGATGATATATTGTATGTTATCCCTCCGTGCAAGGGGATTGATTAGATTTATAAATTCAGTAGCCCACTTATCAAATGGTTCTAGTGCCACAATAGGAAATAGAATAATCTTATCATGTCTAGATGGCTTTTTGAATCATTGACACACAACATATCTCATGAATACTCCACATCTTGACATGATAAATATTATGATAATCCAACACATAACACCATCTTGACTCATTTTTTCCCTACATTGTGTTCTCAAGCAACCCCATCATGTGCTTGATAAAGAAGTGCATCTCATTTGTGTAAAAAAAAAACATCCCCATGGAATCCCATCCACACTAAGATTATCAAATTTTTATCTAATGATTTGGTAATCTTTAATGTGAGATATTAACTATAATCGCTATGCATAGGTATAATATGTAAGTTCCATATTAGTTACTAAGAAATCTACGATCTCCTTGAACTAGTTTGGTACCATCTCAACTCAAAATAAATTAGTGTATATCATCGTCAACACTACCTGCACTTTCTTTCAATTATAGCCTACACAAATTATTAAGTCCTACATTATATTTTCCAGACTTAACCACCACTTCCAAAACAAATTATTGAAACAAAACCATACATTTACAAATTCTCCCCCCAAAACTCACTTTTCGATCTAGTATTTGATCACAAAATTATCAGTGAAGAATTTAAATACATTACCTAAAAGGTAATGTCTAAAATTTTGTGGTGCATAAACATTTGCAAATCCCTTTCTTTCTATACTTGTATATTTTTTTCTTCATTGGATAGTTTCATACTAAAAATGAAATGGGATGATTAATATCACCTTATTTGAGTTGTGTAAGAACTATGACAAGTGCAATTATTGAAGCATATACATGCACATAAACAATTGTGTCCAATTAGGAGATACTATAATGGGCACAATGACCAACATTGTCTTCAACAAATCAATTTCTCCTTGACACACTTGACTCTAAATAAGTTTCACATCTCTTTTCAACAACTTTTCTATAAATTATATCGTAATGTACATGTAATTCCTAACAAAATTGTGATACTATACTATATGTCTGAGTGTGGAGCATAAATTCTTTATATACATAAGGGGATGCATGTCCACCATAAATATATTTGCATGGTCTACATCTACATCTATCCTATATTAACCTCATGCTTGCATGTGGTCCTTCAATAGATTAAACACAATCGAGACATCTAGATAAGCTTCTACGAATTCCTTGAATACAATGGCCATAATTCTGGGGAACAAAATAGGTGCATTCTTCAATCCCAATGGAATTCCATTATAATCAAATGACCCCCATTCTTTACAAAAATTGTCTTTTTTCCCTTCTACAATTCTAACTTGATGGTATCCTAAAATCCCATCAATGAATGTCTAAGATTATCTTCCCCACACATTTTCCAGGACTTTGTCTATAATTGGTGTAAGGAAGAGATCATGTACACATTTCATTTAAAGACATAAGTTAAATGCAAATTTGAATCTCTCATATCTTGTTGTTTTGAATTACCATGGGGTTAATCCATTATAACTATTGTATTGGAAAAACATATGTATTCAACACTTATTTTACATTCTTCTTATATATAAATTCAATCAATATGATTGGTTCTTCATAGGCTTAGCATTAGGCCTCAATTGTATTTCATCCCTCCCAAAGATACTATAATCCCCTTCATCTCCTAAAATATCTTAGGGAACATATATTCGTACTCTTTAAGTAAAAAAATTACCTAGTTAACAATCTCTTGATCCTAATAGCCTCTAATAATTTTCATCTTTGGGTCAAATTATATCTAATGTTTCACTTTTTTCATCTTAGAAGGTTGTCTTTAATAAGAGAGTTGTTCATAGATTCCTTCCTTTTAATTTATATTTCTCTAGTTACCTCCTTGAACTCTATGTTTCTTAAATCGTCCTTTGTTTTGTCCCTTTTCCATCATTCCAATAGTACATGGGCTATTTTAATTTCTCAATATCCTAGTGATATACACAAACCAAGTTATATGTTCAAACTTATAAGTTATATATTACCCTAGAAGATTAAATTATTATCTCCTTGAAAATACTAGATCACATGGTATGTTCTAAAGTGAATCTAAATATCATGTAGAATTGCTTATGTATACTTACTGGTCTCTTAGTCATCTTTTTTTCTCCCTCTTGCACATGCCAACTTCTAGCCACAACATATAATGTGCGAATGAATCTATGGGTCCACTTCTCTTCTAAAAACATCGTCTCAACTAATCTCACCTAGGAAAACTAAATGTGATCCCAAGGATATTCTATTCCTTTATACATGTTTACGAATTGTAGGTCTTGACATGGATGAAATATTAATAACATAATCTTTACCACCTATGTTTGTGTCTACAATTTTTCTCTGTGCACATCCCACTAGTACATAGGGGTTCCTTTCATGACAAAATTCATTGCCAATAGATAGTATTCTTCCAATATATTCTACTCCATTAGATATAAAAGTACACTAATTGACCCCATTCCATGACATATTAAAGGATCAAACAATTATGTCCCCATCCAATGCAAATTTCTCCACATATGTGAATCTTTTGTTATATATCTCTTAACCCTTTATTCTTCACATACCGATAGCATCGTCTAATTATGTATCATATGAATAAATGCCCCTCCATCTCATCTCACCATCTGTATTTGGGTTTATGCAGTCCTCCTCCATACAATGATAGTGTAAATTTTTTCTATTATCAAGCTCTATACATCATCATTCATAGGTTCTATGTATATTTCTCCTTCGATGAAATCTAAAGAAACAACTACCCTAAGATAGTATTGATCAAAGAACATCTTCATATGCTAAGGCACAAAATAATATCATTATTGAACACCCAATATATTCCCAATAAGGCCAAGTAGGGTTCATTTTCATCCATAATCATCCATAGTCTCCATAACATCTATATCTGCCTCCACATTTTCAACTCTTCCAATAGGGAAGATTTTGTACCAATTGAATCATATCAACTTGATGGGTCACCAAACTAGCTTTTGTTTCCCCATTAACTCACAAGGTTTATAGTGTGACATATTCATGTCTAGTCCAAGATCCAAAATGACATCCTTCATTTAATAACCTCTCAACTCCATAATCATCTTGAACTTCATGTTATTTTCCTCTTCCTTTTGACTTTGCATATATTATGTTCATGAAGAGGAATCGAGATGGGATCATCATTCTCCAACATCAATATACATCTCAATAAGATATATATATATATATATATATATATATTAAGCACTTAATAGTTGGTCGTATATATATGAACTTTAGATGGAAGGAGGTTTCTTGATTTTTGTTTTTAATTGACGGCCTAGATTTATTCTCAAGGGAATATGCTCAGCATATGCTTCTTCTTAATGTTTATCATTGGTTGTAGTGTATTACAGAGCGTGTTAGGTTGTACTGACTTTTAATAAATTTAAAAAATTATATTTGTGTCACGTGGCTTCCCACCCACCGATTTCGTGGGGATTTCAGATTATTCCAATTCTAATAAGTTCCTCCATGTTGATATTATTCCAATTATATTAAGTTTCTCCATGTTGATATTGTTCCAATTATAATAAGTTCCTCATTATTATCTATAACATTCATTTATATATAAGAAAAAATTATTTAGCAAAATGGTCCATTACTTTTAATAAATTTAAAAAATTAGATTCGTTCCACGTGGCTCCCCACCCACCAATTTCCTAGGGATTTGAGATTATTCCAATTCTAATAAGTTCCTCATTATTATTTATAACATTCATTTATACAAGAAAATTTTATTTAGCAAAATGGTCCATTACTTTTAATAAATTTAAAAAATTAGATTCATGCCACATGGCTCCCCACCTACCAATTTTATAGGGATTTTAGATTATTCTAATTCTAATAAGTTCCTCCATGTTGAGATTATTCCAATTCTAATGAGTTCCTCATTATTAATTATATCATTCATTTATATATAACCAGATTTTATTTAGAAAAATGGTCCATTAATTTTAATAAATTTAAAAAATTAGATTCCTGCCACATGAATCCCCACCCACCAATTTCCTAGGGATTTGAGATTATTCCAATTCCAATAAGTTCCTACATGTTGAGATTATTCCAATCCTAATAAGTTCATAAATATTATTTATAACATTGAGTTATATATAAGCGAATTTTATTTAGCAAAATGATTGATTACTTTTAATAAATTTTAAAAATTAGATTTGTGTCTCCCCACCCACCAATTTCCTAGGGATTTTAGATTATTCCAATTCTAATAAGTTCTTCCATGTTGAGATTATTCGAATTCTATTAAGTTCCTCAATATTATTTATAACATTCATTTATATATAAGAATTTTATTTAGTGAAATGGTCCATTACTTTTAATAAATTTTTCATTACTTTTAATAAATTTACAAAATTAGATTTGTGCCACATTGTTACCCATCCACCAATTTCCTAGGGATTTGAGATTATTCAAATTCTAATAAGTTCCTCATTATTATTTATAACATTCATTTATATATAAGCAAATTTTATTTCGCAAAATGGTTCATCACTTTTAATAAATTAAAAAAAAATAGATTCGTATGATGTGGCTCCCCATCCACCAATTTCCTAGGGATTTGAGATTATTCCAATTTTAATAAGTTCCTCCATGATAAGTTCCTCATTATTATTTATAACATTGATTTATATATAATAATATGTATAAAAGGTATTTTCCTATGTCTTCACTATGGTGCAAATAAATTCCATCCATTTTGGCGTTAAGATGTCCCTCAACATGCTCGAAGAGCATATTGTCTACTCCAATCTTCGGCTCCCACTAGAAGAATGTGGGCTACAGGTTGTGAATGCTACGTCTTCTTCGATTAATATCAAAGTTTTCCATACCATATATAACAAGGTATTTTCCTCTAATTGTGGCATCAACTTACTTCCCAGTATGCTTTACCAATATCTGAACATATATATATATATATATATATATATAAAAGAGGAATAACCTATTTATAGAGTTTTTAACCCAACGTTTCGGACTTCCAAGTGAGTCCATCCTCAGGGGATACGCTAATAGTTTAAGAGGAGATTAATGATTTATCATAGAGCTGAACTTATGTATATATGTAGCTTGTGGAAGTGATTAATAAGAAATGATAAATGATATAGTTGGCTAGGGTTATTTGACAATTAGGTAAAATTACAATATGGGGATTAGGTCAATATTTGATTTAATAAATTTCCCTTATTAGTGTTATTCCCAATTTGATTATCATTATTGTCCAATGTATGGATTTATTATTTAAATATATTTGTATGCTACCGCAAGTGTCTGATAGTGGAAAATTTAATATGGACAACATGTATGAGAAGTTTGGGTATTTGATATTGGATCATGAGGTCGACTTACAGGACCTTGACTCTCGAGAGGAATATGTGTTGCCGCAAAAATGAGGAGTACAAGGTTTGACCAACTTATGCCACGAATCTCCACGAGATCAATTATGTCTCCGCTATAAGTTTAGTAATTGAGTGTAGTTTATATGTTAATGATTTGGAGTGTTCTATGGAAGATTTCTTTACTTTTCAAATACAATTGTCTAAAAGTAGCTTAGCTATTAATTTGGTCTGTCCTAGGTTTTCAGTGTAGCATTAGTGTAGAATTAGGTAAAGTAGCATGACTAAATTTGTGCTCTAAAATTAATTAGCAATCATTCAATAAAAGAATTTCAAATTGCAAGCTTATCTTATTAGGTTTTTTCCTTAAAGATCAATATTGATCTATTTTAATCACAAATCTAAGAAGTGTTTAGAGTGATATAATTTATTCTTGTGTAATTTTTTTAAATGCAAAATTTGAAAAACAATGTTTGCATCTCAAAGACAAAATTGACAAAAAAAATATAGCCCAAATATAAAATAATAACATTACTTGAAATGCTTAAAAATGTTTTAACCATGAAAATTTATTTCTTTTCAATGTACATTAGTTGACAGTGAAATATTTTACTTAATATGGTATTGAAATATTTTACTTATGAAGTACATTTTTTATATTAATAAGTTCCATGATAAGTGCTTTCATGATTAATAAATTATGAAAATTAGAAATTATGGCCGATGTTTTGAAACGTAATTTTTTTTAATTCGAGATGCATTATATTATAAATTGATTATAAGTCAAATAAATGAAGTAAAAATATAAAATTGGGTTTTTTTAATTTAATTATCAATTTTTGAAATATATCATACATTAAAAGTTGTAAATTTCTAGATTTAAAATTCCATCAATAATGTTTCACATGATATATCTTTTAAAAATTTAATATATTCAAATGAGATTATAGTAAATGAATTTATGAATTTACAAATTCTTATTTCATTTCATTTTATTTTGTATGAATTTATCTTTGAAAAATTCGTTATCTATTATTCATTTGTTTTTAAAATTTTGCACTATATTTTGAATTTCTTTCAATAAAAAAGTCTATAAAATAATAATTTATAGCGTTTAATAATCTAAGGCTTCATATTCCTAGGGTATAATATTATTCATAAGGTTTATAATATTAATATTTAGGTTTAATATAAATCCATTGGGTTTATAATGAATGTCAACCATGGTCCAACGTCACATTGCGATAAAAAATTTCTCAATATGAAAATCAACGAATGTCACATTGTGAAAAGCATTGTCTCAATAAGAAAACCAACCATGGTCAAGCATGTTCCAAAGCCACATTGTGACAAATATTGTATCAACCATGGTCAACCATGGTCACATTGTGACAAAGACTATCTCTTGGTCCAATGTCACATTGTCACAACCATGGTCATCCATGGTCAACCATGGTCCAACATCACATTGTGACATAGATTGTGTCAATATGGAGATCAACGATGGTCAACCATTTTCCAATGTCACATTGCAACAAACATTGTCTCAATATGAAAATCAATCAAGGTCAATCATTTTCCAATGTCACATTGTGACAAATATTTATCTTAGGGTTTATATTCCTTGCGTTTATAATATTTATTCATTGAGTTTAATATTATTCCCTTGGGTTTTTTCCAAGGAAAAAAACGGTAACCTTTTATTAAAAATTTAATGAAAAGTTACACTAGCACATGCAATGAAGCATTCAGTATGTTGCCACATGGGCTCGCAGCGTTAGTGAACTAACGTGCACAAAGAATAAGAAGGAGAAAGAGAAAAGAACGAAAAAAGGGAAAAAACCTGGCTTCCAGCCTTCAGGTTTTTCGCCCCTTTTTCTTTTCAACCTTGTGCCACTCTCCCACAGTGGGCTCGGTCGAGGCAATGACTAACTGGGTTGTTTCATTTTGTTGTCCTATTTCTTTATCTGAATCTGATGTATCTGAATGATGCTGTCGTTTGATGCCTCCCATGCTTTGATCCACGCTTGTCATCTGTTGCTGGGTCTCTGCCTGGAAAGAATGTGGCTGTAGCTCCTTGTTGACTGCTGTATTTTCCTTTTGGGTCTCTAGATCAACCTCCTCTATGTTTGTATCGTCCTCCTCTGCTTCTGTTTCTGCATCTTCTGATACTGTGGGGACTTTCTTTTCCTCGGTTCTCTTCTTTATGACATTGTCTATGTTCTGCCATCCTTTGTGCTTCCTTTGTTGTGGCTTGTTCTTGTTGTGGCTTTTGCATGCATTGAACAGATGACCTGTTTGTTGACATCCCCTACATCTGAATGCTGTGTTCTCATAGTCCAAAGATTGTTTCCATTGAGTATTGTTGAAGTTCAGGATGATGCTTTCTGGTAACCCCTGGCTGAGATCTACCTCGACGCAAATTCTAGCAAAGGTAAAGATCCCTTTTAGATGTCTCTCTGTATCAATCTTTAACATTCTTCCGAGAGTATTTCCTATGGCTGCTAAGGATGAAAAGTGCCAAAAATGCATCGGAAGATTATGTAGCCTTACCCATACCGGCATTTTTGATACCACCATGGTGTTTGGATCAAACTCCGGGAACCAGGGGGTAACAAATAATCCCGCACTGCCCTAGAACCATGGTCCTTCGGTAAGAGCTTTATCCTTCTCTTCTTCGACGCGAAAGACTACTATGAAGAATCCTTTCGAGCATAGGTGAATCCGGCAGTTTTTTGTCCATGTCATGTGTATCCATTGGAACAAAGCATCCGATCTAGGCCAGAAGCCGTTAAATCTACAAATGACTGCATTTTTTTGTAGATCTGTGAAAATGCCCTTTACCTCTGGGATGTCCAACAGAATGGAGGGACTCTCTGGTGCTTCATCTACGATATACTGCCCTGGAGGGGTATTTACATTGGCATGTTCTTTCCCCTTTTGATTTTCTGTCCCCTTTGCTGCATCTCTGTAGGATCCTGTAGATTTTGATGTAGATCCCTTTGATCCACCTCGCAGCCGGAGATTGAGAATAACAGTTGAATCTTTTGCAACCCTGTAATGCTGGAGGGTGTGTTGATCCTGCATGCATAACCCAGAAAATAATAGGTTTTGTGATGCAACTGGAGTGCCCAGTTTGATCTGTATCTCTTTTTTTAAATCCAATACAGTCATCCATACCCAGATCTGCACACAAACGTGCCTTCCTTCTGTTGATCTAATAAAGATTTGTTTCAGATCTGCTATGTCTGCCTTGTTCAGGTTCCTTGTTACTGGTTTGAGTTCTGGTTCTGGCTGGCTTTCAACTGACTTTTGCCTAGATCTGGCCAGATCCAATCGTTCCTCCCCGGGTCTATAGCGATTGGCCCGATCTGGTGTGCCGGTTCCCCAATCAGGGCATCTGAGAGGATGCTGGGGACTTTGTATCATACGCCCAGAGGGCGTCTTGAAGATGGGCTTCTCGTGGCTCAAGATAGCCGCCTCCCTCTCCAGAGCCCCCGAGAACTGAGTGGCCTCAACCCTCTGGAGTACCGCCCCTCGCTTTCCGTCCCGAAGTAGATCTTTAACCAAAACCTTGGAAAACAGCCGTAATGTGGATCGAGACCGCAGAAATCCCAGAAGGGATTCCCCATTTACGCGGGCAGGGATATCTGTCCAAGGTGAGCCGCCAGCGGAGAATATATCTGGAAAAAGGGTGCTGGGCGATAGATCTGGAAAATATATCCCCAGACAGTGAGATCGATTCGCCCTGAGACAGACAGATCGTGTCAAGGGGGGGGGAAAGACCTCGAGAAGAAGATTGTGTTGGATCAAAACCTGCTGCGCCTCTTCGTTTATGGATCCGGGCCAAGTTCTGCAAATACGATCGAAAGCTATGAAGCCCACGTCCTGGTTCCAATCCAATCCTGCATCCAAAAAGCCAGTGGGAGCATCGCCGGCGACCAAGAGTCCTGCTGAAACCCTAACTTCGTATACGCCGGCCATTGCTCTCCTTTTCTTCTCTCCTTTCAATTCCACCATTATTCCCTTGGGTTTATAATCCCTTAGGTTTATTATTCCCTTAGGTTTATAATATTTATATTATGGTTTATATACCTTGGCTTTATAATATTAATCCCTTGGGTTTAATATTATTCCCTTGCGCTTATATTATCAATCCATTGGGTTTTTAATATTAATCCCTTGGGTTTTTAATATTAATCCCTTGGGTTTATTATTCCCTTGGATTTATAATATCAATCCCTTTAGGGTTTATATAATGATAGGACCAGCCCGTAACTATGGATTTGCGTTAATTAAACGATGATTAACATATGATTTGGGTCAATACATATGATTAGTTTTAAGTAGTTTGATTAGCCAGGATATTTGTCTGTTGGCATTTATTTCTAAGTTATTGTTGGTACGCTGGCTGTACTCGCCTCGGTTTTCGCCTTCCCGCTCTTTGGTTTTACCAAAAAACCCTCATTTCACTTCACTTGGTCATTTCATGGTTTCTCTCTGTTGCAATTAGGGTTTGTGTGCTCGGCCTGCTTGTGACTGTGTAGAGCTTGGCAGTAACGCTCTGTATGCACCCTACTATGGGTTCCTCCACCTAGTGGCAAAGTAACTCTGCCCACACTTCCAGTTTCGTCACTTGGTTTCCTAGGCACTGTACTGAAGGCTCCTTCGACTTCGTGAGAGAGTTTCTTTTGTTCCTCTGTTGGCTCCTTAACCTTCTGCGTAGTTATTATGCTTTCCTATATTCCCTTATCTTGGTCTGCTATAATTTTTCTGGTTCGGCTTCCGGTTGTTGGTTCTCTAGTTGATGTATGAATGTTTTATGCTCTGACAGGTCGCAGTCACAATGGACTTCCTCGGCTTCGCTCGGTCCTAGCAAGGTAAGTTCACTCGTCCATGTTATAGCTTGTCTTCTTCATTTTTCTCCAACACTAATGGCAGTCGCCCCTTTGTCTGCAGGGTTTTTTCTTGTGACTGTGACTCAGTTGGGGTTTCATTCCTCCAACGCCATAACTCTTCAGGTAAGCCGACTCTTCTGGTTTTGCTTGTCAACTTTCACTTTCAAGTTGTTCTTGGCATACAGTTAACTGACATGGCTCTGTTGGTTCTCTGTGGCAGGTTGGGGTTTGCTCTAGGCTTGGTCTCCGAACGGTCACAACCCAATGACTCTGGTAGGGTCGTTCTCTGCTGCTGTTACTTATTTGTAGTATTAATTTCTCTATCTTGTCACTGGGAAAGTCTTGGTACTCCTCTGTTTAGTTGTCCTTCACTGTCGAGTGACCTTGGCTCGGTTTTTATGTAATCTCGCCTGTCTTTTTCAGGCTCTGGATACTTGTAATTTATTTGGCCTTTTCTATTGTGACCGACTAGGGTTCAACCCTAGATTTTGGGGGTTGACTATTTTGTCTTGTCTTATTCTGTGATTATCGAGCACTCTCTGTTTTGGATTTCGTTCTTCAATAGTTGTATCCTCGTTCAGTTGAGAACTGGCTCGTAACTGTTGTATGCCTTTGTATATTTAGGAACTGTTGTTGTTGTTGTTGTCGGAACTCCGTGTTGGGAACACTCATTATGGCTTCATTATTTGAACGCAGGAACTATGTCTCTGTTTACTAGAAAATATAGATGGAAACACGCAGTGTTGTTTAATTTACACATACAGTAATTAGAGGGAAGAAATAAAAATCATAGACAGACTGTTTGCAGATGGATTCAGATACTCAAGTGTTTGAAAATTATTTTCTCCTTTTTGTATTCATATTCTCGTGCATTGAACCCTTCAAAATGTATTACATTGGTTTTTGTATTGTATTCAGACAGTTACTCGAACTGTTCACAGTTATCCTTCAGTTGCTTTTATAGTTACATAATTGATAACTATTTCGGGTTTTCTTGTGCTTTAGGATTTACAATATTAAATGAAAAGACAGTTGTAAGATAGATTAATAAAAAGACAAAACAATGTGACGGTAATGACCCTAACCTAACTGTACTGTTCCTAAATATCCCTTAACTAATAATGAAATAAAAATGAGTTCCTAGACACTATTTTGATCAACAAATGTAAATGAAACTAAATGACAATGAACCTGTCCTCCTTAGTTGAGACTAAACACCCAGTCATGGTACCCTTAGCTGGATGCTCCTGCATCATATAACTTTCATTTATAATATTAATCCCTTGGGTTTAATATTATTCTCTTGGGTTTATAATACCTTTGGGTTCAATTATGGTCAAACATGGTCACATTGTGACAAAGACTATCTCTTGGTCCACCGTCACATTGTCACAACCATGGTCAACCATGGTCCAAAATCACATTGTGACAAAGATTGTCTCAATATGGAGATCAATCATGGTCAACAATGGTCAACCATTGTCTAACGTCACATTGTGACAAATGTTGTCTCAATATGAAAATGAATCATGGTCAACTTTACTCCAATGCCACATTGTGCCAAATATTTATCTTAGGGTTTATATACCGTGGGTTTATGATATTTATCCCTTGGGTTTCAATTATTACCATGGGTTTATAATATTTATCTTAGGGTGTATATACCTTGGGTTTATAATATTAATCCTTTGGGCTTATAATATTAGTCTCTTTAGGGTTTATTGCCTTGCATTTATAATATTAATCCCTTGGGTTTGTTATTCCCTTTAGTTTATAATATCAATCCCTTGGGTTTATTGGGTTCATATTCCTAATGTATAATACTATTCATAGGGTTTATAATATTAATCATATGGTTTAATATAAATCCCTTGGGTTTACAATCATGGTCATCCATGGTCAACGATGGTCCAATGTCACAATGTGTCGAAGATTGTCTCAATATGAAAATCAACCATGATCAACCATGGTCCAACGTTAGATTGTGACAAACATTGTCTCAGTATGAAAATCAAATATGGTAAATCATGGTCAACCATGTTTATTTTAGGGTTTATTTGTCTCAATGTGAAAATCAATCATGGTCAACCATATTCGAACGTTGCATGGTGACAAATATTTATCTTTTATAAGATTTATCCCTTGGGTTTAATATTATTCCCTTGGGTTTATTATTCCCTTAGGTTTACAATATTTATCTTAGGGTTTATATACCTTGTGTTTATAATATTAATCCATTGGGTTTAATATTATTCCCCTTTGTTTATATTATCAATTCGTTTGGTTTTTAATACCTTGGGTTTTTAGTATTAATCCCTTGGGTTTATAATATCAATCTCTTTAGGGTTTATATACCTTGCATTTATAATATTAATCCATTTGGTTTAATATTATTCCCTTGGGTTTATAATACCATTGGGTTCAATCATAGTCAACCATGGTAAACCATGGTCACATTGTGACAAAGACTATCTCTTGATCCAACATCACATTGTCACAACAATGGTCATTTATGGTCATCTATGGTCAACCATGGTCGAACGTTGCATTGTGACAAATATTGTCTTGATATGGAGATCAACCATGGTCAACAAGGGTTAGCCATTGTCCAACGTCACATTGTGACAAACATTGCCTCAATATGAAAATAAATCATGGTCAATCATATTCCAACGTTGCATTATGACAAATATTTATCTTAGGGTTTATATTCCTTGGGTTTATAATATTTATCCCTTGGTTTTAATATTATTCCCTTGAGTTTATAATCCCTCGGCTTTATTACTCCCTTGGGTTTATAATATTAATCCCTTAGGTTTATAATATTAATCCCTTTAGGGTTTATATACCTTGTATTCTTGGGTTTAATATTATTCCCTTGGGTTTATAATACCTTTGGGTTTTAGAATTAATCCCTTGGGTCTATTATTCCCTTCGGTTTATAATATCAATCCCTTGGGTTTATTTGGTTCATATTCCTTGGGTTGATAATATTATTCATATGGATACTTCCAATAAGTAAAATATTTTGCTTTGGAATTTTGTACGATTGTCGGGCTTTGCCCCAGCGCAAACAGGGAAGAGCGCACAGAGTTCAGTGCACGTAGTGGTAGGCAAAGAACCCTATGAAGGGTGGCAGAGGAGGGGGCTCCACTCCCTCCTACAAGGAGGCCTTGGCCAGCAGGGGAAAGAAGCCTCTAGAAAATGTTAGGGAAACAAGGGTGGAAGGAAAAAAAATCATGGAAGAGGGAACAGAAGAACCCATAGAAAAGGATCAATATGGCACAAAAGACAAGGAGGTAGAAGACAAAGAACAGGAAACTAAAGACAAAAAACACAAGGGACCCTGCAAACCCAAAACAGATATAACTCCCAGGGTGATTTTAAATAATCCAGAGCTGCAGGCATACAGGGAACACATGGGGACATATGCCATCATCTGTAAGTTCATGGGACTATGGCCCACTGAAAAAGCCCTACAGTCATGGATCAAATACCACTGGAAACCTAAAGGAGGCATAGAGCTTCATCTTGGGTCCAAGGGTTTCTTCACGGTGGTGTTCACAAATATTGAAGACAAGGACAAAATATTTGAAGGAGGGCCCTACTTCTTTACTGCTGCAGGGCTCTACATGAGACCATGGATAATGAACTTTGTCCCAAAAAAGGAGACTTTCACCTCAGTTCCGGTCTGGGTAAGGCTCTACTCTCTACCTCTTGATTACTGGCAAAATGAATCGTTAGCTGCCATAGGGAATAAATTAGGTCGCTACGTTAAAGCCTCTGAAGCCACTAGAAGAGGAAAATATACTTCCTTTGCTAGAATATGTGTGGAAATGGATCTATCAGGAGCTCTGCCGGAGGAGATAATCCTGGAAGTTTTTGATGAAGAATGGGTGCAAACAGTAGATTATGAGCACATTCCATTCAGATGTCGCAAATGCCATGAACATGGACATCTCTTCAGAGACTGTCCGCTCAACAAAGAAATAAATAAAAGTAGAAGTAATACAATGAAAGAATCAGATGGCTTTCAGAAAGTGGTTAACCGAAGTAAAGGAAGTAAAAGAGGGCCGAAAAATCAGCAGCGCGAAGGACAACAGTTTAGGCAGAACAATTTTCAGGTGCTTCAAGAAGAGGAAGAGATTACTAAAGAAGATCAAGCTATGGAAGGGAGTTCTGCAGAAAAGGAGGAAAGGAAAAACCTAGAACAAACACAAAATGAGGGGAACCAGAAAGAAGCCACTATGAGCGATGTGGAACAGGAAATGACCCAAAATGATACGAACCTAGAGGACCATGAACTACTAGAAATTCTTGACAAAGAAAACCTAGACCTAGAAGGCTTCTTGAGGCAGGGTACCACGAGGGGAGTGGATTCGCTACCTCAAGAGGAACTCAGCAGAATACAACAACTGTTTCTATGGAGATCGCAGACTGGGAAGTCAGAGCGATGTAACAACATAGACAAGTAGGACAACGGAGGCGTGAAAATGATGAAAACTACACTGGGACCAGTTAATAGAAACCCAGGCAAGAAAAGAGGAAGGAAAAAGCAGAATGAACTCTTGATGGAGTGTGGAAAGCTGATGATTGATTCAGGTAAGATGAAAGATCTAGCCAGCTACTCCTTTACAAATCTTTTATAATGAAGTTGACATCTTGGAATATTAGAGGTCTAGGGAGTAAGAGAAAGCAAATAATGCTTAGCAACAAAATGAAACAAGAAACGCCAGATATAATGTTTATCCAAGAAATGAAATGTTCCATTCAAAAGGTAAGACATATCCACAGTAAATGGCTTAGCAACTATGAGTTTCTCGAAGTAAAAGTAGAGAATACAGCAGGGGGTTTACTTACTCTTTGGAATCCCCACAAAATTGGCATTCTGGATGTTGAGGCATCCAGAAATTACTTGTCGATTGTCATTCAACCAGTAGGAGAAAGGGATACCTTTCTGGTCACAAATGTTTATGGTCCTCAGAGAATAGATGACAAACTTAACTTTCTGGATACCCTGGTGGATCTCAGGAGCAGACATGCAGATATACCCTGGATCATGGGAGGGGATTTTAACATGATTAAGTCCCTTTCAGAGAAAAAAGGAGGAACAAGATCTCTAAGTAAAGACTCCATGGCCTTCCAAACTTTTTCTGACAACATAAAACTTGTTGATACTAATTGGAATACTGGCCTATTTACTTGGAATAACAGGAGAGGAGGAGATGCCCTAGTCGCCTCAAAGCTAGACAGATTCTTCATCTCTGAAAATCTTATGCTAGATGGGAAAGAGGTAACAGCACGAGTTCTTCCCTTTGGAGGCTCAGATCATTGGCCCATCCAATTGGAAATCAAGGGTATAGGTACTCCTAGAAATAAACCCTTCAGATTTGAAAATATTTGGCTGTCACACCCAGACTTCACAAGCAACATTGAGAAATGGTGGTCAGAGGACTTGCAGGTTCAGGGAACCAGAATGTATCTTCTCCACAAGAGACTAAAGCACATAAAATGCCGACTTAAGGAATGGAATAGGAAGGATTTTGGTAATATTTTTGAAGAAAAGAGAGTAGTGGAAAACAAAATGCAGGCTCTTAACCAGACTCTAATCAAGGAAGGCTTTGATAAAAATATCAGTGAACAAGCGGATAAACACTATCAAAAATGGGAGGATCTATGTAAACAAGAGGAAATATTTTGGAGACAAAAATCCAGAGTTCAATGGTTAAAAGAAGGAGAGCGCAACACTAAGTTCTTTCATAAAACCACCATGGCCAATAGAGTTCACAATAATATCTCTTCAATCAAGAATGAAGCAAGGGAACTTCAGATATCCCATAAAGCTATAGAAGCTGTGTTAATCCACCACTTCCAAGGTATAACACAGGAAAATATTTCAGACAGAGAGCAAGCTATCAGGGAGATTACTAGAAACATACCGAAACTGGTTTCCAGGGAGGACAACTTCAACCTCAATAGACCAGTAACGGAAGGGGAGTTAAAAGATGTAATCAAAGACATGCAGAATGGAAAAGCACCGGGCCCGGATGGTTTCAATGTGGACTTTTTCAAAGCTTGTTGGAACATTGTTAAGCAGGACATATTGAATGTGGTGGAGGATTCCAGGTCAAATAAAACCATTCTGAAAGCCCTCAATACTTCCTTCATAGCCCTGATCCCCAAACAGGAGAATGCTCTTACTCCAGATAAATACAGACCCATAGCCCTATGCAACGTAATCTACAAGATTATATCAAAGGTTGTGGCTAACAGACTCAAACCTTTGCTTCCAGTCCTAGTTTCTGGGGAGCAATCAGGTTATGTGGAAGGCAGACAAATTCTGGATAACATCATTCAAGCGCAAGAAGTGGTGCACTCTTTAACTAGCAAGAAGCAGGCGGGTATGATCATGCAATTAGATATTGCCAAGGCTTATGACAAGGTAAACTGGGTCTACCTTAAGAAAATGTTGATCGCTTTTGGATTTGATCATATCTGGGTTAGATGGGTAATGGCTCTGGTAACCTCCTCCAGCTTTTCTATTTTGGTCAATGGCTCCCCCTCAGAGATTTTCAGTCCTTCTAGAGGCCTCAGACAGGGAGACCCGCTATCCCCCTTTCTTTTTATTATCTTGATGGAAGGGCTGGGGAGAGCTATTAAGCAGGTGCAATCTTCAGGTAAGATTAAAGGCCTGAAGCTTACTGATAATGGGCAAGCTCTGACACACCAACAATTTGTAGATGATACCATGCTTCAGGGACTCCCCACAGTCCAAGAAGCTTCTAACTACAAAAGAATTTTGAATCTTTTTGCCTCGGCTTCAGGTATGGAAGTAAATCTCTCCAAATCAAAAATCTTTTTCTTCAATACCAATATTGCTATTCAGAAAAATATCTCCAGAATTCTTGGCTTCCAAAGGGATTCCCTTCCTTCAAAATATTTAGGAGTCCCTCTAACGGCAAAACCATTACACAAAAGTATATGGGAACCTTTGATCAACAAGTTACAGGATAAAGTCAGTAAATGGACCATCAGATCTTTAAACCTTGCTGGTAGACTAGTTCTTACAAAAGCAGTGCTTCAAGCAATCCCCATCTTCATGTTATCAGCCCTCCCAGCCCCAAAAGGGGTCCTTCAGCAACTTAGGGATATTCAAAGAAACTTCCTTTGGGGTAGGGAGGAGACTAAGAGGAAATGGCCCTTGGTGTCATGGGATAAAATTGTAAGCCCAAGAACCATGGAGGGCTAGGATTGGATGATCAGGAGATTCTCAGTAAGGCTCTAGGGGCCAAACTTTGGTGGCGCTGGGTTCAGCAACCAGATACTCAATGGGCAAAGATATGGAAAGAAAAATATGCTAATTCCTGGCAGAACAGTGATCTTATAAGAATGTCAGGAAATATAAAAGGTTCTTATATTTGGAACAAAGCCTAGGAAAATAGAAGAATAGTACAAGAGAATAGCTTCTGGGAAATTAGAGACAGAGATCTTGCTCTTTTCTGGGAAGATAAATGGCAGCAAGAATCAATTCTGGTAAAAGAAGATTTCCTAGATCTTAAACAGGAGTCGGATTCACAAGGTTTAATAAAGGTTAAGGATTTCTGGATACATTCTCAGCTTACAGAAAAGTGGAGAATCTGGAGAAACATAGATTGCAGCAATAACATTCTCCTGAAAACTAAAGCAGAGGAGCTCAGGAAAATTATAGAACACAGGAAGATCTTAGTGGCAGAGGGACAAGACCAACTGAGATGGGGAGATAACAAAGAGGGCACCTTCAATCTTAAGGAAGCAAAAAACATTCTCCTTGAGCTAGATCCCCTGGTTCCAGATAAAATCTGGCAAAACCTTTGGAAACATCCAGGCTGGATGAAAATCAAACTCTTCATGTGGGTCGTTTATCACAAGAAAATTCTGACTTGGGATAACCTAAGAAAGAGAGGTGTACAGGGGCCTTCAAGATGCCTGCTATGTGAAGCTCAAGAAGAAACCTTGGAACATTTACTCAACAATTGCATTTTCACATCCTGGTTATGGGATTTATTTGTTGCAATCTTTCAACATTCTGATAGGGACAGAAGGAGCATCATTAATACCCTCACCAATTGGAGGAAAAAAATTTCGGATAATGAAATTCTTAACTCAGTGTGGGCTCTTATTCCAAGCTTCATCATATGGAACGTGTGGAAGGAGAGGAACAAAAGAATTTTTAAGGGTGAAAGGAAAACCCCTCAACACCTGCTGGAGTTAATCCTGAAACAGCTCAAGGAGACTGTAAGTACCACTGTTCGCACCCTCCCCAAAAATCCCCCCTCAGACGTAGATTTAAAGATTCTCAGGCAGCTGGGGTTACAGAGGCTCACACTCCTAGGCATTGACAGGAGGATCATTTCGTCGGACACGGAAAAGGAATTTTGGCATCCTCCTCTGGAAGGCTATTTAAAATACAATATTGATGGGGCTTCAAAGGGGAACCGGGAACAGCAGGGTATGGAGGTGTACTCAGAAATTCAGAGGGAAGTATCGTTAGCATCTTTCATTACCACCTAGGTACAACCACCAATAACATGGTCGAGCTTATGGCTATGGAACAATGCCTAGAATTGCTGAAGCAAGATAATTGTCAAAATGTCATGATAGAGGCAGATTCAGAGTTAATTATCAACACTGTGCAAAAAATTCACAATGGAACCGCACCAGATAAAGTCTCTAAACATTGGAAACTAACTTGTGTTTGCCAAAGAATTCAAAGCCATCTTCAGGGCCTGCGCACTATCAGTTTCCACCACGTTCGCAGAAAGGCAAACAAGCTGGCGGATATTCTGGCCAACCAGGGGGTCAGCTGCACAAGGAAAAATGGGTTGACGAAGTGGCAGGATTTGAGACCTAGCAGACTGAAAGCTCTATGCTGTGATCAGGTGGAAGATGATAGGCAGGTGTTTAGACTCAATACCATGGGGAATAGCTCGATTTGAATTTCCCGTGGGTAAACCTTCTGTTTGGGTAATGTTGGCGGATGAAACAGAACCCTGTCTGGTAGACCAGACTCAAGGTGTATGGGTGGTGCAGATCTCAGATGTTTCTCTTAAGTCTCGGCCCGATGGAACACATTCACCCTGGCTTTTTCCCAATCCAAGGTGAGATAGTTCGGCATTTGCCAAAGGAACCAGGTCTTTCGGCAACCAGGGGTTTCAGTTTACGGCGTCCAGTTTGCAAAACCACCTCCCAGGTGGTTTCAGGCTGATCGCACAGCACTCAGAGTGGGAATGGTTTTCGCGTTTTCGCAGTGATCCCATTCAACCGGCGACACGTGGCAGGGAGGGGGGCAGAAAACCGCCCTCCATCACGGACTATCTTTCCTCCTTGTTATCAGTCACGATATCCTTCTCATCCGTTGGATTCGAGGGCGGCGAATCAACGGTGGTCTGACAAAGTGCAACTTAGTGGGGCAGGGCTGGTATAATTCAGGCTCTTTTGAAACGTGTCTTTTTCTCGGCCGTCGATCTTCTTGTTCTGATGGGTCGGTTTGTTGGACAGGGGTTTTCCGGAGGGAGGCCGCGCGATAGCTGGCGGGCTTTCCATAGGTTGGTCGGGGGTCTTGTCAATAATGCCTTAGACTTAATTCTTTATATGTAATGTTGTAGTGGGTAGCCCTTGGAGGCTTTTGTTTGTTTGTTTGTTTTTTTTTTTTTTTTTTTCCTTTCTGTCTCTTCGTCGACGAGAGGACGGTGGTTTATGCTGTACAATATTTTTTGACTCAATGATATAGAAGGATCCATACTTGCTTAAGCAAAAAAAAGATAATATTTTCATATGGCTTATAATATTAATTCTAGGGTTTAATATAAATCGTTTGGGTTTATAATCATGGTCATCCATGGTCAACAATGGTCAAATGTCACAAGATGCCAAATATTGTCTCAATATGAAAATCAACCATGGTCAACCATGGTCCAATGTCACACTGTGACAAACATCGTCTTAGTATGAAAATCAATGATGGTAAATCATGGTCAAGCATGTTTATTTTAGGGTTTATAATATTTATCTTAGGGTTTTTATACCTTGGATTTATAATATTTATCCCTTAGGTTTAATATTATTCCTCTAACATTACAACTATAACAAGAGTGAAATCAATAGGTGGTTTTCAGATTTCACCATCTTTTTCTTTTCAACATTATGAAAAAATGCAAGACAATGCGAGAAGGGATTGGTTGGAAAGTGTGAATGGTCGTGATCATTACCTTATTTATTTGAATTAGTGTAACTTTTGTCATCGATCTAAGTGTGTTTTGGAAGAGGTTAGTATTTAATACTTGTGTTCTAGTGGAGTGTTTAAAGTTGAATTTCCTATCAACCGCATTTAAATTGTTTTTTATTTTTATTAAATGTTTATTTCATAATTACTTCATTATTATTTATAAATCATTATTAATAAAATCTATTAAATTATTAATAATATAATCTGGCACTGATGATGAACCACACTTGTTGGTTCAAAACGCGTCGGCAAAAAATTTCTCTTATGTGATTTCTACCGAAAGACTTTGCTTAATTCATTATGGATCACAGAAGCTTGAATACAGAAAATATAATTGTTGTTATTATCTTTATTATTATTATTATTATTATTATTATTATTATTATTATTATTATTTAATATAATATTAATTATTATTAATATGATTCTTATATTTATATTAATATTATTGATAATAACATTAATAACGTTAATTCTTAATATTATTGATAATTGATTATGTGCTTGATATGGATCTATCGGTGTTTATCAACCATATTTAGTAATGTTGTTGTGCTAGTTGAGTACAACATCTTAAAAAATCACTCACATAATTGTTAGACTCATCCCCTAGGATTTTATTGGATATCCTTGGTTGCATTCTAAAATCTCTTTATCACCACACAAGAATTGTTTATATTTACCTAAATCAAACTATGATGGGAAAAGACACAACTTTAATAATGTTCCCTATAAATATTGATGTTGCATCTATCTCATTTCTTGTTCCACCTCATGCTATCCAATATATTTTATCAATGCATCCATGTTCTTTATCTGGATTTTTTATCACAATATGTACCTTCTACTCTTCTCATTTCTTTATCAAATATAAACACTCCTTTGTCTTATGGTTTGAGTTGTTACGATAGGTGCATAATGCATTAGGCTTTCTACAATCTTATGTGATGTGTGCAAATTATCCATAGTTAAAACAACTAGGTCTCCTCATTCCTCTATATCCACCTTCCCCTCTTCTTTTGAATCCTCCCTATCATCTTCCTCCATTATCTTCCATTCCTTGAACTCAGTTTGCATCCACTAGCTTTTCTTTCATCAACTATAATGACCAACAGTCATTCACAACATGTTGTACAGATACAAAATTCATAAAATGGTGTTACTCCTTAAGTTTGATACTTATTCAACATAGGACAACAAAGTGGCTTGCGTTCCCATTGTTAATAGATTTCACATAAGTTTGGCCTAAACGCCATGGAAAATGAATTTAATGTTATTACACTCATATAATTACTTATCACTAAGAATTTATTTTTGTAATTCTCCTTTATTCTCCAAAGGTGCACCAAAAGTTGTCATACACCACTTATCTTTAGATAAGTCCCATAATTGATCAATCAATACAAAGAGTTAAATTTGAATTTGAACAATTCCCAAAGGCTCACTATAATTGAGTATATTTGAGTGTGGATTCGAAAAGTATATATATCCCAACACCTTCTTTTAAGGTGTGATCTTCGACTATGTGAGGGGAATGCAAATATGGAAAAAAAAATCCACCAATAAATTATTTTGTGTTATTGAGAAAACTTTTAAGTCTTTATAATATTCATCACATTTTATATATAAGACATTAAATAAATATATATAAAATAAATTATAAATGAGTAAAAGAATCTAACTAATGATTAATTGGAAATGGATAAAATCACTCCAACCATTTCTTTATTATATAAATACTTTTGAATGATGAATAGAAACTTTGATGGTTATCTCTTTTTTATTATGATACATGTGGGTGATGTGTTTTCACTAATGTTATCCCTTTCTTAAATGTGTGCCAAAGCTATAGTTTCAACATTTTGGTGTAATTTTCTCTTTTGTTCAATTTATTTAACAACAATAGAAAATGAGAAGATGGTTCAGATGACCAAAAAAAACCTACAAACTAAAAATAGTATGTATGCATGTTTGTGCATGCTACTCAAGTGAAGATGAAAATGTCACAATCAATCTTTGCTGATATGGCATGAACTCCAAAGATGTTACTCATAACTAGGTAGATTGAAAGATTCTTATTGTGGATGACCTATGGAAGTTGAAAGAATGCATATTGTTCGTGTCATTTTACAGTTAAAATAAAAAAGTAAAAGTTAACGAGTTTTTTTTTTAAACCATGAAATAAAAAACTATAGAATTGGCTAATCAAATGTGCATGGAACAAAGAGGATGAACCAGAAGTCCAACTCAGCCACCTAGATTTTAAATTAAAAGTAAATAATGACTTCATAATAAGACAATACAATTGTCAGTGAGCATCTTCCTTCTATCGTGACAACAGAAAACGAAAGTAGATTTTCAGTGCACCATTTGGAAGCTACCTCACATATAATGAATGACACGAAAACATAAAATTAGCATTAATCTCAAATATTTTCTAATGTCCATTCAATTTATTTTCTAATGTGAAATAAATGTCCATTCAATTTATTTTCTAATGTGCATTATAAATATAATGGTAAAAAATAATGATATCAGTTAAATAATTAACCGTGACCTCTCTCTTAACCATTAGATTCCAACATATTTTTGAAATATTCAATAGACATAAATTCAACAGTGATAAAGTGGTCATTTCTGCAATCTTCACTATTTTTTTATTCCAAGGAAGAGCTGACCAATTGCAGTCAACATCCAAAAGAAATCGACTTATTACAAACTTCCAGTAATGTGTATCAGTAGTCTTCTTACATGAAGGAGAAGCGCTTATTGGTGAACTGATGTGATGGCAAATTTGTTGTATTGTTTCTTATCCACCAATACATCAACCAGATAGAGAATCGACGGGGCACCCAATTGCGTGAGAAATCATGATTCTTGTATATCGACGAGAAGAAATATCCACATAGTAGACATAGCCAACTTGTTTACATTTTTATCGAAGTCAACTAGAATACAAAGATAAGGGAGATAATGTTTACGATGGAGATGGGTTATGGTGATGCTAAGAACATTGGGAAAGTAACTTGTCACTAAAAAGGATGCGTGCACGCATCATATGTTGACTATTTGGGGTTGGTGTTAGTGTGACGCAACATTTATAATATCGATTGTACAGAATGTAAAATATGTAATATATATACTGTTTTTTCTGCTTTTTCTGCTGGCACTTGCTGCCCCCCCTCCCTTAAAAAAAAATTTGTCACTAAAAAGAATAAGTAACTTGTCACTAAAAAGGATGCGTGCACGCATCATATGTTGACTATTTGGGGTTGGTGTTAGTGTGACGCAACATTTGTAATATCGATTGTACAGAATGTAAAATATGTAATATATATACTGTTTTTTCTGCTTTTTCTGCGGGCACCTGCTGCCCCCCCTCCCTTAAAAAAAAACTTGTCACTAAAAAGAATGCATGGTTGGCATAGAAGTGAATGGATGTGTCATGCAGGTGTGCTAGAATGCAAGGGCTCTCTGCATACACTACCAACACAAGTAATACCAGACCACATAGACCATAACAATCTACTACATGCAAGATGTTGGACTAAAGGCAAGTTGAAAGTTAGTTAAAATTAAACATATATGTATGTTGTTGATTGAGTCAAATTGCATTAAGTCAATATTTAGTGTAATGTTGATTGAGTCAAATTGCATTAAGTTAACATTTAGTGTAAAATATGAGTAAAAATTTGTGTTAAACAAAAGGGAGAGGATTAAACATGATTCATCAAAAGTAGGTAATTTTGTCTAATTTAATGTCAATTAAATTTTAATTGTTGAGATTGGTTCCTTGTTAATATTGATCGAAACCTAGTTGAGAATATCTTAGTTCAGTCTCTAAGATATTCTCTAAGATAGTTAGGTAATCTTGTCTAATTTAATGTCAATCAAATTCTAATTGACGAGATTAGTTTCTTGTTAACATTGATCGAAACCTAGTTGAGAATATCTTAGTTCAGTGTCTAAAAGTCTGGTACTAGTAAAATATCTTTGAGTTTTAGTTAAAAATCACAGTATAGTTCGTTAAGTTATGTTCTATTTGAATTAGTCAAGTCATGATCTTGCAAAGTCTTAGTTTTAAAGTATTCAGTTTATTTATACATTCAAAATTATAATCTAAGTAGTGGAAAATTGAAATCTCACAAAAAATTATCAAATTCTTGTGAAAATTGACAAAATGTAAATCATTTAAATTTTACATATTCTTTGTAGGTTAAATATAGCTCGATAAATGACACAAATCTTCGCATAACCTTTATCCCTTTTTATTCAATGATTAGTTTCCTAATACTCGATCTAATAACAACACTATTGTCAAGTTCCCACTAAAACCCTAAAACCCTAGTAGTATGGATGTAGATTCTTCTCATCCATAATCTTGATCACTCCAATCCAACTCATCATTGTGATCTCAACAAGAGTATATCAATTTCTCATTGTGTAAAAGATGATATACAATATCAATTCTAATACAATGATATTTTATGTAAAATCCATGGCCCCAAGGGAGAGAGTCTTCTAATAACATAACCTTCTGAATAATATTGGATAAGAATAAGGAATTGCATAGCTTGTATACCCATTCCAAATAAAAACGAACATATTTACAATACTAGAATAAATCTTTCAATTTTTGTGCTTTCCACATTATTTTGCTAAATGGGCAATGATTTCTTCATTAATTATGGAGAATGTCATAACAACTAACTTTAGGATTTAGATGTAATTTCCATGTGGATTTCGACTAATAAAGTTAGGTCTTATCCTTGGGGTTGATTCTTCAAAGTTGATTTCATTTGGCTCCAATATTGGACCTTTTTGAAAGCCATTCATATCATTGGTTAATGTGTATTCCATGAAACTTTTCCTTCAATTACATTTCTAGTTTTTCCAATAAGCAGGTCATGGTAGGACAAGGTTTAGAAAGAGATTGTCTAGGATCTTGTAGACTATTTTTATCTATTTTGTTAAGCCTATTTTTATTTTTAAGATATTCTAAGTTATCCAATCTTAGACTAATATCCATACAAGTCAACGATAGCCTGAATTCCTTTGTTTTATGGTCCCTTGTTTAAAAACCAATAACCCAATAATGAATGTACCTCATGGAGTACCATAAGGGATCACCATAAGCAATGATTTTTGAAGGAAATCTCTTCCCTAAGGGAGTCACTTTTCCAAAATAACTTGTAAAGTTATGAACTCCTTAGATTTTGAAATCCTTCCATCTACAAAATGCCACATACCCAATTTTCTGAATGACTTACAAAGGTTGCGGGGTACCCAAAATTTTCTTTTTCTTTTTACTAATTTGACAATAAGCTTTTATACCACTCTGTCACATAGCTAACCCCCTAGACCTTCATTAGGAATGTGGGGCATCATTTTTTTCTCCCTTAATGCCTAATTAAGGATATGGGGATTCCGCTCGGTCACATACCTAGCTAAAATATAGTACCCAATCATGTAAAAAAATTTATTTCTATCTTTGAGGTATTTTATCAAACACTTTGTATGCAAATTATTGTAATAAAACACCTTTAACACATTTCTTTAAATGATTTACATGCAAATAGGCATAAATCAGCTATAATAGTACTATCATACAATAATGCTAACATACAAAAATACTATCCCCATCCAAAATACAACATTTTCATTGGGGCATTTCATCAAACAGTTTGTATGCAATGAATCATTGAACCATTTAGGCATTTCTTCAAACTTGTTGGATGAAAATTAATATAGAGAACTTCCTTAAGGAATATCTCCTAAATTACAGTCATCCAAGTTCTAAAAACTGAACTAAATTATCAATGTAATTTTCCATCACTATTGTCTAGGTTTTAGCTTTTGGAACTCCCCAAAAGAAAAATTATATCAAAATTGCCAACATGACCTGTTTGATGCATGATTTCATGAGAATCCAGGAAGCTTGACTTGTTATGATCATATATTCTAAAATATCACAACCCAAGTCCTAAAAATTGGACCAAAGGATCAACAAGATTTCCCCTCAGTATGGTCCAAGTTTTAGCTTTTGGAACCTCCCATGATAAAATTTATAGAATATATTCTAACATGACATGTTTGATGTGTGATTATAGGAGCATCTAGGAAGCTTGACTTCCTCTGATCATATCTAATAAAATATTGTGACCCAAGATATGAAACTTAGACCAAATGATGAATGATATTTCCCCTCAGTATGGTCCAAGTTTAAGCTTCTAGAAACTCCCAAAATAAAATTTATCACATAAACTCCAACATGGCATATTTAAATATGAATTTAGGAAGCTCAACTTCCTCTAATCATATTTCCTAAAATTTCACTACTCAAGATTTGAAAATTGAACCTGAGAATCATTAGGATTTCTCCTCACTATGATACAAGTTTTAGCTTATGGAATCTCCCAGAAGAGAAGTTATAGCATAAATGAAAACATGAGTTATTTAGAGAAGAACTTAGGAAGCATGTCTTCCTCAAACAATGATGTTACAAAATTTAATACATAAAAAAGCTACTACCAAATAATATCACAACTATGGCCATGGTAAATTTGTTGAAGGGTAAATGCATGTATATATAAACTTACTGAAAAGAGTAAATAAATCACCATCCTAGGTCCATTTTAACTCTAGATCTACCAAACGTCGAGACGGATCAAATCCCTTTTCATTCTAAAAGAGGTTTGCACCTCAAAATATTTGATCCCTCTTGGCGCTTGGTAGATCCAAAGTTAAGATGGATCTAGGCTAGTTTAATTATTAATTAAAATTAGAATTATAAATATAATTATCAGTTTTATTTTATTATTTTATTAATTTTTTTATATAATTTATTTATTTTTATTTGTATGGAATTTGACGGGGTCAAAATGTTTAATAGGACACGACAAGACGTTGCAACATATCTACCATATCGGACCGGAGAGTACCTCTTGGTGCAATCATGCATAAGGGATACTTATCTTGAGTCAAATATTTTACAATCTGGAATTGAAGAAGGGTGAACCACTCTCCACCCAAACATAAGCTCAACTATGTTGTAGTCTTTCTCATAGTTGGCCACCCCTGAGCTAGATCTTGATGCTTTGGGGGGAAAACTAAACTTGGGGATTTAACACGCAATTTTTAGACTAGATTTAACACAAAAAGTGAAGGCCACTCTCCTCCACACACATGAAAGAATCGCAATATTCAACCTTTCCATTCCTTTACCATACCCATAGATATTCACAAATGAAAATGTAGGTATGCATAACATAAGGGAGTCCTTTTATGTTCTCTACAATCCCTCGACCCTCCCTTTTTTAGTGCTCTCTGTGACACACACTAACATGATAACTCCTAGTCCTCAAATTCATCGAGTCCAAAGAAACAACATTGCAACACACTCATTTCCTATCACATAAGTTGCCACTCACAACTCTTTGCCAATCATAAGGTCTAAACCTCTTTGGTTTTGGTCACCAATCATTTTTCCAATTCAATTTTTTGAAGTGAAAGAGAGATATGTATGTGAGAGTAATAGAAGAGTGAACAACTAGAAGCTTAAGAACCAACAAGAAGAACCCATTGATCGATCCTCCCTCTTATTTTTATAATCACACCTCAACCCTTCATCTTCCCAACGTTTCAACTTCTTGGGAAGTCTAACCATCACATAAAAGGGAAATATTCACCCAAGATATAATTTCCCTCTTGAATCAAGTTTTCCCCCTCCCCAAGGAACTATAATCTATTGTTTTTCCCCTTTATTCAACTCTAGCATTTTTATTAATAAAAATAAACATTACATCATATAATAGAGTTCAACATCATAATATCAATGCTAGCACCCCAACATTATATGTTTTTAAATACATTACAAAATTTGGGGTTATGAAAGGGGTGTCAAAATCCCCTCCCCCTTTAAGGAACATCGTCCTCGATATTTTACTATATGTAGAACCATTATATGCAGAAGAATGGATATGCCACCTTTATATCAGCAACATTTTCCATATCCTTAGTTACCACTTCAAGCAATGTCATTCATTTTTCACGATCTAGTTACCTCTAGACCTCATGGAATTTAAGCACATTCCTGCATGATTTTTCGTTGCTTCACAAGGCTTCCACAGGGAACAAGTTAAACTCAATGCATTCATGACCCAAATTAGTATGTACATGAAACTTTGAAAACCAATTCATTCATGTCCCCCCTTCCTTGCAGTCACACACCTTCCAAGTTTGGGCATCCCCTTCTCTTCATCCCTAGTCCTTCAGGTGATTCATTTCTTGGCAAGGCTTCCTCGCATAGGAAGAGTCTCAACACTTATGGAGTCTTACAACCAAGGCATCCCTCTAGCTTACTATAAATAAAACAACACATTTTTCATAACATAACTCATTGTGATCAATGTATATCATAGGGTTTCAGCTTGACAACCATCATCTGTCCTTTCCAGATAGATCATCATCTCACATGTATCACAATCATGTAGTTTCCAAAAATTTATCATAATAATTTAAATTAAATTAAATATTATTCCTTTTTATTTTGTTTTCCAAACTTGCTTCATATAGGAATCAAATTTCATAAATATGAGATTCTTCTCATGATGTTTGACTCTTCCATATGGTAGTACTCATCCTTCATTATCATAACCAAGGTCATTTCAACTGCAATATGTACTTTCAATCAACCAAACAATGGTAAGCGTTCATACATAAAGTATTTTCATTGCAAAATTATAACATCCCATGAAGTTATCTCGTAATTATTATACACATATTAATTCAATCACTTTCAATTGATTTAAAAATAAATTGAAATGAAGCTATCATTGCATTATTTATTTGCATCACAGCCATTCCAAGCATTGCATAATGCATTCAAACTTTATTCCAACAAGTCAAAACTAAAAGATACATATCTCTAAATTTATGAGTAATTAGCTTCCACTTTGCTTTGCAAGATGAGGGATTCATGCCACTCATTCCTGTAGAAATTACTAAAGAGATGTTAACTTTATCAAGAGAAAAATAAATAAATTAACAACAAACATATGCAAACATAAACACTTACAAAGTTTTTACGCTAAGAAAACACCAACTCTAGGGAAAAACCCAGCCTAAAAGAATTCTATTAGATCCCTTAGCCAAAACCATGTCCAAGTCAAGAAAGTGAGCCTTCACTACTCACATCCCCTAGCATGCATTATAATGAATTGTTATCGACCTTTTAAAGGCACCATCACATGAATTCCATGGTCAAATTACCATGGGAAACCAAAAAACCAAGGACCCAAAATAACAACTGTTAATTCGATCAAATTTGACTTAATCTCGTGAGTTAAGTTTACCTAAAAATACCCCTTTAAACTTTGAATTGGGGTTTTTTGACTAAATCCAGCCAAATCATCCAAGTGAGTCAGCCCCTCTCACTCTAGCCCTTACCTCCTTCAAATTTTATACCTAGGGTATATCTTAACCTAGAATTCCCCCTATCACCTAGGTATAACACCAAACTTTATCGACATTTTCCCATGGGTACGCATGCCTTACCCAGTCTTATAGTAGTATGCCCATTCACATGTAATAAGCATTTTGACTTCATTATAACAATTTTTTTTCTTCATATTGTTCTCCTTTATATGACCATCCTCTCGTCATGTGCTCTCATCTCTCTTGGACCTCCCATAGTTTTCCATCCTCTCCCAATACCATTCAAATATTCTCTCACACTGACATTATTCTCCATATTCCATGTAGTTTCTTTGGCTTGATCTTCATAAAAAAAAGGTGGGATCCCATCAACCAACGTTTACTTGACCAAGGCCATAGTTTCTTCATCAAGCTCATGTAATGGCTCTACAAATGACACTTTTACAATTCTATTAGCACCAAAAATATAACATTTCACATGTCTTCAGTTGTTGTCTTCTCTTCCTCAACAATGACACCTTATATTTCCTTGAGCATCAACTCCTTCTAGATATTGGACCTCATCTCAATAGCCTTTTTGGCCTTATGTTCAGCTACACACAACACCTTTGAAAGATTTGCAAAGTTGTCACTAATTTGAACTTCATGGAACCCCCTTCCATCAGTGGTAAGATGCACGTTGAGAAAAAGTTATCCTTGGGAGCAGCCCTATCAGAATTTGTCTTCCTCTAACTACCACCTACAAAGGGTGTGATATTTTCTCTTTTAGGTACTCCAATGTTGACCTTATGACCCCCACTAGCATCGGCTCTGAAACTTGCCCCTGTAATAAAATATTTGATTGTGAACTCGACTGTGTCTAGATCCCACTTTAGTGCAATCGATGCAACCCAGACCACAGTAACGACCCACATCGTCACCATGGTGATCATTTCTAACCAAAGGGATCTCCCAATCTTCTTTGCTTCATGCCTAGTCCAGCCACTTGGAACTAGGCTATCAACTCCATCAATCCTCTAGGTATCCTCATCCTCCTTAGGTTCACGTATGTCAACGAGGACTGAGGTGTACCATGCATTCAAGAACTCATTTTCCCTTATCTATCATCGACTCATAATGGCCAAGTGAGGATCCTTTCTTTTCCATTCACATTCTCCTCCACACAAAAAATATATTTCTCAAACACACACCCAACCTACGCAATTCCATGATCGCACCAGTCCATGAAACATGGGAATATTTCCAATAAAAAACCATGTGCTTGACCTTTAAGAAAAACTACCATATAAGACTACAAAAATATAAACTTGTGCATCCTCTAATGCACACAGTCATGCATCCATTCAAAGTATGGATACTTTCTTACACGATGTAGTCAAATCTCAATAGACTTTGCACACCACTACTCTCCATTTATCTCTCTATCACCTTAATCTCAATGTTCACTTTATTCCAAATGCTAAGAAGAAATCCTGATCCAGATCTATGTTTGAGTCATAGCTTCAATTGTTTTAGAGCTTTTGTCGCTCGCCCTCATTAACTGATGAGCATGCTTTGCTCAATTCTTGGTACCTTTTCCCATGGACTCCCTTCATAAGGAACATCAAAATCACGTGGACCACATCTACATGCATGCAATCTCTTATATAGATCCATACCATATTTGAACTTGGTTGCTTCTTTACTTTGATCCACAGCCACCATTTTCAATAGTAATCTCACAAGCAATAATAACTCACAACCATATTACTTTCACTTAGATCATATATGTGAACAAATTATTCGTCGATCCCTCTATCCACTAGGCTAATTAAATACTTCACAATAGAGGTGTCCCTCTGAAGCCAAAATACATCCACCTTTGGCTCTAATACCAAATGTAGAAATTAGCGGAGAGATATTAACTTTACTAAGAGAAAAATAAATCAACTGGCAACAAACACATGAAAACATAAACATTAACATAGTTTTTACCCTGGGAAAACCCCAACTCTAAGGAGAAACCCTGCCTAATGAAATTCCATTAGATCCCTTGGCCAAAACCCTTGCCAAGTTGGCCTAGTGAGGCTTCACCACTCACATCCCTTGGCCTGCATTACAATGAAGTCTTCCCTACCTTTAAAAGACTCCATCACATGAATTCCATGGGAAACCAAAAAACCATGGTCCTAAAACCACTATTGTAAACTTGGTCAAATTTGAATTTATCCCAGATTCAAGCTTAGCTAAAAGTTCCACTCAACAATTCCTAAAAATTATTAGAAGTTATTTTTTTCATGAAATTTAATCATGCAATTGGTTGTATCATACAAGCATGCATGCACTCAATGCACCAAGCATATAAACCTTCATAATTCATAATATGAGTGGCATGACCAAATCATGCTATAGTAATTCATGGATGCATCACAAATATTCTAAAAATATTTATACATTGAAGGATTCTTGCCTTTGTCATAGCCCACAAGGTATTAATGACAAACTTGTTTTCATATATCAACAAATCAATACAATTTTCACTTTAGCTAGGAAAAATCAATAATTCAATTGTGTTCCTTAACAACAAATTCAACATTATATGATAGAATAAATTATCTGAAGCTCATAAACTATTGGACCAATTCTCATGGAATTATGAACACAATTGCAGTCCCTACATTTGCTTTCTACATCCCACATTTTCCTGCATTCTCACAATGGATTACCAAACATATTTATCTCATGAGTGTATTATTCAATCAATTAATCTTTGTTCAACATGGAAACTCAATGCATGCACACATTATTAGTATTTTATTAAATCTTTTTGTGTTAACAATTTTTGCCTTAACCATACCCCTTCTTAGGCATCCATTCAATTCATGCATTAATTTGAAAAAAAAAAGATATCAAATTCAGTTGAAAGGAAATTTTACCCAATTCCTTTAATTTTTTATCTTTTCCTGCTACATTCCCTAATTACTTGCCTACCATCACATGCATTCTCAGCTAAGATATTTTCAAGGAGTTCGGTTGGCTTCTTAGCATACTTAATGTTGCAACATTCAACATCCCCTGAAATGAGCTCAACCTCCCATATTAGTGACAAATCTATCACTTCATATACTTACGCATTTAAATAATGCCTTAAATCATGCACCTAAGCATGTGCATATACATCTTGTCATGCATGTGTCATACTTGCACATATTCCATGCTATTCATACACATTTATTTTTAAATTTAACTTTCTACCTCTCTTGTTTTCAATCATTCACATGATAAGTCTCACACACGCTACTTTCTTTCATATGGTAGTTAACAACAAGATATAACTCTTGCACACAATCCATACAAACATTCCATGTGATATGGAATTCATTAGGTAACCTTATTGTATTACCAAAAAAGATAGCAAGTACTAATTTCTATTTTCTTACCATTCACGCATGCATATTATTTTCATAAATAAAATATATTATCCAAGCACAACTTTCAATAAAACAAAACTCCCTTCTTAAGCCATTTTCATGGTTGTGACTCCATTGTCCATTTGGTTCATATTGAATCAATCAAGCCCTCCTTGACTAATCTTGTATCCACATTTTCCCTCTAATGCAACTCTGTAAAGCAATCTTCCAATCTCATTAGGAATTTCATCACATGAATAAACATAGAAATTTTATTAAACAAAGAAATAAATTTTCTCAAATTGTTAGCAGGATCACAACCTAAATTTATTTCGTGTAACAGTTATGGGGTCCCTCCCCCTTACTCTCTTGTGCATATCAATTGTCTCAACACACATTGTATTAGTACAATTCTCTTAAAACATTATCATTCCTTCATGCATCACAAGCATAGACACATATCATGCACTCAATCGAGCATTCAAACAATGCTTTAAGTGTGCAAAAAATTCAATAGTCATAATCAATAATTCTCAGAACACTTATCTGGAGAAAACCACTAATTGACAACAAGCCTCTTATTTTCTCTTAGCCATATGCTTTGCTGCCCATGTTTTGTTAAACGATGGGTAATTCTCATGTTAGGCCATGACTCCATAAAGATATTGGCTTACCAAGAGCCAAGTATGATACACAACCATTATTGAACACAAACAAGGTCAAGAAATTGTTGATGGCCAAAATTGACCATGATCAACATTAAGGAAATCACCCAATCAAGGCCCCTATTAGACCCTTATCCATTTTGGATGGTGATTTCGACCAATTATAGGCCCGGTTGCCTCAACCTAAAACTAACCTAAATTAAATGCCTTATATATTCTAAAACTAATATAAATGCATAAATCTAGTTCTTTTACCTGTTGGTTTATGATATTGATTGTTGATTCTAATAGGTAAAGGAAATACTTGCCCTTTTATGACCACTTGAAAAAGGCAGTGTTTTGAATGGGCTGAAATAATGGCTCAACTAAGCCACAAGTAGCTTGCTCCCGTGTAAGGAGACTTTTGCTTCAAATAAATTAAAATTAAATATAAATGTAATGCTATCTAATAATGTAGAAAAAAATAAAATTATTCTAACTTGGCACATAGGAAGCGGTCCTAAATACCAAGTGCGAGGATTAAAAGCAAAGGGAATTTAACATGCAATCTATCGTCAACATCAAGATGCAGAAGTAGTTCTAACATCCAATATTATTTAGTGACATGCATGCTATTTTTAGAGACTGAAAATTAATAGAGAATTAGCCACTAAAGCATGGAAGTAGTTCTCACACTTTTAGTGACTGTCAAATCAATTTATATTAATGAATTACAAGTAATTAATTACTCGGGTATCCATTTAAATGCATGACCCAATAAAGAGATAAATGGTGGATCTACAAAATTATAATACAAGATAGTTGATCATATAAATAAAGAATTGTATACATAACAATAGTACAACAATATGCAATCATTTGCATAAATCTGCATTTAACAAAAAATAATAAGTATATTCAAACAAATAATAGTATTTGAATTAAAATACAATCATGAACCTATGAATCCCATGACATGTCTTTTACATTTGCAAAGAATTTTCCAATAATCCTCCCAAAATACTAATCTTTGTCGATAGATAATGAAGCCACAATAGTGTGAAATATGCTCCAATAACAAAGATTGAATCTCAGGAAGAAAATCCACAAAACTTAGATCTAAATATTAATTCAAAATATATATAAAATTCCTCCCTTTATAATAATGCAAAAAGTATTCTCTCTTGTAGAAATTGGAACCTATGGAACCCTTGGCTCATTCTCAAACGTCATATTTATAATTTTTCAATTCAGATCCCGAAAATGGAAGTATGTTTCCATAAAAGTTGAATGAAGATTTTGATCTGATTTGAAAACTGGAGAATTTCCCTTTTCTCTCTGTTGTTCCAATCCCATGGATCTGAGGCTTTTAGTTGTGATTTCCTTCAACCAATTATGCAAACAAATTAACAAAAAAATTATAAAAGCGTAACAAAATTGCAAACAAAACCCAAATTCCAAAACTGTCGAATATATGTTCTCAATGGCTTCATATGATGGTTTTCCTGTCAAAAGATTGATATCGAAATGAATTCATAATAGTGTTCTCGCCACAACCACCACCCTATTAAAAATTTCCTTTATAGCAATTTTGAATGGGCCCCCCTATAAGTTAATCTTGCACTCCTCCGAATGATCTATCCTATCCCAAGGATTTCAACTCTTTGTCAAGCCAAATCTTTAATTTCTAAATGGTCAAGCCCCCCTTTGATAAATCTCTACTGCATAGTTCATTCTTGACCCAGCTTATTCCTTCATTCATTCCCTTCATCAGACTTTTCAATCTTCATATGCATTCGTGGTATTTCTATGCCCTCATGCATAATCACCCCCACCCTCACTACAGTCGTTTATGCAACTAATACACAAAACCTTCTATCACCCCTTTATTTTCATTATAACCCTTTATAACGAAAATCCTTCACAAGGCATGGATAAATCCCTTTTGGGGGCCTATCACAACTAACATAATGCATTCACGGCTGTCAGACCCAACGGCATGGTTAACTACATTTTATACATCATCGGGTTCGAAAGCCTGTCACATATCACAATTGGCCTAGGTATGAGGTCTTTACATAAAGCACTTTGCTGTCTTCCGGACCCGACGGAGTTATTAACCAGAATATATGCGCTATCGGGTCTGGTTCCGAATCACTCATCACATGTCGGCGAAGCATGGGGGCATACAGTTAGTGGGGAGGCAAAATCCAGACCTACCGATGATTATAAAACCAGACATATTTATTTTCAAGTCCGCCCCAATGACCATACACGGATTTTTCCCATTGTCCATTTGTTTGCAATGAAACATTAAAGTTAGGGTTTTCCAAAGGGAATGGTAACATTGCAGACCTGAATGGATTTATGAACATTGACATCTATATGTTTTCAGGTCTGCCTCCTGTATTGCATATCGCAATAGGCGGGGTCCCAAGGCTTGAACATAAGGTGCGCAGCGATGTGGCGGACCCGTCGATCCTATTAAGCATATCATATAATATATCGGGTCCGAAGTTAATCGCTTATCGCTATCGGGAGGCACAGGGCTTATATATATGGCGTGCTACCATCTACCGAACCCGATGGTTTTATCAACCACGATATATATATATATATATATCGGGTCTGAAGCATTTCGCATATCACAATCAACCTGGTCCAAAGTTTCATATATAACGCACCATAACCTCTCGGACCCACCAATAATTACAAAGTCGAGCATATAATTTTTCAAGTTCGCAATTTGATTTTGGATGTGCTTTATGAGAGTTTTCAGTGTAAACCAAGTTTGGCTTGCGAGGCTTAATTTATGCATAAAGCTAAAACCAGGGGCCGATTCTCTCGTGATTGTCATTCTTTATGTTATAAATGTTTCATGGATGCGAAATTTGTGTTTTTTAAGCATTTTGCAGCATATCTATATATGTGTAACTAATGTTGGTCGTCTCTACAGGTGAGGACCGAGAGAAGGCAAGCAAAACCTCAGGATGGATGCATAAGCTTCAAGTTTGACTCCAAATAAAAGATGCATGCGCTGATCCGAAGAGCTTGCCCCCGCGGATATGTGTATTTGAAGATCGGGTTCTATGGCGTGGCGGTCATATGTCCAGGTGTTGCCCATGTATTCCCAAAAGACAAAACCACTCCAGATTGCATCATGAAGAGATCACAAACAATCATCCTCTTTGATCAATAACCATTCAGTGCCCAGGAAATGAAGCGCCCTAATGACAAGAAATGCCCTTTACGTGTCGACAGTGACACCAACTATTTCACCTGCTTCTTCTGATCGGCATAATGAAGGAAGGAGAGGGAAGGCGAAGAGGCAGGGAAGACTGAGAGCGAGAAGCTTTTAGCATAAATATTACCTCCGAAGAGGAAAAATGGCTTTTGATTCTAGAGAAGAACAATGTTGCTTTATTGTGAATGAGGAGGACTATTTTTGAGGGAAGAAGGAGCCTTTAGTTTTAGACTCATTGTAGTGTTTTGGATCAGAGTGTTGTTACTGGCATGACTGTAAATATGATTTATGTTTATGCATATTGATGACTTATAGTTCACTATTAGTCTTGTTAAATTGAATGTGATTCAGTTTCATGGTTAACTTGTGAATGGTCTATGATTTGAAACTAAATTAAACATCAGTTGCAGTTTTAATTCCATGTAAGAATGTGGATTCCTATATGAGTGGTTGGATTGCAATTTATCTTTAATATAGTCTTGTCCAGCTGTGAATTCAATGATTGATTCATTTGGACTTGAATCTATGCATGATGTTTAACCTTCTTTATCATGCTCCTGTTGAACATATATATGATGTTTAAACCTCTGTATCATGCTCTTGTAGGACAGATTAGAATAGTTAGAAGTAGTATAGATAGGATTTAATACATAGAGTTTAGCTGTTTCATTTTGTTGATTTAATTGAAGTCTTCCTCTCGGAAGCAATCTTTCGACATATTCAAGTTGTTTACGGGGTCCCTTAAAACCTGTCGAATCTAGCCAACCCAAACGAAAGCAGGTCTAATTGGGGCTTGTGATCGGGTTAGTTCCCTTTGTTGGCATCGTGCACATTTGCCATGTCAACAAATTGGCGCTAGAAGGAGAGCCTAAACCACCCTTTCTAGCTTTTCAAGATTTCATCTATAAGTGCCACGCATGGATTCAAAAGGATTCATGTATGGATCGTAAAGGTCAGAGAGATCCTGCCACACATTTGAAAGAGCCTCATCTTGAAGAAACAGAGACCCCTTTAAGTCCTATTTCCGAGTCACCCAAGGAAGAGAGATTGTGGGAATATCCTATCACTCAGGAACAATGTGTCAGAGCACGTACTCGGGCTTACGCTCGCTCCCTCTCTTGACTTCCCATCTTTCACTCCTTACCTCCAAAAACTAAGAGAAAGCCAAGGATCTTTACCCTGAGCGAAGATACATCAATAACCACTTCTCTCAAAGACATCATGCTAGAATCCTTGCAGAGTATCGACACCCCTTGGAAAAAAATTCCTAAGGATTCCCCTTCTAAAGGTAACTCCTCACTTGATTTTGAGAATCCTAGTGAAGAAGCCTCTGACCAAAACTTCCCTGCCCATAATATGGCCAACGTTCCCCCTCTAGGTGGGAATTAGCCTCCACCTCCTCCTCCGGGTGGGAATCAACCCCCACCTCCTCCGGGAGGACTCCCTCCCTAGCTTGCACAGGATGCTGTAGAGGTACCTTGGCAGCAGCATCCCTTACCCAAAAATACAGAAAGAGTGTTACCTAATTTCGACCCTGAGAGGGGAGATACTACTAATAACCATATTTGCTCTTTCTTCCTAGCCTTGTGCAGGTTGGGGGTTGCCAATGAAGATGTGTTGTGCTGCCTATGCTCTTTTACTTTGATTGGTGCAGCCTCCACATGGTATTTCAGTTTGAGAATAGGGTCGATTACCTCGTGGGATGCTTTTCAGCAGGCCTTTTTGGACAAGTTTGGTGATGACAAAACACCTGCGGCCTTAGTTTTAGAATTATCCCGTTTGAAAATGGAAAGCAAGGAGAAAGTTAAGGATTTTAACATCCAGTTCAACACCTTGTTCAATAGAATCCCAGTCACTGCTAGACCTACTGAAGAGGTGCTAATGGAATTCTATATCTCTACTCTCCCTGTCCCTACAGCAATGTGGGTTAAAAGGAGTAATGTGCAAACCTTACAAGGTGCTATCGATGAAGTGGTGAAAGTTGAAAATGAAATGATCAGCCTCACAGCATGCCACCCTACAACTGGAGAAAAGAAAGCCTCTCAGACATCCAAGAAGAATAATGGAAATGATAACAAAGGGGCTGAAACTAAATACAAGGACACCATGGATGTAGAAGGGTTGCATCGGATCATTAAGAAACTTACGAACATAGTCATTGATATGAGAAGGAATCATGGAGAGACTACTAGTGGTAAGGGAGGAGATTATAATAACATAAAACCCTTCAAACCTTTCTACCGGAAGGAAATAGAAGGTGGTCATCGTCAGCTTGCCTTGCCTGCTCCACCTAATGAAGGGACTTTAAACACAGAAGAATTGGCTCTGATTGGATCGCTCCTCAACAAAGAAGCACCTATATTGGAGCTCGAACCAGAACAAGGAGACGAGGAGGAATACCAAGTAGAAGAACCCTTGCATGACGAAACCCATATTAATGTGATGTGGGATTTCCATAATGATGAGAATGACGATGAGGGAGATGACACTGCAGAAATCAACGCTAATGAAATACACACGCGCAGTAAAGTGCCATTTCCAAGTGCAACAAAGCCCTTAGACCAAACAAAGCAAGGTGTTCACCCTGTGAAAGCATCCGCTCCCAGAGTTCCTGTTGAGAAGAGTGGGCCTGGCAGTCAATCCAAGAATACCCCTGTTGCAAGTCACCCAGAGAAAGAAAATGTGTCTCCCACTGCAACAAAGGCTACTCAACAGGATAAACCCCCACTTAAAAATAAAAAAACAGGTATGTTTACTCTGCCATATCCTGTCTCTAACATTGATTATAATATTTTGGATGATCTTAAGAAGTCTAGGGCCAATATCACATATTTTGACTTATTAAAATTAATGCAGCAAAGAGATTTGTTGTTGAAAGCTATGAATGAGCGGAACTGCAAAACACCCACCACCTTAAGCACCCAAACCAAGAAGCCAATGTCTAAACCTGTTAGTACCACTAGTGCAACCAAAATACCCTCAGCTATGGAGGCCACATTGTCTAAAATGAATTGCAAACCCCAAGATGTCAGCGCAACCATGATAGGGAGGAAATCGAAATCTATGACCCCACCATTCCTCATTACGTTTGAAATTTTCAACATGAACGTCCACAATTGCTCGGTAGATTCCGCCGCCTCATCCATTGTCATGCCTTATGTTGTGGCTAAAATACTTCAGGCCATACCTGAAAAAACTGGAACTCGAATCATGCAATTAGATAGGACAAATAAGACGGTAATTGGAGAATTGAAGGATGTGTTGATTCGGATGGCTACTAAACCACAGTACACACAGGTCATTGATAGTGGTAGTCGATATACCTTAGGCCTATGGAATGCTGCTTAGTAGGGACTGGTCAGCAAAATTGAACGGATACTTCTCGATTGATTGGTCCCATCTCTTGTTGCCTCGAAAGGGAAACGGTGATATGCTGAGAGTCAATAGGGAGAGATAAATGAAGTATGTGGTAACGGAACTAAATGGTCCCAATGAACCTGTAATGTTTACCAACTCCATCCTTGGGAACTGTAGTTTCAATGTTTATAATACAGAAACCTGTTTTGGAGAGTTTCATGTAGAAATCGTTGAAGAAACTTTGACACACACACAGTTGGAAATTCCCTCCTATAATCCAACTGATGACCTATCCTATATTATAGTAGATGATATGACCAATTTCTTAGATAGTAGTTCAATGGATGTAACATCAGATGTAATATTCTGGAAACTCTATTTTGACGGCTCTAACTGCCTTGAAGGTGTAGGTGCTGGAAGTATTCTCATTGACCTGCAAGGGAACCAACATCTAATGGACAGCCGGTTGGAGTTTGCATGCACCAACAACACAACGGAATATGAGGTTCTACTGCAAGGCTTGAAGAAAGCCATTAATATGAATGTGAAAAATCTTAAGGTTTTTGGTGACTCATAGATAATCATAGATCAGGTAAGGAAAAGGATACGTTGCAATTCTCCACACCTGGTGAGGTACCAGCATGAGGTATGGGATTTAATTGACAGTTTTGATTCCTTTAATATTACATACATACCTCAAGGCCAAAACCAAGATGCTAATCAGATGGCTAATATGGCTGCTAAACTTTTTCCTGATTTTAGATTGAAGAAAAATAAATGTTTTGTTGAATTGATTTTCAGACCGTTCGTGCTTGATAACATCTCGAATTGGCAGGTTTTCAAAGATGATGAGAAAATCCTTGAGTTCCTACACTGCAAGAAGACATTCAAGAGTGCAGTCACTGACGAAAGGGAGCATAACAAGCTTATGAATGAAAGGGAAGATGAGGAAAAGGATCAGCCCAATGTGATTCCAAAATCAGTGGTTAGGATGGAGCACTTGTATGACTTGCATGATAAATTCAAGAAACCCACTAATTGAAAAACACACAACTCGTCCATGAAATATGAAATGGTCAACCTTGGGACCGAAAAAGACCAAAAAAAGGCAAATGTGGGCCTGGGGTGCTCTCCGCAAGAAAAGGCTGCATTTGTCAAACTATTTAAAGAATACAAGGATGTCTTTACATGGACATATGAAGACCTAAAGACCTTTGATACCAGTATTATGCAGCATGTGATCCCTTTGGAAAAGGAGGCCAAGCCCTACCGACAAAAGCTGTGTAAGGCGCATCAAAGCCTAGAACCATTGGTGAAGAAAGAACTGAACAAGATGTTGGATGCTAAAATCATATTCCCGGTCAGACACACCCGCTGGGTAGCCAATCTCATGCCAGTGAGAAATAAAAATGGAGATATCATGCTGTGTATTGATTTCAGAAACCTTAACAGAGCGTCTCAAAAGGACAACTATCCGATCCCTTCTATGGAACACATCCTTCAGTGCATTTCTGGGTCTAAAATGTTGTCCCTATTAGACGGGTTTTCAGGATATAATCAGGTACTGGTATCACATGGGGATCAGCTTAAAACAGCCTTCAACACCAAATGGGGCACCTACGCATACCGAAAAATGTCTTTTGGGCTCATTAACGCGGGTGCCACATTCCAGAGAGCTATGGACATAGCCTTTCGAGGGTTGATTAACATATCAGTAGTGGTGTACATGGATGACATCACTGTGTATTCATATCGCAGGAGGGATCACGTTTATCACCTAAGGCAGATTTTCGAAAGATGTCGAAGGTATGGAATTTCTTTGAATCCCAAGAAGAGCATCTTTGCAGCCACAGAGGGGAAACTATTGGGTCATATCCTTTCTAAAGACGGGATTGTGATTGATCCTGAAAGAATACAGACCATCATGAGAATACAACCCCCTGCTAACAAAAAAGCCATGCAATCTTTCTTCGGGAGGATTAATTTCGTTAGAAAATTCGTCTCAGGCTTTGCCGAAATAATACGCCCCTTGCAATTGATGATGAAGAAAGACGTTGTGTATAAATGGAGTGATGAAGCCAAGGAAGTGTTTCGGCGAATCAAGGAAGCCATTGCTGAAGCTCCTGCACTGGTCAGCCCTGATTTCAACAAAGGATTCTTCTTATACACCTTTGCTTCTGACCTTTCATATGCCACAATTCTCACTCAAAAAAATTATGACGGCAATGAAGTCCCCATTTCCTACATGAGTTCAAATCTTCAAGGAGTGGAACTGAATTACCCAGACGTGGAGAAACAGGGCTATGCAGTTTTCAAGGCCATTAAACATTTCCACCCTTACTTACTAAAGGCCAAGACCAAAGTCATCGTGCCCCATCCTGTTGTAAGAGCCCTCTTCGTGCATAAATAAATGGGTGAACAAAGAGGGAACTGGATAACCACCTTGCAAGGCTTTGACCTGGAGATAAAGTCGGCAGAGATATTTCGAGGGCAAGGAATTTGCAAGCTGGCGGCAGAAGCCTTGGTGGACCAAAGAGGCACTTGAAGAATCAGGAATGCTTAGCGTGCAATATGCACAAAGGGAACTCAGGGAGGAGCTCTTATGGAGTAATGAAGCGCTGATGTATGAGCGAGAAGCATCGGAAACCTTTTTGGACCCTGAGTTGTGGTACGACAACATACGCTTCTATCTAGTGTGGTGTTCGTGTCCTGAACACATGGATGCATCACAGAGGAGAGCTCTTAGATTAAAATCCAATCTGTATTATTTAGCCGACAACAACTTGTACAGAAAAAATCATGATGGAATCTAGCTGAGGTGTGTAGAGGAAGATGATGCCAACCATGTATCGAAATAAATGCACAACGGCCCAGCGGGTGGTCATTATGGCAGAGAGACCACTGCCCACAGAATATTGAGAGCCGGATATTATTGGCCCACAGTGTTCAGAGACTTGCATGCCAATGCTCGCAAATGCAAGGCGTGCCAAACCACCGCAGGACGAGAAAGAAAGTTTGTTGTTCCCCTCAGGCCTGTCATGATTTACTAACCGTTCTAGAAATGAGGCCTAGATGTCATAGGTGATATCACTCCAAACTCCTCACAGCAGCACAAGTATATACTCACAGCAACTGATTACTTCACCAGATGGACCGAAGCCATCCCGCTCCGGAAGGTGAACGAAGATGAGGTAATATCATTCATTGAGAAATTCATTATCAACAAGTATGGCATCCCTGACGCCCTCATCTTTGATAACACTTCTTATTTTTCATCTCTGAGACTGACTGAGTTTTCCATTGATAAGTCAATCCACATAAAATATGCAACAAACTATTATCCCCAAGGAAACGGAGTTGCAGAGTCTTCCAATAAGAACCTTATCTGCATAATCCGCAAGATAGTCATTGATAACCAAAGGAACTGGCACAACGCCTTGACAAATGCCCTTTGGGCTGATAGGGTCACCCCTAAAGTGGCCTTGGGAAACTCTCCATACTTCCTAGTCTATGGACAGGAAGCCATCTTGCCCCCAAACGTTGCCCTTCCATCATTACAACTCTCCCAAGCTTCAAGAGGAACCCCTTCAGCCCCACTTCAAGAAAGGATCAACCAACTGATGAAGTTGGAGGAATTAAGGGATAGAGCCAGAATTAAATTCAAAAATCACCAAATGATTGTAAAAATATGGTTTGATCATCATCTGGCGGGAGATAAAGATTTCCAAGTAGGGGAACTAGTTCTGAAATGGGACAAGCTGAGTGAGCCAAAGGGTAAACACACAAAATTCCAACACCTATGGCTGGGCCCATTCCAAGTCGTTGAAAAGATTGGTCAAGGGACTTATAGGTTGAAAACATTACAAGGGGAGACTAAAAATCTCCTTGTTAATGGCCAGCATTTGAATAGATACTTCCAGTAGCCACCGCATTGGTGGTTGCCTCCTGAGTAGGTTAGAGTTCATTTCTTTTTGCTATTAGTTTAGTTGCATTTCTATCCTTTCCTTTGTTTTCTGCCAAGTCTGGTCTCCTGCTATTTTGAATTACATTCCTTTTCAACCAGCGAATTGTAGTCCTCTGGTCTCATTCTACCTTTCAGATTTGCCCTCATTCGCTATTCTCGGCCTTTCCCTGCCTCATTAGCTTGCTGATGATTCTGTTGTTCCTAAATCCATCTTTTTCCCGCAAATCAAACAAACTTTCTATTAGCCCATAAGCACTTAAGAATCAGCAACGGGATGCAAACCGAAACCCCTCATTGGCATCTACTGGGAACTCTGTGAGATCTGTTGATAACTTGGATATCTGGAGCCTGCAGGGGCATCTTTATAAAACAAAAAATGTGTAACTACAGCTGGGTTGGCATGGAGGAACGCTGCATTTGAATAAATCCCACTCAGACCTAGCCTATACTTGTTTGTAAGGTTTACAGTCATTCTCCATTGGCCCCATCCACCACACTAAATTGTCCTCTACTTGTTGCCTACAAGTAAACCTCCTTTCATGGGTTAAGCTCACTGTCATATACCCTGTGGAAAATCCAACTGTGCTCTAGTCCTTGTGCCTGAAACTGGAAGGACTTATTTAAAAGAAAAGGAAATGTCAAGTCCTTGTGCCAATTTGGAAGGACAGGTTGTTTGGAAAGCCGGTTTGAGTAGGGACTGTTGCTGGGCTCAGAGTACCAGTTGACACAGCAAGCCCAACCGTGCTTAAGCGGTTTAAAAATATGGCATGATCCATGAATGTGCCCCATTCAATCATATGAAAATATAGCACTGAAATTCTTATACAAAGTGTGGATAAACACATCTACACAAAGAGCTGAGGTACACACCTAAACAGGTATTGGCAGACCAGTGATGGCCCTGAAAGGATTTTTGAAAGTTGGAAACAAGTAGAGGAAGGTCAATAAAGCCCATAACACCACCATTGGAGAATGCCTGTCAAAACCCTATCAGTAAGTAGAAGCTATTTGTCTTTATCCCATCTAAAGCAATTAATGTTGAAGTGGAACCCATGCTTGTCCATCTGTACAGTGTGCATTTCAAGTTTATCTTAACACCCTACTGTTCTATTTGATCCAAGGTTTGTTTGGAAACAGAGATAACCAGTTCACCCAGTGGTTCGCCATTTGTTGTGGCCACAACCACCACCCTATTAAAACTTGCCTTGATAGCAATTTTGAATGGGCCCCCCTATAAGTTAATCTTGCACTCCTCTAAATTATCTATCCTATCCCAAGGATTTTAACTCTTTAGCCAAGCCAAATCTTTAATTTCTAAATGGTCAAGCCCCCCTTTGATAAATCTTTGCTGCATAGTTCATTCTTGACCCAGCTTAGCCCTTAATTCATTCCCTTCATCAGAATTTTCAATCTTCATATGCATTCGTGGTATTTCTATGCCCACACGCATAATCACCCCCACCCTCACTACAATCATTTATGCACTTAATACACAAAACCTTCTATCACCCCTTTATTTTCATTATAACCCTTTATAACAAAAAATTTCGCAAAGCATGCATAAATCCCTTTTGGGGGCCTATCGCAACTAACATAATGCATTCACGGCTATCGAACCTGACGACATGGTTAACCGCATTTTATACATCATCGGGTTCGAAAGCCCTTTGCATATCACAATCGGCCTAGGTATGAGGTCTTTACATAAAGCACTCTGTTGTCTTCCAGACCCGACAGAGTTATTAACCGGAATATATGCGCTATTGGGTCCGGTTCCCAATCGCTCATCGCATGTCGGCAGAGCGCGGGGGCATACAGTTAGTGGGGAGGCGGAAGCCGGACCCGCCGATGATTATAAAACCAGGCATATTTATTTTCAAGTCCGCCCCAACGACCATACGCGGATTTTTCCCATTGTCCATGTGTTTGCAATGAAACATTAAAGTCGGGGTTTTCCAAAGGGAATGGTAACATTGCGGACCCGAAGGGATTTATGAACATTGACATATATGTGTTTTCGGGTCTGCCTCCTGTATCGCATATCGCAATCGGCGGGGTCCCAAGGCTTGAACATAAGGTGCGCAGCGATGTGGCGGACCTGTCGATCCTATTAAGCATATCATATAATATATCAGGTCTGGAGTTAATCGCTTATCGCTATCGGGAGGCACAAGGCTTATATATATGGCGCACTACCATCTACCGAACCCGATGGCTTTATATATATATATATATATATATATATATATATATATATATATATAGATATCGGGTTTGGAGCATTTCACATATTGCAATCGGCCCGGTCCAAAGTTTCATATATAACGCACCATAACCTCCCGGACCCGCCGATAATTACAAAGCCGAGCATATAATTTTTCAACTCCGTAATTTGATTTCGGCTGTGTTTTGCGATAGTTTTCAGTGTAAACAGAGTTTGGCTTGCGAGGCTTAATTTATGCATAAAGCTAAAACCAGGGGCCGATTCTCTCGCAATTGTCATTCTTTATGTTATAAATGTTTCATGGATGTGAAATTTGTGTTTTTTAAGCATTTTGCAGCATATCTATATATGTGTAACTGATGTTGGTCGTCTCTATAGGTGAGGACCAAGAGAAGGCAAGTGAAACCTCAGGATGGATGCATAAGCTTCAAGTTTGACTCCAAATAAAAGATGCATGCACTGATCCGAAGAGCTTGCCCCCGCAGATATGTGTATTTGAAGATCGAGTTCTATGGCATGGCAGTCATATGTCCAGGTGTTGCCCATGTATTCCCAAAAGACAAAACCGCTCTAGATTGCATCATGAAGAGATCACAAATAGTCATCCTCTCTAATCAATAACCATTCAGTGCCCAGGAAATGAAGCGCCCTAATGACAAGAAACGCCCTTTACGTGTCGACACTGACACTGATTGTTTCACCATCTTCTTCTGATTGGCACAATGAAGGAAGGAGAGGGAAGGTGAAGAGGCGGGGAAGACCGAGAGCGAGAAGCTTTTAGCATAAATATTACCTTCGAAGAGGAAAAATGGCTTTGGATTCTAGAGAAGAACAGTGTTGCTTTATTGTGAATGAGGAGGACTTTTTTTTAGGGAAGAAGGAACCTTTAGTTTCAGACTCATTGTAGTGTTCTGGATCAAAGTGTTGTTATTGGAATGACTGTAAATATGATTTATATTTATGCATATTGATGACTTATAGTTCACTATTAGTCTTGTTAAATTGAATGTGATTCAGTTTCATGGTTAACTTGTGAATGGTCTCTGATTTGAAACTAAATTAAACATTAGTTGCAGTTTTAATTCCATGTATTAATGTGGATTCCTATATGAGTGATTGGATTACAATTTAGCTTTAATATAGTCTTGTCCAGCTGTGAATTTAGTGATTGATTCAATTGGACTTGAATCTATGCATGATGTTTAACCTTCTTTATCACGCTCCTGCTGGACATATATATGATGTTTAGACCTCTGTATCATACTCTTGCAGGATAGATTAGAATAGTTAGAAGTAGTATAGATAGGATTTAATACATAGAGGTTAGTTGTTTCATTTTGTTGATTTAATTGAAGTCTTCCTCCCGGAAGCAATCTTTCGACATATTCAAGTGGTTTACAGGGTCCCTTAAAACCCGTCGGAGCTAGCCAACCCAAACGAAAGCAGGTCTAATTGGGGCTTACGATCGGGTTAGTTCCCTTTGTTGGCATCGTGCACATTTTCCATGTCAACAAATAGTAAAACCTCCTAGTAATCCAATTTTCCCAAGAAAAGTCACTCAGAAATTTGGCTTATTGCAAATTTACAATCCTTTTTTCTAGTAATTTTTAGGAGCATTAAATGTCTAGATTTTATCCATTAGTTTCTCCCAAATCGATCCTCTCTCAATTACCTTTACAATGAGTCCTTTTAAGCTTGATTTGGTATCATAAATCATGAGATATGATTGTTCCTCTCTAAATTACCTTTACAGGAGTCCTTTTAGGCTTGATTTGGTATCATAAATCATGAGATCTGACTCCTAAAAGTGAGAATTTTGAAATTGCTTGAACATTGTTTGAATGTTGTTTTAGTGCCTTAAATCATGAGATATGACTCCTGGAAGTCGGAATTCTAAAATTGCTTTAACATTGTTTGAATGTTGTTTTGGGCATTATTTTGGTTTTAAGAGTTCAAAAATTAAATTCCACAATCGTGACTAAGGTCAAACGTGAAATATTTAATAAAATTCAAATGATGTAATATAATATGTAATGGTGGAGAAGTTAATGGAAAAATAAAGTTGCACATTAAATTTTTTAAATAATAATAAAACCATATCATGCCCTTGTACGTTACCCCAAAATAATAAAACCATATCATGCCCTTATCTTACATCACCCCAGGCCTTTCCTCCCCACGAGTTTATGAAGGGGCCTCAATGAGAAATCACTAAGGAAAATGTCTCGAGGTGACGTTACCCCAACCCTTTGAAATTCCCGGGGTATATGTCCCGGAGAGATTTGGTCCATGAGACGGTGGATGGGTTTGTTTTATTATGAGAATATTTTATACAATGTGTTTATTATTATATATATGGTATATGTGAGGGTTGTGAGGGCTGGCACCGATGATTCTTAATTTATATTTTTTATTATTAATTTGTTATTTGTTTTATTTACAATACAATGATTTTTATATATAACTTATTATATTTATTAAATATTAATTTCTAAAGTTTATAATATATTTACAATTGTATATATTTAAATATAAAGTTTTATTAATTAATTAAATAGTAAAATTTATTAATAGTTAAATTATACATATTTTAATTAATTTTATTTATAATTGTATATATTTAAAAATAAAGTTTTATTAATTAATTAAATAGTTAAATTTATTAATAGTTAAATTAAAATTATATTTACATATTTTAATTAATTTTATTTATACAATTTTACAAAGTAAATTATGAAATACATATATACATGTTTTTTGAAAATCACTCAAATTTTGATTGGTCATAACTTTCAAACCATAAGTCGGAATCAAGTGAATTTTTGTTATCAAAAAGTTGTCAAGGAGACAAAAGAAATGGAGCCATCAAAACTAGAAACTAAGAAAAGTCAAAAATTCAAAATAAAGCAAATCAAAGCAATCCAAAAGTGACGTTAGCAAAATTCATATGGAGGGCTCCATAATTTTGGAAAAAAAATAAAGGGAGTTGTTGAGGCCCCAACAATTGGAGACACATGGGGACGAAGGGATTATCTTCTAGTATAAATAGTGGGGTTAAATTTATTGAAAGTTGAAAAGATAGGCTTCATGATATTATTAGATTTGACACCCTTACCTATGAATCCTATATAAATAGATCAAGCAATATACACTCTAAAAAAATAAGTACTCAATATCAACTTAGTCTAGAAACTATGAATCCAAAAATAGGTGAGTTCATTTTTTTATATTTTCCTTGTACTATTGGATAGAAAAGTTAGGGCTAAGCAGTTTTAATATTAATATACATCTATTAAATGTAAAGTTACCTCTTTTTCCGGACATTTCTTCACTTCCCATGAGAATCCATGCCCCCAATGAAGATGTCTCGATACCATACAAGCACGACCTCCTTGTGAGTGAGCATCCATAGTCTCAGTTGTTTTACTTGTAATTCCCATGTCTTTTGATGCTTTCAACTCTCTTTTGATTCCACTCTTTTGATTTTCTTAATTGGATAATTATGTTTGGCAATTGGGTGAAGAGAGCGGGGTGGTACGAGAGGTAATTTTTATCTAATAAAATAGATGGCATACTTGTTAAATATGACCCCATGAGCCTTCCCTGAATCTACCAACGTATAGGATTTTATTTAAATGTGGAGGGAATATAGGATGGATTCAAGGAACATAATAGATTTGTTTCTTTCCTTTGACAAGATAAGCCATATTACTTGGAACAATTTAAGTGTTCCTCCAAAGTCTTTAGGTCAATGTAGGGGGGAAGGAAACTTCTTGAGGATGACTTTTTGGATTAATGAAAACGCACTCAAGTAAGAGAGTATATATTTCCTCTAGTCTCCATTTGTTGTTGCTTAAAAAAAAGTACCCATTTAGATATTGGAAACATCATGCAATCAAAATCCAAGCAACAAGTAAACTCAAACCACTCTAAAAAGAGTTCAACCAACTATGCAAATCTTGAAAAAAACAAAATTTAAAGAAAAGCAAAAGTAACATCAAGCCACTAATCAAAATTTACAAATTAAGAAAGAAAATGCAAACCCAAAAGTAAAGGTAAATGAATAAGACATGTATACATGAAAACCCCAACAAGACTAAATGAGAAAGGATACCTCAACATAAAGAGGAAAGAACAAAGTTAATATGTGTATTTTCATTTATGTTGATATTGTGATTAATTCTATCTCACGAGGTTATTATTAATTAGGCTTTTCTATTGCAAAATTTTAACTAAAGGGCAGTTATGACTACCAGTTTGCTCATGAGTATATAACCAAAGTGTTTCCCCTTTATCGTATCTTGATTCATGAAGCATTAATCTGTAGGCTTAGATAATCATGCATTAAAAATAAACTTAATGAAAATAAACATAAGAAAGATGATAAGTAAGGAATACGAGAAAAGGAGCAGTAATTATCTTGTTGATAGCTCAAACTCAGTCCAAAATCTTCACAACCGCCTTATTCAAATCAAAACAATAAAACAAGCTAAATTAAGCTTAGCTTAAAATTAATCTAACTAAAAGAGTAAAATTAAGCAAAGAGATATCTCTAATGCAACCATTGAAGATCTGCAAAAAGATAAGCAATAAAGATTAGAAACCAAAGTAACTAAAACAATTAAACTAGAACTACAATTATACAAACATACCTTGGAGAATCTCATTGTAGTTTACCTTAAATATCTTGACGATCTCCAAGGCTAATGATATAAAAAAGTAACTTCTTCTCATTCTGGATTTGTAAAGTACAAAAAAGAAAGAATAAATTCATTCTCCTCAAAATTTACATACATTGAAGTTCATCTTATTTATTTAATCTAAACTAAGGAAAGTGTTGGGTCAAGGAAAAATGCCATCCAAAAATGAAAATAGATAGTTTTACGAGGATTTATCATAGCAAGCATCCAATAAAGTATAAAAAATGAACATTGTTGGAAGCTTGAAATGAATCTGAGGATCAGAATCATCATCAAAATATAAGATTGAAATTATGAGTTTGTGCTTCGATAAGGATGATTCTAATAAAGTGAAAACATAAGAATCTTCCAAGCCATCATTGAGCGTTCATTGCCTTGATTACAACTTTTCAACGCTATGGATATCCTCTTTACAAATTATTATTTGAGTTATGTTCCTCATATGGTGCAGTTCAGATGAAAGTTCTTTGATTGTATATTAGATCCTAAAAATTTCTTTAAATCCCACTTGAATAATTCCAAAGTCTCAACTTATGTGGCGATATATATATATATATATATATATATATATATATAGTGTGTGTGTGTGTGTGTGTGTGTGTGTGTGTGCGTTGGGGGGTGGGGGGATGGGGTTGTGGGAGAGGGGGACGTACTTCGAGTTTTTTTTATTAAACCAACTATATTGTATATTGGGCCTTTTATGACATCAGAATCCCAAATCAATATAAATTAACACCAATCAAAATTACCTTAGAAACGGTGCTAGCAGAGAGGGGTTATGTGACCAAGGAATGGGATTGATTTCATGTAAAGTAGAACACATGTACATATTCATTGTTTAACATTAACCAAAGCACAACTTGTTAAAATCAAAATTTTGATGAGTAAATGAATACTTTTCTTAGCATGTTTAATGAGCAAGTTGATTTCATTAACATCACTTTAAACCATTCTTCGCTAAGAAAAAATAAAGGCTTGTCACTTGCTTATTTCATCCCTGCATTGTTTGGTAAATAAAAGAAGGAAAGCAAACCAATTAAACTAAACTATTCCTACTTATACTCCTAGATTTATAGGAACAACCAAGACTAAGTGAAATCATATTTCTAGTGGAGCCATTCAAATTCTTTAATCCCTGGAGTCATATGTACATCCAGAGTTTGTAACAGAAATTGAATGATCATTGAACTATATGAAGAAAAATCTTTGATATGTACATCTACATTATATAAATTTAAGAAAGGAATGAGTTTATTTACAGGAAATCTTGTTTGAAGTGAATTTTCCAACCATATTACACTCCTATCATGGAAATCAAAATGTGACTATATTGTCGCTGTGACAACGACCCTCCAAATTTTTTTCCTAACTCTATTTTGGAGCCTACATGAACTATCCTTTCAAGCTCCTTAATGTCATCACATTGTTTGATTTGTTATTTTTATGTTCTCTCTAAGTGTCACATCCTCCAAAGTCAATGTTTCCTAAGTGTCATCACCTAACCCTTAGAAGTGCTTGTGTTATCCTCTCCTTGGTTAGGTGAACTCATGACATTTCTTGACTTAGAAACTAGCCTTTGTCACCATGCACACACATGAAAAGCACACAAAAGCAAAAAAACAAAAAAACACCCTTTAAGGAAAAAAACGCACTTCAAGTTGACGAAGACTTGCTCTTGTGTTGAGCATACTCCTTTGGGATGAAGAATTGTGCCCTCTTTGAGCGCACTCCTTGATGTTTAGCAATTGCACCCTCCTTTAGCGCATTCCTTCGACACGAAGAAACGCACCCTTCTAGAATGCATGCACGAACTTCCTGGTTGCATGTGGGCGCACTCCTAGAAAATAAGAGCCCACTTAAATTCCCTTAACTAATTCAATCATTTGTCAACAAGTGGCAAGCGTGCATGACACTGATTTTCATGTAATATCTTTTAAATTAACCTAGCTAATCATCCATTATCATAATCATTCTTGGGCACACATCTTTGGATCAAGAAAATCTTCGTCGATCTATTTTCCAAGTAAGTTTTGCATGTCATATATATTAATTTCCTTTCATTATTTTGTTGTCAATATTACTTTTCTTCTGGCGTTTATGTCCATTCTCTCTTCTACAAGTGTTAATTTGTTGTCGCATGTTGTGACTCTTCATGTTCCTTGTCTGTTCACATTCTAATCATCATTGTGACAATGCCCATAAAAGCTTGTAGATCTTTCTTATTCATATTTAATTCATGCAATATCACTGTTGGACTTGTCCTTGATCCATTCTATGGTAGAGCACTCTAATGGAACCTGAAGCCCCAACTAACTCAAAAATTATGCCCAAAAAAAGAAAAGTTTGCCTCTAGAGTGCACTCCTTTGTCACGAAGAAGTGTACCCTCCTTGAGCACATGAGCGCACCATGAAGGATTGAATGTTTTCCCTTAGTTTCTTTAGCATACGGCAATGCGCCCTCCTTTTCATTGAGTGCATCAGTGCACCCTGAAGACCTGAAGGCTTGAAGCTTCATTACTCTGTCTCTTTGGAGTGCACCCTTGTGCTCTCTTTGCCTCTTTCAACACATGAGTGCACGTTGAATGCCTAAAGGCCCGAGACCTCACTCCTTCATCTCTTCAAACTGCGCCCTTACACCCTTGAGGTTTTCCTTCTCTTGCTTGAGCACATGAGCACACTACAAAGCCCTAAATGACCCTTGAACCCCCTTCATGATTTGGAAGTGCGCCCTCCTTGTTTTCATGTAGATTTTCTGGCCATGCATTTAGCTATGAGTTTTCATTCATAGGCTTACATTCCCAATTACATTCAATGGTTATTGGAATATTATTTGTTGATTTATTGCTTGCTTTAGTTATGTGATTTCATAAATCTAATCATTGTCACCATGAGTGTTCTTCCACAAATAGGTTTTCGAGCTACAAGTATTGTTACTCTTTCATCATCTTTAGGGACCATGCATCTCGTTACACGTAAAGTGACCTCCAAAGAAGCTTCAGAGGCAAGTATTGAGGAAACAATTGAGGTGATAAATACTACCATTCCCATATATGCAAACACACAGTGCTTCATAGATAAGTCTATTGAGGTCACATGGAACGACATAAAATACACATTCATGCAGAAACAGTTTGTTGAAAAATTGGAAGATCTGGAAGTATACATCAATATCAAGTTGTCCAGGATACATAGGGTCACATGCATATTCCAAGTCATCCCCTACACTAAAGTGACTGAGTAGATTATTGCACACATGGATGAATCTCATCTTGTGCTTCGTAGTGAAAATGGTGGTCAACTCTCCACCTATTACATGCAGACTTACTACAAGATGCTTAGGGTTTTTGATCTCTAGATTAAAATAAAACCTTATAGTATTATCTTTTGTTATTTGTTCACTTATGTAAAACCCTATATTTTAGGTTTTGATGATAATATCTAACGTTTATGAAAAAAACCCTAGTAGAGGTTGATATAAAATCCTAGGGCATGAAATTTAAACCCTAGGTGTAAATTCTTATGCTATGGTTGAAACCCTAACATGGTTTAGTTGTTGGATATCTAAGGTTTAATTTAAAGCTTGGATAACCCTAGATTCGCTCATTGTGTTGACATGATAACACTAGATTGATAAAGTTAACTTCATGTTCTTGTACATATATAATTGTGTGCTTGGTTGTACTTGTTAATATTAGCAGACACATACTTTAGTAGAGGTTGTAAATATGTATACCTACCTCATACTTGATGATGAATTTATGGTACTATTGAGAATGATGGAAAAAGGGAGTTGTAAGAACCCTGATGACATTGAAGTTTACACTGGTGATTGAAAACTGACCTTGTTTCCATATGAAGATAAAAATGATATTCCTAAAGAGCAAAGTTCTCTGATGACATGATGATGCAAAAGAAAGATCCTGAGTAGCTGGAAGAATAAATTTGTTGATGATGGACTTATCCCCCTGGTTGAGAGGGAGAACATTATTCTTTGCTTCATGTTTCATGCACTAGGGTAGGACTACAACCATACGTCTAGTGAAGGCCATGATGAGAGAATGAGATCAGAGAATAGCTAAAGATCTACCAGTGGTTATTTTTGATGTGTATTGAATAAGACTCAGATGTTTTGAGTAGTGCTACGGCTAAGTATGGTTTTGGTTGAGAGGTTGGAAAATGAAGCTTCCGTCGATATTTGTTCGGATATTATAAGTGACATCAGAATGTTTGAGGACACCATATTTTATGTTGGAATATTGATAATAAGAACCAATATATTGGAAGTTTGATATTGGTTGGGGCCATGAAGCTACAATATGTTCTTTTGGATGAACAAGTAGTTGATGTGTTGATCTTTCCCTGAGAAGTCTTAATATTTGATAAGCATGCTTGGATTCATAGATATATCTGATTTGGTAGAGAAGGATAGATGGGTACCTTAGGTTGTGTGCCCATATGATGGTACTTGGGAGGACATCTTGGCCTAGTTTGTATTGAGATCTAAGTTATAGTTTGGCCTTGATGATGTCTAGATCGCTGTGTGAGAGGGTATCTTGGTCTTGATGACGTGGAGGTCCATTTTAGGGATGATATATTGACCTTGATGATACCTAAACCCCTATGATGGTTGGCGTCTTGGAATGGAGGCCTAGATGGTATCTATATCTAGTTGGATTGATACCAGGGTTGTAGCCTGATGGTACTTGTAGTGGCAAGTTTCATGATGACACCTTAGTCCCTATTGAGTTAGTGTCTTGACAAGTAGCCTTAAGGACACTTGATTGATACCTTGGCATTTTTTGGCTTTGATGGTATCTAACATTGAATATGTTGTTGTAATCTTCTTGGAACACTTCAAATTGAGGTCATCCTTATACTGGTTGAAAAATTATGAATACCTCCCTAGTTAAGAGGGAGTGTTGAAAAATGTAACTAGTATTGGTTTCATAATTGTTTTCTAGCTCATGACATGATGTAATTTTTATGTATTTGCAATTTAAAAGAAGAAAATAAAAATTATTGTAAATATCAAAGAAAAACTATTTTTATAAAGCCTTGGTTTCATGCTCATTTTATTATGCTTCTATGTTTAAGCACACATTGTGTGCTCCTAAGGTTGAGTCATGAGTCTTTGTCATTGTCCTTATGTTCTAGAACCATCTTGGCTTATTGTATGAAAGAAGAAAATTACTTTTGTGTCAAAAATGTAATTTAAGCCTCCTCCACCAAGTTGGCCTATCCTCTTAACAAGGCGGCCTCATTGAAGGGATTCAACCACCCTTGAAGACTATATAGAAGAACAATTCAACCTATTATGAAATCCAATCATCAAGAATTAGATTTGCAATTTCTGAGTGAAGGAAGAAGTGTGAAGAACCTAGAAAGATAGGTCTACATCATCACAAGAGAAGGAAAAACATAGAAAAGGAGAAAAAGACACTTGTCTAGCTAAAGGAGATGAAATTTCTATGGTTTTTGCAACACGTGTGAGTAGACTAAGGTGAGTTGCAAGGCAAACGGTGCAGGCCAAAATTACATAGTCACAGAGAAGGTTCGAGATCCTTGTAAGAGTTGATTTGTGTTGGCATTTAGAGAAAATGACTAAAGTTTGACTGATATTCTTGGAAGGGTTAATTGGTGGAATGGAGGAGGTATTTTTCTTGGTAAAAGGGTCTTGGTTGTATCATTTTATTTGGTTCTAAAGGAAGAGAAGAGAATTTTTGGGTTTTCCTCTAAGAGAGAGGTTTTGCCTTGGCTGAGAGCCTACATCCTATGTCCTTATTGTTTTTATCTTCATGCACTTATGTTTCGGTAGTTGCTTTATGATAAGAAGATAAAATAATACATAAAAGAATTTAATAATAATACAAAGAAATCACAAGTAAATCATGATAATAAAATGTTTCTTCCTTTATGATTTTCATACACACATGCAAAGAAGAAGGGAACAAGAAAAAGGGAGGTTGAGGGGCTCTTGGTGATCAAGCTTATTGAATGAGAGGGTAGAGAAGGATATCAAGAATTAGATAATTCCGGGAGAGTATATGCTTTGATGATAGCACAACTGAGAATCACATGAGGCTTGCTGGCTAACAATCACATAGAGGCTTTGATGATAACACAACTGGAAAACCCATAAGGCTTGATGGTTGATAATCATAGAGAAGCTTTTATGATAGCACAACTAAGAAACCCATGAGGCTTGCTGGATGATAATCTCATTGTAATTTCAAGTGATAGTCCAACTGAGAAACCCAGAAGGCTTGATGGATGATAATCATTGAGCAGTATTTGTCCCTTACAGGGTTGATAAAACCACTGGAGATTGTGTTGGTTGAAAATTTTTGAGTGGTGGAGTCACCATGGGCTAGTGGGATGAGAACACTTAATGGTAGTTCCACGGGGTTGGGCTGAGAATAAATGTGGAATTTCCACTAAGAAGCTACTAGAGAGTGCACTTTTATTCCTTTGAACGTAACACAACTGATAAAACTTCCTTATCATTAACTATATATCTCTCTCTCTCCATATCTGAATTGAGACTCTTTGTGTCTAAATCCTAAGAGATGTTGGGCTTTATATTATAAGTCCCTTTGTATAAAAGGAAGTGTTACCTACTTTATGTGAAATTGTTGAATAACTAGTGGGTGAAGGAAGTGTAGCCTTGAGGCAACCTATTTTAGTTGACTATATTGGTTTAATTTCTTGAGTAGATGATGGAAATATGCGAGTGAAGTGGTTCACTTTATTTATATGATTAATTTAATAGTTGGTGGGTGAAGGTGGTGTAATCTTGGAAAACCCTATTTATATTGATATCTTCGGTATGTTGCTCTGAAAGCACTCCTCCTCAAGCTCTAAAATTTGGTTCAGGGGTGACTACTACAAGAAATATTTGGTTGCATCTTGTTTATGGTTGGGTGGAAAGTTAGAGTCACAATCTCAGTTGCTATATCTTTCATTATAAGATAAGTGTTTGTTATGCATTATGTGCCAGAGAATGTTATATGAATATTACTAGGCTATTTTAATACCATTTTGAATGCATGGAATGTTGTTTCCTATAAGATTGGTAATGTTTCTTTCCTATGTATTATTTGGGGAATGAGTTGAATTTTTGTCTTTATTCAATGCCTATGTAATGTTGAGGAATACTGACTTCAGTGTAAATGTGTAATGCTAACCTCTATGCAACTGATGAGGAATGGGTAATTCTTGTATGGTTTGAGAGCATTGTTCAATTTGACTGTTGACCTAGATAAAGGTTTCCACTAATTGGTTTAGTCGAGGTAACTCGACTAGTTTGGGAAGTTTCGAGTGATGTTTTCTAGTTGAGGTAAGTCGATTGGTTTGATTCATTTGACTTGTCTTGTTAGTTGAGGTAAGTCAATTGGGTTGTGTCGATTCAATTGATATTATCCAGTTCAGCTAATTCGAATGGTCTGAGTCATTCAACTAGTCTTGTTTAGTCGAGTTAAGTTAACTAGGTTGAGTCAATTCGACTAATATTATCCAATCGAGCTAAGTTGACTGGTTTGAGTCACTTCGAATGGTCTTGTATAGTCAAGGTAAGTCAACTAGTGGGGTTGTCTTTGGCTAACCCTGCCTAGTTGTGCTATGTCGAGAGATAAGTATATGGCCTGAGTATAAGAGATAGGTGAATCTCTGTCCTTATTTCATTAAGTTCTTGCATATAATTTTCTAGCATGAATTGTTATTAATTCCATTCTATGATCTATGTATATGAGTTGTGGTGATTTGAGAGGAATGCATACTTCTGTTGTTATTGGGAGTTGTTTAAGTTCCCTGTGAATTGGAGAAGTGCACTTAGATGCACGTCTCTATGTATTTTATTGGGAATGATAATAACCTGAGTCTTTATTATTTTTGTCCCACCAAATTTTGGGAATAAGATTTTATACACTTTAGCATCATGTACCTGGTAGCATGAGTGCAATGAAATATGACTTTCATGGACAAGGTGCACTGGAAAATTATTCAAGATCTCACAATCCAATCCTTGATCTCACCAAAAGAATGATCAATTATCTATTAGGAAATCTAAACATGAAAGGTTTGAGTTGGTTCCCTCAAACCTTACTAAGTCAAAAAACTTACTACATAGGTTGAGTTCACCAGTGAGACTCGCACAATCGAGGGTTGAGCGAGTTGGCCAAAAGGAAACTTTCGAGGCAAGTATACTCCCAATCAAAGGAAAGAAACCGAGCTATTTGGGGTAGGACCCACTATTCGGAGCTCGGTGATGAGTTAGGACCCAATGATGGGTCAGGGTTGGTATTGCAGTCTACAGGGTCCACTAGTCGAGGGTCGATTCGGTTAGGGCTCGGTGAGTGAGTTAGCCAGGTAATGTAGTCAAGTTGGGCTAGCCAAGTCAGGGATAAGACTCCAGTTGAGTTCATGTTTTATGTTTTTTCTTCATCAGGTTGGATTCCAACTATGCAGAGGATGTGTTTATTATATGAGGATTCTTCCATGGTGGTAGAGTGGTCATGTAAGTGCCAAGCGGAATGTCATGTGGGTGCCACAAGGGAGCCACTGATGATGTGGAAGGATTAAATGGACCTAATTTAAAATGGTCATAACTCTTGATCCGTAAGTAGGATTAAGTATAATTTTACATCCTCGGAAAGGGCTCGACGAGACGAATATAATGATGATATTTGTTTAAGGTTCTCGAGAGTTGGGAAAAAAGGGTAAAAAAAATTTAGACCCTATTCCCATCACAATACATTGGGAGTTGGGTCATCATGGTAAGTTACTCCTACTTTTAGTATGGGCGAGAGATAGTAGGGGGTGTGTTACAATCTTCCCGCTGGATTTTCTCCCAAAAATGTTTCCCAGGTCATATCTTGTGTCTAATCATGGGTTGTAAATTTGTATTTCGTTGTTCTCTATTTTCTGCATAATTTTAATCTACATGCATACACAATTAACAGTAAGCTACATATCCATAAATATAAAGAGAAATAAAACCCTACTAATGTAGATTTCATATTTTTAGATTTGGTTTTATCAAGTCTGTTGTGATGGATTGTCTAGTGGAATATCCATGACAGTTTACAAATCAATATTTCAACTTGTGGAACCTCCCTGAATAAAATTTATAGTAGACATGCCAACATGACTTGTTTGATGCATTATTTTATGAGCATCTAGGAAGATCAACTTCCTATGATCATAGATCCTAAAATATCATGACTAGAAAGATCTAAAATTTCAACTAAATGACCAATGGTATTTCCCCTCACTATAATACAAGTTTCAACTTCTGGAACCTCCTAAAAGAAAAGTTATAGTAGAAATTCCAACATGACATATTTGAAGATGCATTTAGGAAGCCCAACTTCCTCGGAACATATTTCCTAAAATTTCGTGACCTAAGATTTGAAAATTGGATTAGAGGATCGACAAGATTTCCCCTCACTATGGTCCATGTTTTAGCTTCTAAAACCTCCCAGAAGAAAATTTATAGAAAAAATTCCAATGTGACCTATTTAAAAAATAATTTATGAAGCCTATCTTCCTCAACCATTGTTGTTACAAAATTTAATACATATAAAAAGCTACAACCAAATAGTATAACAACTACAACCATGATAAATTTGTTGAAGGGTAAATATATGTACATATAAACTTACTGAAAAGAGAAATTAAATAATCATGCATAAGAGATACTTATCTTGAGTCAAATATTTTGTAATCTAGAACTGAATAAGGATGAACCACTCTCCACCCAACCATAGGCTTAACTATGTTGCAGTATTTATCATAGTTGGCCACCCTTGAGCCAAATATTGATGCCTTGTGGGAAAAACTAAACTCATGGATTTGGCTCAGTTTTTAGACCATATTTAACACAAAAATTGAAGGCTACTCTCCTCCACTCACAGGAAATAATCCTAGTCTGCATCCTTTCCATTCGTTGACCAGACCCATAGACATTCAAAAATGACAATGCATATTTGCAAAAAACAAGGGGGTCCTTCTTTGTTCTCTACATTCCCTTGGCCCTCCCTTCTTCAGTGATCTTGGTTCAACACATAAACGAGACAACTCTAAATCCTCACACTCATCTAGTCCAAAGAAAAAGCATTGCAACACATTCATTTCCTATCACATAAGTTGTCGCTCATAACTCTTAACCAATCATAAGGTCTTAACCTCTCTAGTTTATGTCACCAATCCTTTGCCAACTTGAATTCTCTAAGTGATAGAGAGATATGTATGTGAAAGTAATAGAAGAGAGAAAAACTAGAAACTTAATAACCAAGAAGAAGAACACTTGATAGCCCCTCCCTCTTATTTTTATAATCACACGTTGACCCTTCATCTTCCCAACCTTTTAGCTTCTTGGGAGGATTAACCATCACATCAAAAGGAAATATTCACCCAAGGTATATTTTTCCTCTTAAGTCAAGTTCCCCCCCTCCCCAAGGCATCATAATATGTTGGATGTCCCCATCCTTCAACTCTAGAATTTTTATTAATAAAAATAAGCATTGCATCATATAATATAGTTTGGCATCATAACATCAATGCTAGCACCCCAACATTATATTTTCTTAATTACATTACAAATTTTGGGGTAATGAAAGGGGTGTAACACAAAAGTCCCCTATAGTTGAACAATTGTTGGGGTGTTCAATAGGGTCTATAAGTTTAAGTTGACCATAAGGGACCCCAAAGTAATGCAATTCCTTAGCAAGCAATTTGAATGATCCTTTCCTCTTCCTTTTTCTAATCTCTTATTTGGTGGATAGATTGTATATCCATTCCTCATTTTTTTGTAGAGGTTCAATAGACAACTTACCCTATGAAAACCCTTATCTCCACTAGAGTTGACCTACACAAGACTCTTGAGAATATTTTCTGGCATACAATAGGTAGAGAGCATAAGGTGTCCAACATGATAAATAATAAACAAGCATCACAACTAGATTCTTAGTACAAATTTGAAATTTCTCTATGATAGATAACGGTTTCAATATCCATTTATCAAGTTTATTTCATACTTTAGGAAAAAATACTTCCAACAAGTCCTTGCAAGAACCTTCTAAGAAAAAGGAAATTCCAAGGAACTTAAATACCTAGTCAAAATTTAACTAAACCCATTCTTAGTTAACCATATCATCAAATAATCCTTCAACATGCTAATAACCTTGAGTTTTGGCCATTTGCGAGCAGTCTAAAGTGTTTTCCATGGTTTATGTTTCTTTAATGATGGTTAGGAACAAATTACTTGCAAAATGTTACATTCACAAGTTGGATGCCATTAAGACCAAGAATAGAAAGTAACCTTTGATTAGCCCATATGTTATTATGAAATGAATGAGATAGCCTAGGGATTCAATCAATATTACGTAGAGCTTTGCAAGGAAAATTACAGGGGTCAAATTTCACCTATGGGTTAATTTTTCTTTTTCTTTTTTAAATAAAATTTGTCAATTTCCACTTTTTCTAAAAATGATTTGCCCAAATTATATAGGATAAAAGCATTTAACTTTAATAATCACCAAAATTCATACAAACTATATAAAATCCTTAGGAATTTGATTTTTGTAGAACAATGTCCCCAAACATTTTATGGTTGACATTCTAAGAGTTAATAAGATTTTTCATGGTTTCTATATTTCAAGGCAAGTATGAATCCATAAATTTTTTCTTGGAAGTTTGAGCCTAGTAGACATATTAGTGGGATCAAAAGTAAGAGTCGTGTCTCCTCATAATTTTCCTAATTATTAGAAATATGTGTTTTAGTCTTTATAAATAAATTTTGACAAATACATTGAAAAGGGGACAAAAGTTAATCACCTTCAGCATGAAAAGTATGAATGACCATTCCACTCTACAATAGGCTTTTCCAAATTCTATCTTAATGAAGAGGGGCTCCATACCTTGGCTTCTATCACATTCCATGTCTTCCCAAACAATGATCACAATATCCAAAATGTATTTTCTTATGATAAACCTTATTTTCCCTAGTATGATAATTTTCTACAAAATATGCGTCAACGTTAAAGTAAGTGCTTTGGATATTTTTTTGTAATATACTTTCAAAAATGTTATTGGTCACCAAGTTGTGGCTTACTTAACTTCTTTCCTTCTAATTTAATTTATATATTATAGTTAGATTTGTTGGTACTATGTTATGTGTTCATTTGATTTATTAATGCGTCTCTAAATAATATGTAGTTTTGGCTCCCTTGGCCATGAAATTTCATCAAGAGTTTTATAGTATTTTTTATTTATTGCTAAAGATGTAGATTATATAGTTATCGGTAAAGGTTCTAGGCACATTTGACAAGACTATGTTCATAATCTTGGCACACCTATAGCAAATAGAATTTGCACTTCACAATTTTTATGCATTACCTAGGTCCTACTCTAGGATGATACAAAGGACATCTACACACCTAGTGTAAAAGCATATGTTTTTCTCCTAACCATCTATACATGGTCCAATAAATTATTCTAGGGGCCTATACCTTAGCCTTGATACACTTATTATTGATTTTTAAATTAGATGGTAGATCACCCTCTAATTCCATAATTATGTATGCTTTAATCTCCTAAGATTCAAATATGATTGCTTCTATCCCATGCCAAAACCTTCTAACAAACTTTGATAACCCTTTGAATTAACCTCCCTCATATTTGGTCCCAATTAGTACTTTTGGTTCCTAGAGATTCCTTTTTGGGTTATCTACCCTCTCTTATTTTTCTACTATTTCTTTCTCTTTATTTACGTCCATCTTGGATTTGAATAGAAGTCATCTAGATCACATAGTTATGGGTTTCAACCCCACCTAGGGAATTTGTAAAATTGATATTTACCAACATGGACAATCACTTAACCAAATGTTGCTAACAATAAATATAATGATAAATAAATAACAAGGTCTATAAAACAAAGGGTTGGGGGAACTTGAACTCCCAGGGGTGAATTTCACATGCAAATCCTAAAATATGGAGGAAGATATCTCTATGAAAATAATATTCAAAAGACTAATATGTTTTGATGATACATTTGATCAATTATAAGTGATGTAACGCTCCCTCTCACCCCCTTGTATTATCTTGGCTGCGAGAGGTTTTACTTATTGTTTAACGTTATTCCCAAGGTTTGTTATGAGGATGGGTTTAGAAAAAAACCTCATTTATGCAAGTCATTAGAATTAATTTCTAATATCATCATCACATTTATCTCGTCAAGAGCCTTCTAATGACACCAATTTCACCTTAATCTAATTCATGGATCAAAATTTATGCTTATCTAACGTTTTTCCTATCACAAGATGCTATGTCAGCAAACAGTCCACATGGTGCCCACATGGGCTCCATGCAATTTGACAAGTCAATTTGTTGGGTCCTACCACTAGGCCCACATCATGTCACTACGGATCTCACCACCCATGGAATTCAATGTCAATCAAGGATAAGGTGGTAGTGATGAGTGGCATGCGGTGAGGCAGAATCATAGTTCCATGAGGGAAATATAATTGTGTCGATCAACCTCTTCTAGTGTTCTCATACCCATTGTATTGTTCAATGAATTTTGTAGCAATCGATGAGTGACTGGTAGTAATGTTGGTTTTTCCCTCAAGGTTACATCGAACCCCACCACTAAGTCTCTCACTCACTATCAAACCATATTTGACTAAGTGTATCAACCTCTACTCATTCCTTGAACTATACCACTACCACCAACAACTGATTGCTTGTGTCTATTCATGCATGGCATGGTTCCACTGGGTATGATTCCACTAATGCTTGGTCGATGTCAAGCCTCAAACATTCATGTGAGTTTAAACTTCTCCTCCCACCGACATTGTTAGCATACTATGCGTCATAGAAAATGAATATCCTAGGGTAATGTATGCAAAATGGAAGGATGAAATCCTTACCCATGCAGATAGCTTACGGCCTTAAGGAAAGCATACCCTTGGGAGCTATGACCCAAATCCTAAGGTCTTAGCCTCTAAGTTTCAACAAATAACCAAAATGGAGTCTTTGGAACTAAGTATTCCTTTAAGTACTTTCAGGGTCCCTCAACGTAACCATTAATGCACACCTATACATTATTCATGAACTTTATGATAAACAACATAATCAAGGAAAACATCAAGCCACATTCTATTCATGGATGTATCAACGAGCTTCATAACTCAAACATTCATTCATGCCCATCACACACAAGACATTTCATCATTCATACATAATATAAATTCATCACAGTCCATAAGACATTATTCATCAACAATGTACATTGATTTGTATGTTTAAATACAACTAGAAAATGAAGGAGGGACTTCAACTCTCCACCCAACCATAGGCCAACCTCACTGCAATATTTATTATAGTCGACCACCCTTGAGCCAGATTCACAGTCTGAGGGGATGCATATACAAAGGCATTCACACCCAAGACTTCATCACACAACCAAGAGAAGGATTCATTGTCCAAATGGTTTTATAGCCCCAAGGAAAGAACCATAGTAACTCACTTTCTCTCTAATTAAAACACAAGGATTCACCCAAGATCAAATGAGTTTCATCTCAGTTCCAAAAGGTGGAATCATTGTTTTTTTATGGTTTATTAACCACCTCTCGTGGAAAGCAAGACCAGGGTCTGCATTCCACTATCCAGGTGGTTTCATAGCCCTAAGGTAACCACCATAGTGACCAAGATTTCCTTATCCCGGTGGTTTATCAATAAAGCAACAAACACTAGGTAGTTTCAGAGCCCCAAGGCAAGTACCGCAACGATCCAATTCTCCACCAAGATCCTCATTGATCAATTAGGATTAAACACAATGTCCAGTGGCCTCAACAAAATCACAGGGAACACTTTCCCAATTCACAGAGAACATGGTTCCTTTGTGCCCATCTTCGCTCTGTCTAGCTTCCACACTAACAACATTAAAAATATCTCCACTCTAGTATCTTCACCTGAAACTCCCTTGTTCTACAGTCTCTGGCACTCTTTGTGCTCTCTGTGTGGGAACTTCTGTGCCAATCACTCTTCTACTCTAAATAATTGTTAGAAGATTGGACTCATTTTTTCTCCACACTTGTTCATTTTCCACTCACGACCTTTTGGTCTACAACCTCTTTCTCTCTCTCTCTCTCTCTACATTCCATAAGGAGAGGGGAAAATATGGTGTCGTCCTTCACCTAGGATGCCTAATCCAACTTTAATGCTTGTCAATGCAGTCCATTCTTTCATTAAGTGGGTAATCATGACAATTTATTAATATTGGTATAGCCTACTCACCACACACAATATGAAAACCAACCCACATGCAACAGGCACTCAATGATCCTCTCGACATGCAACAAGTACTTAACAACCCTCCCCTCAGAGCTTTGAATATGTATTGATCAAGGTGGATATTGGTCGTCACCGCCTATTCCACTTGGACCCCCACTATTATTTCTTTTAGTTTCCTTAATTGTAGCACATTTTACTATTTTTGGAAATTTTCAGGTCCTAAACATCCAAAGCCATTTTGAGGCCCTAGATGACGTTTTTTTTGGAAAAACAGGCAAACCCATAGGCTATGGAAACCCATATCATGTGGCATGGGTTTGCAATATAAAGTTGTAGTCCTCGGATAGATATTTCTAATGAGGTATTGTACGTGTCAAATAGAGATCGTATGCCAAAGTTATAACCTTGGGAAGTTGACGTACAAATTTACCCCAATGGAGCCCATATACTTTTGGCTCTTCGTCTCCTAGGGTTAGTTTTTTGGATGTTTAGGACTTTCCATTGTTTCTCAATAATAAATAGGCCTCAGAGCCTCATTGTAACATAGTTCAGAAGGCATGTAGCCACCACATCTCTTCTTAGAGATAAGCTACCATTGCCTGAGCTAGTTTTTTTCCATTATGCATGTAACCAATTTTTAGCACTCTGTTATTAATGAATTGAAGTTCTGTTTTTGTTTTATATTTGTGTTTCTTTCTATATATGTATTTCATTTCATTCCTTCATAAATTTTGATGATGTATGTCCCTCTAGTCAGGCTAGTCATCAGTTTATTTCCACACAGATTTTCATACATTTATAATTCACACAGTTGAGTTTACATACATGGGGTGTTATGGAAAAATGGTTGTTACAAGTGAGTGAGGGGAAAAATTTTAATGCAACTCTTAACTAACTACTCCCCATTGACTTAATGGTGCATCATTAAAGAATACAACTAACAAATCCTAACTAACTTAATGATGATGACTAATACAAGTAACTAACAACTCTTAGCTAATTTACTGATAAGTCATTAGTGACCCAAAAATTAGATTACTGATCTTACAAACAAAATATCTTAGCTACAAAAGATATTTTGTCATGGTACAAATAAAATCAATACATCTCTAAATATCTAAGAACCAAGTAGTCTTAACTTCTCTCTTCCTACTCAATACCTTTTTGTTTTATTCATGTATATGAGCAAACATTTGAGTATCGAGAACATGACAAAGATTTTAAAAAAAAAAAAAAAACATGATGGTGTTTGTGGTTCCTAAAGAGAAATGGCTATGGTTTGGCCATGGGAGATTCACTCAATGAACCTCTGACATATCATGTGTGTTCATGGCATACTAAACAATACCCTTAATTTGACTACATATTGGAAAATACCTCTAAAAGTCATATTACTTAAACCCCTACCAATACGAACCCAATACACATTCCCAATTTTAAAAACCCCTAATTTCACTAGATATTGTAGGTATCCATTTTTTCATTAACATTTTTTAAACCCATTTATATTTTTTCATTAACTTTGAGCTCCATTTTTCATACTTTCCAATATTAAAACCCTTTACCCCCTATCATATGCTCCATATATTATGTTATTTTATCCTCAATATATCCCCCAATATGAATGCACGTGGTATGGTATTTTTCCCTACTGAAGCCCCCATGGGTTGGGCCCTAGCAACTTGTATCCATAATCATTGATCCCTTTGGTTCCTTCTCTAACAACAATTATCCCCTCTTTTTTATCCCTAATGCAAGTGCTTCTCTCCTTTGTGCAAGCCCCTTCCACATCATGATTGAAGTCCCCAAGCATAGAAATGTCTCCCTTCTCAACAACTTCAAAGGCATATGTGGTTACTATATCATCCATAAGTGACTCACCTACAAGTATTGTAGATGTGATCCCTCTCTTAGTCTCAACATCTCTTGGAATTTATTTTCAAGATGTGGTGTTAAAGGGGCATTCAATGAAAGCTAGATCCCAAGGATTCACATGGTTCATGAACCATGGTCTCCATCCATAGTTGTTGCAAAGAAAGTAGCAAAGAAATTGATAGTCTAAATGATAATGGGGTTATTTGCAAATTTAATGGCCTCTAAAAAAACTTTCAAATCTACATCAATGGATCACTTACACCTAAAAACTAGAAATATAGGAAAAGACTTATATTCACCATTGCATAGAGGGTTTCTTCATATTGGATTTTGACATACAGAGGATAGAGATAATATCCTTAACTCTATTCTTTAGTTTTGGGGAAAATGTTCCACCAGGAATGAAGCCACAAACCCAAACTTCAACCCATCATCAAATTTCTTCTCCATAACATCCATTTGGGTTAGATTTCCTAATATATCTTCACATTTATAAGGTTATGATTTACTAAGTGATAAAAACATGCATTAGATAAGTTTCCAATTTATAGGTGAAGAGATGAAGGGCCATCACATACAGAGACACGGAATTTTAAAGGCCTCCTAGCATAAATTAAGTATGTCACCTAAGATTACATTTGGACTCAAAAGGCAGATTAGAAAAAAGTTACATTTTTTTGCAAAGCATACTTTGAAACATATCATATTGCTGGCCATTATATCAAGATCCCAAAGGTTGGGTGTTCAAGAAAATATCATCAAAATGTTAACTTGGTGGGATGGAGTGTTAAAGGTAAATCATTTGTTTAGTAAATACCATTAATTTTTCACCCGACTCTACCTCACAAACAAGCTAGCTAGTGCTCCCTCCAAATGTGGCACCAACTTGGAACGTTGGAAATTTCGGTGCTTTGTAACACAACTTTTTCTAGAAACTACTTTCTCATTATGAATTACAATTGTGGAAATTTGCATTCAAAAATACTAACCCGTGAAGGTAGAGATCCTTCCACTCTGCCTCCACCACAACATCCCTCATTATAGTCCCCTCTATTAATGAGGGCATTAGAACCCCCTAAAAAATTATAGTTTCTTCAATGCACCCACTAGACCTGAGTGAGATGGGATTAATAGTTAGAGGAAGAAGAAACAACATAAGGAATCCTCAATAATACTCCTATAGAAAAAGCACAATGATTGAGATCGATAAAAGAGAAGCATCAAGAACCCATTACACCTATTCGGGATCAAAAGAAGAAATGGATAAAAATTATTAAAAAAATGTGCATTTTGTTTAAATAGTGGATGATGACAAGACATTGCTACCAAAAATTATTTTATACATGTAGGGTTTCTATGATATCTTATGCTCTCAATTCATTTCCAACATTTATTGATGTAAGGAAAGTTTTAATTGATTTATTGGCAAAAAAATAAAGATAAAGGTTTGGCAGACTCCCAGCGTATTCCAAGTAGGGTATTCTCCTCTAACCAAGATTAGGCTAAAAGGGAGCATTAAGAACCTATGACACCTATTCAAGATCCAAAGGAGGTACATTTTTTTTTTTAATGAAAGATAATCGTAAGATCTATGTTATAATCATTTTCTTCCATTCCCTTTTACTTTTTAGTTGGTATAGATTAATAGGCTAATATAAGCACCAAAGTGAAAGAGAAAAATAAATATGTCTATATTCCATTCTTATTGTTCTATTTATTTCTTGGATTAGTTTAGTAAGTTAGGCTAAATTGAGTTTCACTTTCCCTCTTAATTAAGAAACTGTCCTAAAACCCTCTAGTTCACTTAAAATTGGTTCAATTATTATATATTTATTCTTCTCTTTATTTTAGCTTTAAGTTAAATCCCCCTTTAATTAACTCGTAATGCTCTACAACCCCACTAGTTTACATTAAATTTGGTTCAATTAACCTAGATCACCTCTTTCCTTTCTTTCCTACCCATTTTCTTAACTTCTTTCTATAAAGTAAGTGGTGGTACATATGTATGCCCTCAACCCCTAAGAGGGTGTGGATAGGTGGCTAAAGGTGTACATCTTGTGCATGTCCCATAAAAATGCACTTTCTTAGCCTCTAGGAAAGTGAGTGGTGGGGGTGGAGGTGTACATTTGTATAATAGAAAATTATCACAACTCCCTCGCCACTACTTGCCCTCTTGTGTGAAGGTTTGCGTTTAGGCAAGTTATACAAATACACACCTTCACCCGCAATCTAGAGAATGGTGGGGTCCACAAATGCACACCTTCATCCCCAATAGAGAGGATGGTGGGGGTCACAAATACACACTTTCACATAGAGAGTTGGGTGGTGAGGGTCACAAACGTACACCTTCACACCCTACCACATATACTCAGAAGAGGTGAAGGTGCACATTTGTGCACTTAAACCTTAAACCTTAGTCTTTCTAAACTTAGTGCATCCATATAATACATAAAATGTCTTTTCTTCAAGTTCTTCAATTGCATCCCTAAATTTGTAAACCCTCAAGTCTTTAGACAATCTTCTTGTCCTTGTCTAGGTGGAGAAGGGATATTCATTATCTATTCTAGTCATTTCTCTACAAAACATTCATGCATCTCTATTTAATGCAATTGTAAAATAATTATCTTAGAAAGACACTTAAGAATGATCTTGGATTAATGCAATTGTAAAATAATTATCTTAGAAAGACACTTAAGAATGATCTTGGATGCACTAGCTTCCTTGACCTTTCTATTTATTTAATGAGATTATACAAGTCTTCAAGTGTTAAAGACGATGTTTTGTTTTATTTGTATCACACATAAGAGATAGTAACTTATTTAATGGAATTGCAATTCTCATAATGAAATGTTTTAACTTATGAAATTTTGACACTACAAATGGATTTATAAACCCATTGTTATTGGAATAACTTCATATTAAAAATTAAGTGATTAAAACTTCTTGTATCTAAAGGTTCTTTCTATTGTGAGTATGTTAAAGATGTGTACTTTCTTTCATATACAACATGGAGTTGATACACAACATTTAAAATAAGATAAAATAAAACTTTTTTTTCAGAGGGAAGATAAAATAAAACTTGAACAAAAACAAGTTTTAATATTGATCATAAAAGAGTATTTCAATGTCCACTTTAATAAAAATAACTTTTATACCAATTTTTTATATATAGAGATCAAATAACCAAAAGTTAAAAAATATGTTTTCCTTGATAATTACTTTCTACTGCCCAATATGATGGGGATGTGTAATTCTTTGAATGTTGAATATCAACTTGAGACGTGACATTGAAAGAAATATATCTATACCAATATAAATAAAATATTTCAATATCCATCCTAACTAAAATATTTGAGTATTAATATTATATATATTTAAAGTAAAAAATATTTTCATATATAAAAAAATAAATATTTTTTTTACTTAAAAGATATGATGAAATTTTCAAAATAATTTTAATTTGTTAAAAAATCTGCCTCGGTAATTCCAACCATCCATAATTTTTTTTTTTACCAAAATTATAACGGAAATTCTCATTTGGTGAATGATAATCGCATTTTGTCGTTTTCTAAACAATGCATGTTAGAATGTTTTTGTATGCTAGGATTTTTGGTGAATCTAGCCTTGCTTTAAAAGATAAGACCGATCGTCATGGTGGTAGAGTCAATTTGTGGGTAGCCCCTCTGCCATGTTCTTATATGAATGCTCCAATAATAAACAAAAGTCAAAAGAACCTCTCACATGGGATAAAATAAGAAAGCAAGCGTGCCTTCCCTTCATAATTATTGCCACATAAAAAGCCCAAATCAAACACATAGGTGATGGACCAAAATTACTCAACATAATCCCATCACATTCATGCCACTCCATAACTACTAATGTGTGTTTAAGTATTTCAATCTTGATTATTGAAATACATATTATATTTCTTTTTAAATTTAAAGGAATTGGTACTTATCTTGGTCCTTGACAGCGACACATTATCTTGGTCCTTGACAGTGACACAACCCCTGGTGCCTCCTGCAGCCAAGGAGGCAGTGCAATTGGCATGTTCATAAACGACAAGTAATGGGTACCGGCAGTCTCAGGCAACGTGGAGTGGAAAAAGACGACAAATCAGATGGTGCCCAACAGCTTTAATGGCGACCGAAAACGACCGCCACGTGGCATTTGCGTATTTTATATTCCACAAATCCACATGATTGACGTAGGGCAGCCACGGCTTTGATGCTCACGGTTGCCTTTATCGGGTTGAATTTTTTTTCATATAAAGTTCGTTGGTATATCTTATTTCGCTTTTTTTATTTATTTTTGATAAAAACAAAACTAATGGTTCGGAAACGCCGACCGATTTGTTAAGAGTATGGAGTGTGAGGGGCCGGGGTCCCATGTGGTATTGTAGTCAGTGTGAAAGCTCCCATTCCTGCTCGAGTGCTCATGGGGCCCCACCAAGTCCATGGTCAAACTTTAACCGCACTAGGGTTTTGACCTGTGGAACTTTTATTCAGTTGGTTGATGATGATGATTAGGGGTGGTGAGGGTGATGGCCGAATTTTTCTCTCCACCATCAACCTCAACCAATGGGGTGTGGCATATCACATTGCAGCGCTTTGTTTATTCTCCTCCGCTTTTGGGTGTCCGGAGGATTTGTGGATGATATGGTGAGTGCATTATTTCTGAAATATCATATTCATATTCTCTTGTCAACTTTTCCAAAATACAAAATACCTTTCCACAAGGAGCGGCGCCAAAAGTAGTCCACAACGTCAAACTATGTAACGTGTATCTTGTCATATACTCGTAATTTTGTTTTGCATTTTGCAGATGCCTTTTTAGACCCCGTAAAATTAACGATTGTTGTAAATTTAATATGAATTTTTCACCAACTTAATAAGGGACGGTGCATGCATTTCATAACCTTTTTTAGTATAATGTGATTTGTCTCTAGCTTAGCTTAATAAGAAAGGGCACATTTCCTGAACGATGGTCGTGTCAAACGGAGTACATATTGTCGTATTGTTATATAATAATAATTAGCGAGCCTTGAAAAGAGAGGAAGTTAAGATCTTCAAAATAATGGATGTTTAAATACAAATCCGGAAAATATTTTAGAAAAATGGGTGTGAATTATTTTATTCAATACCATTGGGGCTCCAAGGGAACCAAATCATTTTCCATGGATTTGAAATTATATTAAAAGCAAGTTGCACCACCGCTGCTATAAAGTGTGAAACCTAGCCTATACAAATATCCTCGCAAGTTGTATGGCAAAATATTCATGCTAAAATGAAGTGATTCTATTTGATAATGTAAATAGTGCACATTCCAATGCAATGCAATGCAATGGAGAGGAAAATGATGAAGCACATAAAAAGGATAAAAACAAAAATAAATAATAATAATAAAAAAAATCATAGACAAATTAGAAGAGCCCATGCATTCCAATGGTATCTTATGGGAATTTAATATGAAATAAGAATTTCTCGGAAAAGTTGTATTGGCAAATCAATGCTTCAAAGTCAATTTATTATTAATAAATATCTATATTTTTATTCTTATATGTTGCATACAGGTTATTCTCCCCATTTAAGCACAATTCCATGATAATTTATACACTCAATAATTGTCACAAAAGATATTTGCTTACTCTTTAACATTACATGGGTTGTAAGTGCGTCAGTGCCTAGTGATATTCACTTTAATGTTTTAAAAATATATAAATTAGCATCTTGTTATTCTAAAAATAATTTAAATTTATAAATGTTAATATTTTAAAACATAAATTATCATTTTGTTATTCTAAAAATAATTTAAATTTATAAATCTTAATATTTTAAGTTTTTAAAGAATATTTTCAAAAATGTTAATATTTTTTAAAAATATTTTTCAAAATTTTATATGTTAATTTTATCTTTTTAATATTATAAATTTTATTAATTATAAATATCATTGAAAATATAATAAATTATTTGATTATCAAATTAATTATAAATATCATTGAGAATCTAATAAATTATTTGATTATCAAAGTAAGGCATAGCTTACATTTCATGTTTTGAATATTAATTAGAGAAATATTAATATTAAATATTATTTTTATTTTTTAAATAGAAGTTGATATTACATATATAAATAATTTCCAATAATAGATAATAATTAATTTTTGAAATTAATATAAAGTGATAAATATATTTATTTATCTAAATTATTTATAATATTACAAAATATAATATACAAAATAGTTTATGATTTATATAGTATTAAAAATTTATAATAAATAATAAATAAAGTCGTAAGTTAATTTTGTAACAAAATAAGTGTTTTTTTTTATTAAAAATTAGATCTATATATATATATGAAAAATTTGACATAAATTTAATAGAGAAAACAAAATAAAAAATTAAATTAAATTAAAAATAAAAAAATAAAACAAAAAATGAATTTTTTGTATTTTAGTGATTTGGTTTAATTTTAAATTAGGTCTTATTATTGAAAAAGATCAAAAGTATATATCAATTTAAATTGTGACTTTTTATGTTGTTGAATTTCTATAATTAGAAGGAAGTTTACTACTTTAATAGTGGTGTAATAAAAAATAAAAAATAAAAAATAAATGAACTTTTTGTATTTTAGTAATTTGGTTTAATTTTAAATTAGGTCTTATTATTGAAAAAGATCAAAAGTATATATCAATTTAAATTGTGACTTTTTATGTTGTTGAATTTCTATAATTAGAAAGAAGTTTACTACTTTAATAGTGGTGTGATAATAAGACTCAATTTGCAAGAAGCATAATTTATATCCATATGCTTCTTGGAGACATCATTTTTTAAGCCTTCCTTGATCTCTCACAAAATCTTCTTAAAATTTGATTCCTAATCTCTCATATGTAAATTTTAAGTTTCTACCTTCCCATTTTTACATATTCCACATAACCTTTCTTCCCATAGTCTTTAGTTGCGTTATTATCCATTAGTAGGGTTGACACTCTTCAAACCACTTTCTATCTTGGTGGTTACATGTTTTTTTTTCTTTTCTTTTTTTGGCTCATCTCAACTAATTTTTACCAAAATCTTATATTTATCTAGAACTACCACTTATTTAAGTATACAGTCTATATTTTAAATGCTTATATAACTTGTTTATAAAAAAAATTACTTATAAAGAATATTGTGGGCCCTTCTACAACTTGTTATAAAAAAATTTGTACCTATGAGATTTAGTTCTTTATGTATTTTATATACTTGATCTTCATAATTCACATTTATAAAATAATATCTTATAAAGGATATTGTTTACTCTTCTCCAACTTGTTATAAAAAGTTTTTGTAGTTATGAGATTTAATTTTTGTAGTTATGAAAAAACTAAATCTCATAATTACAAAAACCTTTTATAACAAATTGAAAAAAAAAATTGGTAAAACTTTAATTTTTATTAAAATTTCACTATAATAAATCAATTATAATATCTACCATAAATTTATGTGATAACTTTATTGGTGATCACCTTGCTATAAAACATGAATTTCAAAGTTCAAATCTCAATTAGTTAAACTAAAAAAACTTCCACCATAAATTATAACATAAAATATTTAAATAATTAAGATTCCACCTCAACCAATGATAAGGCGCAACAATTTTGACTCTAAACATTGTGGAAGTGAAATGAAAAAACACTTTTATACCCAAAATGACAGTGGAATCAAAATGTCTCAATTTTCAAAGTAGTACAAAGGCTCTTCATGCGTATCGGGTTAATTCCTAATCACGAGATCCTTCGCAGGTTGCGAAATTAATCGAATATGATTAGTTTCATAAAAGAAAATCGGTTTCTTGATCCACTCAAAGTTGTCAAAACATTTTATTGCGATGGTCAATAATTTGTATTTATTATACATTTTTGTCACATATTAATTATTTTTTAATTAAATGACGTAAAACCCGTAAAAATTAGTCCCTTTTGTATAAAGAAAGCATAAATGGTTTACCGATGATCTCATATCAATTTGATAATTAATAAAGTGCAAACTAAAGATTTTGGATGAATTTAGTGTTTTGGACGAGATAAAGTTTTAACGTAATTTAATAAAATTTAATAATTTTGTTTTTAAAATAAATTACTTATTTTAGTTTAAATAATCAAATATAATTAATTTTGAAAATAGTTAAATTTTTATTATTTTTCTGACTTGGATGGGGAATTGTGTGGAAGAACGTTCAACTTATTAAAAAAGAAGAAAAAGAGTTGAGCATGACGTACGAGGCCATGTGATGTGGGGTGGTTGAGCAGTATTTGGTCGCCCTTCAAACAAGTTTCAGACCAATTATCAAGTCATAGGTTGGTCAAGGAGGCGCTGAGCATTAGTTACTTTAATGACATGGAAGCTGGAGGTGCTATTCTATTCTATTATAGGGATTATTATTGTTTAGTACTGGTTGACCTAATTTACTGCGATGTGTTACTGGGGCGGGCCCACCATGCATGGAACCCAGAGCTCACACATTTCTCGTCGCCGCTGCAGGTGACGGTGTAGAGTCTACACAGTAGTGCACTCCGTATTTTATGGCTAGCCAACCGCATGATGCGAATTAATTATAGCGCTGCGATCGCATATCGAAGCTGTCTGGTTTTACTTTTATCGATAAGGCAGCCCTGACTCCCGTTCCGTTTCGGAAGCTGTGGCTCAGGATCCAATTGCGAAGGATTATTCGCTAAGTTGACCCAGAGTTGGAAAAGGGACGGCAGTGTGCATTACGCTTTGCAATTACGCCAAAAATTGCTGTTCTCCCTCTCTACTTGCGGTGTGGACACATGTGGATTCAATGAGGTGACTGTAAATGCGAATATTTTTGGGTGTGTGAGAGCTAGGGCGTCACGGTCACCTTTTGCAGGCTTTAATCTTGTCCTCGAACATCTCCCACCGCTCTGAAACCGAGGTGACTTCTTGACTTTTTGCGAGCAGGAGGTCATGAAAAATCGGTCGACAAAGATATTCAAATTAATTGAAACTGAAAGTTTGAACGATGTATTACTTTCATGGCTCGGCGATGGTAGTTTGGTCCATCGTATGAAGAAGGCTTTGGGAGCCTGCTGCTTTGTATCTAGAGCGTAAGGAACAAAAACCAGTCAGGCCTGAAGACCCTAGTATGGGAAGCGGATGGAGACGGGTCCGAGACGCCTTAGGACTCACAGTCTGTGCATCGGCCTCTCGGGAATTCGACTATCTCCCCTCAGAAAATGCCGATCCTGTTGCGGCCACTCAAAGATGTCAACACCTTACAAACCCTAGGTCGCAATTTCGAATCGCGAGAAGTATGCGAAGCGCTGAAGGTGAATCTCCGAACGAAGTGCCGATTCCTTTATCGTCGCTGTCTCCGCCTTCTAAGCTCGGTCGTTTCCGCTCCACCTCTCGGCTTTCCAGAGTAAGTTATCCCTTTCTTGATGAATATTGGAGTAAGTTATCGCTTTCTTCATGAATATCGTTTCGTTGATAGCGTTTTGCACGTTTCTGAGATGATCAAGCTAGTAGCTTCTATGGAAATTTTATTTAGTTTTAGCCACGGATTATACCTGCCGCATCTTGCTTTCTATTCAGAAATCCTGATCCACCTTGGTAATTTCTTTGAAGCGATTGCTTTGCCCTACAAAAACCCAGCAATTTATGCCAAGCATGTGCTATCTCACATCTGAAAGAATTGTTGGAAAAGTTCTTATCTCACATCTGAAAGAATTGTTGGAAAAGTTCTTGGGATCAATGGAAAGCACTGTAGTACTAACATTCTGCACGAGCCAGTTAGTTAATAAAGATTCTTTTATCTTTTAGGAGACGCATTATTTGTTTTGCTGGACGAGCTGGTTTGTGACAACATTATGTGACTGAAGGTTTTTCTCTTCGTCCTTTCAGTTTGGTTTGTGTCTTGTGAAGGTTTGCTTTTCTCTTCGTCCTTTCAGCCCTCACTTGTTCTTTTGAGTCTTGGATTTCTGCAATGTCGTACTTCAATCTTCCCTATGATGAAGTTTCTTTAAGTCTTCAAATTTCTTCCGGCCCTTGTCCTTTAAAGCCTTTTGTGTTTTCCAGAGAATTGTTGATTATCTCACATATTGTCTGGTCTGGAATGATCGAATATGCTGCAACTTGCAGGATAATAATAGAGTTTATGTATGTGGTATGATTATTATTCATGATTGGAAAATATAAATGATGCAAGAATGATAAGCTATATCAAACCCTAATGCTTCATCGTCATTGATCATTGATGATCCCCCTCCAGAGCACCTGCGCAATATGCTTGGAGACAATGAAGCCTGGCCATGGCCACGCAATATTCACCGCAGAGTGTTCGCATGCATTTCATTTTCCCTGCATCGCCTCCAATGTCAGACACGGTAATCTCATTTGTCCCGTATGTCGAGCGACCTGGAACGAGGTCCCGTGGCAAGTTCCCGCAGGCCTTCACAAGAATGAGATGAAAGCAGTTGAAAATGGAGAAACGTCGGGACAAGGTTCGAACCCTAGACCTCGGATGATGACTGCAAGACAGCAAGAAGCCCTCAGAAATGCCGAAGAAGAGCAGAGGAGAATGGAACCCGTCTTAAGGATTCTAGATGAATCCATCGCAAGTTTTAGAGGGGATGACCAGCTGAACCCTCCAGAACCACCCTTATACGATGATGATGAGCCTCTCTGTACCGATTTCACAACAAACAACGAGGAAACGGACCCGGGAACCAGCTGCATGCATGAAATCAAGAAGACAAACATCGAAATAGCCTTGCATCCCGAAGTTGAAGCTGTGGCTGCCGCAAGTTCATGCAATTTAACAGTTCTTGTACATCTAAAGGCTACGCAGCGTACATTACAAGACACAGAAGCGACTTCCTCGAACTTAATGTCGCGTGGCCGCGCGCCGATTGATCTGGTTACCGTTCTGGATGTGAGCGGAAGCATGTCGGGAACAAAGCTTACGCTCTTGAAACGGGCAATGGCATTTGTTATCTCCAACCTCAGCCCTGTCGACCGGTTATCCGTCATTGTTTTCTCGTCAACTGCTCGGCGAGTTCTCCCGTTAAGACGTATGTGTCCTGAAGGACAGAGATCGGCGAGGCGTGTGATCGACAAGCTGGTCTGCACTGGAGGTACAAATATCGGCGAGGGTTTGAAGAAAGGCGCCTCAGTCTTGGAAGATCGCCGGGAAAAGAATCCCGTGGCCAGCATAATGCTGCTTTCCGACGGCCACAATACATACTGCTTGACACCCCGTAGCGCAACAGAGAGGCGAGCCCCGCTCATACAATCGTCTAGGCAGGGGCATGGTCAGATTCCCGTCCACGCTTTCGGCTTCGGTGTCGACCACGATGCAGCGACGATGCATAGAATTTCCGAGGAATCCGGTGGGACTTTCTCCTTCATACAGGCGGAATCCCTTGTACAAGACGCCTTTGCGCAATGTCTTGGGGGATTGCTGAGCGTTGTCGTCCAGGATGTGCAATTGACGATTTTACGTCAATCGGACGGCGTTCAGTTGAAAAATATCCACGCCGGGAGTTATCAGACGGACATCCTCTCTGACGGCATTCACGGTACTGTTAAGCTCGGGGACCTTTATGCGGACGAGGACAGGCACGTTCTTGTCGATTTAAAGATTCCGTCTACCAAGAACTTCAGCATGAACATTATTGGCATTAATTCTACCTACAGAGATCCCGTTTCGCAGCAAGTAATGCACACAGAACAACAAGTCTTGTCCATTTCGAGACCTGATGCCGTCCACGACAGGGCAGCAGCGTTCCCCAATTTGGAGGTGGAAAGGCAGAAAAACAGGCTGAGAGCAGGGAAGGCAATAGCCGAGGCCAGGTCTTTGGCGGACCGTTCCAAAATGTCTGAAGCGCAGCAGGTGCTGCAGAGAGCAAAAGCTGCAGTGAGTGGAACCGGAGGCGAGCTTTGCAAGGAACTGGAAGCGGAGCTAACGGAAATTCAATCGAGAATGGTAAACCGGCAAACTTACGAGCGTTCGGGGCGAGCGTACGTTCTGTCCGCTCAGAATTCTCATCTCCGCCAACGGGCAACAACTCGAGGAGAGAGCATTGACAGCAGCTTCAGCAGAGAATACCGGACTCCTTCCATGTTAAACATGATAACACGTTCCCAGAGCATATCCATGGATTCCAGTAACGAAAACAATACTCCGCCTTCTGCATGGAAAGTTGCGGATAAGCTCGCCAAGGTGGCAGTGCTTCGGAAATCTTCAATCAAGGTCAGCGATTTGCATGGTTTTGAGAAGGCTGGTTTTTGAAAGGTTTTATTATCTTTATACATTTAATGTAATGTCCAGATTCCACTGTTCTACCTCCTTTGATGGCGAAGTTCTGTGTTTTTATTTTTCTTCGTATTCGACTCTCATGAATGATGTATAATAAATGTCAAATTCTCCTATCACGAAATTCGAAACTCAGACCTGCAGCGTGAGCTTGTCAGTAAGTTGGGTGGCGCTCGTGCAATGATAAACGTCCTAACTTTAATCACAGTGAATGACATTTCGATACCAGGCGGGTCACGGAAGTCTCGAAAGGACAGGTGTTCTAAACATATTATTTAATATTAAAATTTATTTGGCTACCCACTGCTAATATTTCTGCGCTGGAGTCCGGTACATGAATTTTCACATGTCTGACACTCTGGTAGTCGACCTGGTTTTCATATGATGCTTGTGTATTGCGTACAACTTAAACAACCAACAGTGTCAACTAACGTTCTACATATTTCAAGATTTGAATGTAGATGCTGTTCCAGGTTTGTTCTCAAAATATATCGTCGCTTATTTTTGTTTAAAGCCCAGTTTAATTCAGGCAGAAACTATATATGGGGATGAGTAAAAATGTTTAAAAAACCTCTGTTTTTAGTAATTTAATGCATCCCTTAATTTAGAACCTGTAACAGGTTCATTGACATTAAGTTTAGTCGAATCTTTATTCACGTAACTTCCATTATAATTGTTTTCTTTTAACTCCCATAATGCATTTCAGAATTCATCCATTTCCGAGTATGATCAACTTATTCACGTGAAGCAGATATGGTTTCAGGTTTATATTTGGTTTAGGGGAAGTATGATGCAGTGTAGATTTATTTGAAGTTAAACCAGTGAAGTTAAACCAGTGTAGATTTATGTGGAGTTAAATTAGGGTAGATTTATTTTAAATATAGATGTAATATATGTTAAGAGGGATTAAATTTTTTTAGATTTTTTTGGAGTGTAAAATTTGAAAAAAAAGATTGTATGGTTATTCATCTCAATAAATTTATAGTGATTTTTTCTCTTTGTATAATTTTTTATTGGTTAAAAAAAAATATTTTTGAAAAATTATCAAAATGTAAAATAACTAAGCTTTCAATCATAACACTTTATCTTTTCAATATATATATATTACATTAAAATATTTTACATAACATATACATTAAGATATTTTATCTATGGACTACATTATCTACACAAATATTTTAATGTTGTTATTAATATGTTTTTAAGTGTATATCAATATTACTTAATCTTGCATATTAAAATATTTTATTGATGATTCATGTTGAAATTTATCATTATTATGAATATTTTTAAATTGGATGAATTACAATCTCTCTCTTATTATTATTATTAGGGAACATTTGATATTTTTTATTTTCAAGTATTGTTTTCTTTGACATGGTATATTTAATATATACAACATTAAAATATATTTTTTTAACATTTTCATTCCATATAGAGATAGATATGAAGTTGATATCTGTATAAATTAGGTAACATAGATTTTCAAATAGTTTATTCGTATCCTATATTGAAATATTTTTGAAAAATATAAAGTCTAAATATCTTACTCACAATTTTTTTAACTTTTAATAGCTTACCGTTTTTTTGTTTTTTGTTTCTTTTAAGTTGAGAGTGAAATATTTTACCGCATTGGATTGTAATGTCAACTCCAAATCTAATGACCATATTTGAATTGGGATTATTGATGTTTTGTAATGCTTTTAATTAAAACTAAATAAACATGCATATTCATTTTTGTTTTTTAATTATAGCTCACATTGCTCTTCCATTTAAAGAATATTTTATTTTTATTTTAAATGAGACATGTCAGAAAGCATTCAGCACATGTTTATCTTAACTACAAATCTACTAATCTTTCAAAAGAATCAAGATTTTCAAGAGATAATTTTTTTTTGTGTAAAATTTGAGAAAATGCTTACACCTCAAGAGATTTAATTCCTCTATACATTAAGAATTAAGATATATCTATGTTGATTTTTAATGATATTATTTGTATTTATATAAATTTCACATTTCTATATATTCTTTTATTCTTATTTTATATTTTATTAGAATAGATAATTTAAGAAAAAAATTGTTGTAAATATTGAATTTTTATTTAATTCAATTTATTATATTATAACTTTGTTTTTATTAATAAAATTATAAACATTTCTTTTTTCCACTGGAAAAATCATAATATACATATCACATCAAAATTCATATTAGTAATCATGATATAAAGCATATAATTAATAAACATTTAACAATTTAATAAATACAATTAATAAAAGTATAATTAAAAATAAAAACATTCTTAAAAATATAAATGTGAAATTTATATAAAATATAAAATAAACTATAAATTAGGATTCATCTGATTATATAAATTTAAATAATAATTCATATTCTTAACCATCAAAATTTCATATTTAAATTTAATTAAATAATTGTGTACCTTTATGTAGTGATTTGACTACTATATCTATGAAGGCACACTTACTTTATCTCATCCCTGGTTTTGAACTCTTAATTTCTTAAAAAGAAATCTGTGCTTTTAACCATTACACCCATTCAAATTATATATGTGTTACGAAAAAATAATTTTTGAAATTTAATAATTTTCATTTTTTAATAAATAAATAATTTAATAAATATTTAATATAATTAAATTTATAAAAAAATTATTAAAAAAACACAAATATAAAGAATAAATTTTTAATAAATAGATAATCACAACACATAATAATATTAATAAAACTAATTAATTTATTGCATTTTACTTATAATTTTGAAGGAATGTAACTGATATGATAGAGGTATGTTTATTCCATTTTTGGAATTTTTTGGTTTAGTATATGTGTTTAAGTTTTATATGAAGTGATAATTATTTTTTAAATTTTTAATTGGTTATAAAGTTTAAGTGGGTTTAATAGTTAAGAGTAATTATTTTGGGAAATGGGTTTCTTTTTTCTACAAATAAAAAGGTCTTATGCACCAATTTGGTGTTTGGTTTCATTGTGACTTTAAAATTAGAAATCACATCATATTATTATTAATATGGTCATATAATTTTAAATGGTTGGTCAATGCGATAGACAACTATAATAAGCATTAAAACACTTCATAATACATAATACATTTCACATTCTTAAAATTTAAGAATAAAATAAAAGAAAATCAAATCATAAAACTAACTAACTTGTAATTTTATTTTAAATCACTATTGGTATTTATAAAAGGAATTAATATATAAGTTAATTATATATACATTTAAAAAATACGGAACAAGATTCTTATACATGGAGATTACTTCCACTTTACCATAAACATTCTTGTTTTGTAAATAGGCTTTGTTACAATAGGTGACTTATTAATATCATCTGGCCAAAAAATCATAATTCATTTCATATGACAATTATTTGTATCACATTTTTTTTAATTAATCAATTTGAATATAAGAACAAAAAGAGCATAACTACTTTGAAGATAAATCTCAACCTTTGATTTATGTATATTATTAAAAATATTTAAAATGTTCTATTAAGGTTAAATTCCTACCCTCCATTTAATCATTATTAATAACAAAATTAAAATTTTAAAAACAACATAATTAATAAAATTTTATAAATTAATATAATATATACATGTTTATTAAATTCTTGTAAATTTTCAAAAATGTGATTAATTTGATACAAACATGAATTTTTTGGATATAACACACTATATATAATTTTAGTATTTCTTGAAAATTGGTTTGTTATTATTATATTAATGAAATTTTATCTTACATAAAAAATACATTTTATTTTTTAACAAATTTGATGGGTAAACTAAACAATTATTTTTATGATTAACTCAAACTCATCCCATTTACATATTTTCGAGCAATGAAGTATTAATTTTCTTTTTCCACTTTACTTGGCTTCTCAAAAGTCCATTGATGGTCACAATTTGGTTTTTTTTTTGGGACTTTTCTTAGCACTTTATTATAAATTATTGTTGCCTCATATCCTAAATGACAAACAAAAGGGCTAAAGTTCATTCTAAGTAATATAATACTTGAATGAGTGATGAAATTTGATTTCTCTAATCACCATAGTTTTTTTAATCTTTTATTATTATTTTAGTTCATTCTAAGTAATATAATACTTGAATGAGTGATGAAATTTGATTTCTCTAATCGCCATAGTTTTTTTAATCTTTTATTATTATTTTAATATTACATTAGTGTTGTACCCCATAACCTTACCTTAGCCAAAATTAAATTTTGTGGGTTGCCTCCATAAACAATTCCTCATCCATATTGACTGATAACACCAAATCTCCTATTTCCCTAAGCTTCATAATCTCCTAGTGGCTGAAAGCTTCATCTTGCTTGATATCTTCCCTTGTCGTAAAATGAAGGCAAGGATTGTCTACATTTTGTGAAAAAGCTTTCTCTCTCGTTCGTTCATAAATACCCCATATCAGAGATAGAAGGTCAGACATTTAAAGGTTCATGACAACGACGTTAGATTTTGTACCAATCCTATGTCATCAATGCTATAGTAGAGAAATCCTTTCGCTCTTCTCATATAACCTTGTATTGAAGATCATAAGTTAGAGATAAATCTCAACCTTTGATTTATGTATATTATTAAAAATATTTTAAAATGTTCTATTGAGGTTAAATTCCTACCCTCATTATTATGCATAACTACTTTGGAGATAAATCTCAACCTTTGATTTATGTATATTATTAAAAATATTTTAAAATGTTCTATTAAGGTTAAATTCCTACCCTCCATTTAATCATTATTGATAATAAAATTAAAATTTTAAAAACCTTATATGTAGAGCAACATAATTAATAAAATTTTATAACATAATTAATATAATATATACATGTTTATTAAATTCTTGTAAATTTTCAAAAATTAATTTGATGCAAACATGCATGTTTTAGATATAACACACTATATATAATTTTGGTATTTCTTGAAAATTTGTTTGTTATTATTATATTAATGAAATTTTATCTTACATAAAAAGATACATTTTATTTTTTAACAAATTTGATGTGTAAATTAAACAATTATTTTTATGATTAACTCAAACTCATCTCATTTACATATTTTCGAGCAATGAAGTATTAATTTTCTTTTTCCACTTTACTTGGCTTCTCAAAAGTCCATTGATGGTCACAATTTGGTTTTTTTTTGGACTTTTCTTAGCAATTTATTATAAATTGTTGTTGCCGCATATGCTAAATGACAAACAAAAGGGCTAAAGTTCATTCTAAGTAATATAATACTTGAATGAGTGATGAAATTTGATTTCTCTAATCACCATAGTTTTTTAATCTTTTATTATTATTTTAATATTACATTAGTGTTGTACCCCATAACCTTACCTTAGCCAAAATTAAATTTTGTGGGTTGCCTCCATAAACAATTCCTCATCCATATTTACTAATAACACCAAATCTCCTATTTCCCTAAGCTTCATAATCTCCTAGTGGCTGAAAGCTTCATCTTGCTTGATATCTTCCCTTGTCGTAAAATGAAGGCAAGGATTGTCTACATTTCGTGAAAAAGCTTTCTCTCTCGTTTGTTCATAAATACCCCATATTAGAGATAGAAGGTCAGACATTTAAAGGTTCATGACAATGACCTTAGATTTCGTACCAATCCTATGTCATCAATGTTATAGTAGAGAAATCCTTTCGCTCCTCTCATATAACCTTGTATTGAAGATCATAAGTTAGAGAAAGTTCCTAAGAACAATTTCGATATACTTTGATTTCACTGACCCTATAGGAGAAAAGATGTTAATCTTGCAATTCTGATTAACTCTTTTTGGTTTAAAGAGTAGGTCAGCCTCATCGAAACTTTTCCTCTATGCTCTTCAACAAGCCTATCTATCTCTGCAAGGAGGATTCCTCTACTTCTTGACACGTCACGTTACAATTATCCGTAAACACTATCGACACAACTCTATAGCATTGATTACAAGGTTTTTTCTAAATCATCTCTGCCAATCTCCACACACATCTCATAAAGGATCACATTCTCTTGCGACAATTTCCTCTGGTGGGTAACAACTAAGCTTAAGTGTGTTACTAGCCCTTCCCTCCCCCTCGAGATTATCCCAACATTTTCCTGATATCATAATGCCACCAAGACCACATTACAGTCTCTATCTAGTTGTTACACGTCGTTGTTTGCATTGAGAGCCTTATCCAGTGGTTATGCCATCATTGTTTATTTTTTATCATGTAAATTTTTCGATCAAGCCTCTCCCTTCACTCTTTCATTATTGTGTAATCACTCCATCCCTCGGCTCAATTGTCATTCCCTGCACTAAAGTTGTGCCTACGACTCTCCAACTCCATTATGTCTAGTTAAGTATCTGTCTAAGTTGTTGCAACTGGGTTTAATTTATTTGCATGAATTGTATATATGTCATAGAACTCACAATGGTTTTCTTTGCATGAAAGTATTAAAGAAATATTTAATTGATAGGATGTCGAAAGCATGCAAGGGAAACAGGAAAAATATCACTATTATAGAGCCCATAGTGCCCAAATCACATGTGAGAAAAAAATTTTATGGAGATACTGAGGCATTTGATGGAAATAACACCCATCCAGATTGGGGTGAGATTTACCAAATCTACACCAATTCCCAGTTTGACACGTAGCGTGAAGACTATACGACAATGTGTAATATTAGAAGGCCTAAGATCTATCAAATTTCCACCAAGTTGTCAATGATGCCGTATAATGACATGACTAGATGGCAAACAACGCAGATTGATCTGAAAAAAGAAGTCATTCCTAACAACAAAGGTCAAATTGTATCCTCTCTAAAGGTCGATGTGTTCCATGAGATGTATTATCTCCAATAGGTAGAGGTAGAGGCAACTCACCTGTTACACTCAATTGTGTCACCATGACTGTCGATTCAGATCTCTTGCCATCTGATGAGTGTCTCAAGTGAATCCCCTATGAAGCTTGAAGTAAAAAAATACCAGGGACAAAAGGAATTTTAGGTTGCACTGCTTAAAAACCATTTTTGAGTATCTGCGTAATTTTCCTAGCCATTACCTGTGCATGTGCAGTTTTTACCATTGTGGCTTGCACAATTCTGTGCACTGTCTTCCACTATAAATACACAATCATGTTCATGCAAGTAAAAATAAAAAAGCAAGTTCTAGAAGCTTTGATGGAGGAATCTTATCCAAATTAGAAACCTCGAACTACTACATACATGCGCCTCATCCCTTGGTTCATGGAACTAATCTCCTCCTCTTAAGCATCATATCCCTTGAGAAGAGGAACTAGAAACCTCCTCCTCTTTCCTATAAATTGAGCATAGAGGATGAAGAGAGACTTGGATTTGTAAACTTATGTTGTTGATTTTGGGTTTGAAGAGCTTGTCATCAAGAGAAGGAATGAAGACCATTGGAAGAGGCTTTTGACATTAAGGCAACCAGGTTGTAAGCTTGTTCTCCTTTGAATTTAATACAAAGTAGTTGTTCTTTCATATTGCGTCTATTTTGATGTTATTTCCAAGATTCCTTGACCAGTCGTATGGTTTATAACTGATTATTGATTCAACTATATGTTGTATTTTAAGTTGGAGATTTCATTTTTTTCATATGCGAGATGCTTTGATCCCTTTGAATGTTTTTGTCTATCTATATATCTTTTGGAGCATCATCGAGAAGTTTTGGAAAGCATTGGGAAAGCCTCTAAGGCATTGAGGAAAAGCTAGCTGTGGAAAGCATTAAAAGGAATTAGACAAGCACATCACTAATAGGTAAGTGATTCTTTGTGTACTACATGTTTCATGTTTTAATTATAAGCTAAGGAAAGGTAGCAGTTCTTTTGATGTTTGTTACCAGTTTTGTTAGAAATCTAGGGAGATCCTTCTTGTCTACAAGAAGTGATTTATCCGCTTAATAAATTGGCGACTCCACTAGGGAATGAGAGTTTTCCACTATGTCCTATTGTGACCCTTGACGCCTTTAGACCCTTTTAAGAATTGAAATTTCTGGTTTGAAACCTTTATTTTTTATTTATTTTTCTGAAGTTTTTAGGTCTCCGTAATTTTCCTTCAAAAACAAAGCACAAATTTGCGCAGTTTTCTATGGTGCATAGTGCCTATGCGCACTGAATCAAGATGATTGCCTATGTAACCCTGTAAATTTTTTGAAAAAACTAGGGTTTATTTGATTTAAGTCCATTTATTTTTATTTTTATGATTTCTTAAGATTGTTTACAATCTTATAGAGTCTCTATCAATTTGATTGGGTGTTTTGAATTTTATTTTTGAGAAATTCTTAATTTGATTTCATTTGGTTACTACTTAGAGGTTTGTCTCAGTGTCTTCACAATTTTTGCATGTTTTTTCTTTCATTTTTGCAAATAATTCCCCCCTCAATCACGGGGGGGGGCCTGAATTATGTCTGAGTGTTAATAGCCTTTGAGTGTCATAACTTTTGATCTTTGGATTTTTAACCCAATTTCCTTTAATTACACTAAATTGATTCTTTAGTTACATTGGTGAAGGAAAATAGTCTTGGTGTTCTTTCGCTAATTTGGAATCATCTTGTGTTTGTTTTGAAGAATTATCTTGCATAGATTACATTTGCATAGTTAGAATTCTCATTTTCATAACATGAACGGAAATTGTGCATAGATTACATTTGCATAGTTTTCAAGCAAATTGTGCATAGATTACATTGCATGGTTTGGCACTTAGGGCTTTGAATTGCATTGGAAAATTAGAAGTGGTGCATTATAGAGTTAATATTTTAAAGAATAACCTCTCTCCTTACTTTAGCGAGAATTCATCGAAATGAAAAAATCAGAATATCATGTTTGATTGCACTAAAGTTTTGAGTCAGGTCATAACACCATTAGTTTCACATCCATTTACCCATTGAGTAAGCGACAACCTTAAAAAAACAATGCTAATAAAATCAATTAGATTTTTATTATTATTTTAGGGCTCTTTCCACCTACATTAGATCGGGTTGTAGGTATTTGGAATAGGGAAGTGATTTAACTTTCCAAAGCTGCAAACAAACACTAGAATCTTGTGATGGAGAGTAAATCCATTTATTACAATTTGGCTATGTGAATCTCCTCTAACAACAGAGTTAAGCACGAGATCATATCAGACTGAGTGGAGTGATCGCCCCACTTAATTGGTTAGGGTAGACTGATTTACATGTATTACAAATGGTGTCGAAAGGTGCTTGGGAGTCACTTGAAGGTAAACCTCAGATTAACCATGTTGGAGGAACCTTCAAGGGGATTGAGATTTGTTACTATGCCATTGCGTGTACGTCTGATGTGCGATTGTTCCCCCAAGTTAAATTGTTGTATGTGGTAACCTTAGAGACCATTATCTTAGGGATTTTACCCAAGGTAACAACAAAGGGGAACTCTCTGTTGTACTTGGAACAGATGTTGGCGAGACTCACTTGGACCTTTTTGGAGGGTATACTTCACCCTAGATGGCATAAGTGAAGCTCCTTGCACCAGATCGTGTTTATTAAGAAGGTTGTCAGCGTAACTGGTTCCACCCGCTCTATCTTTATTCACTTTTCACATTAATCTTTGCGACGTTGGATTTCATTACCAACTAGTGATTTCACTTTGAAAAGTTTGTTTGCATGGTTTGACTCCTTATATTTACTAGCGTGTGTTATTTTATTGTTTTTACTTTTTACAGACCTTAGGTGTGGATTGTGAATATTATTTAAATTCTTAACAAAACTTATTTGAGTTGAATCGAATGGCAACAATTCCAGAAGTTACTAATCAAGGAATCCCCATTAACAAGAATACTAGTCCTTTTCATAATTTTAGAAATGTCAGTCCCCCTTATATGACTATGTTGTCACTTCTTGGATTCATGATAGGCTTACCAGTGTGCTTTATTTCAACTTATTTAGTTCCAAATACTCAAATTGTACCACCTCAACCATATTTTTCACCTCAACCAAGTGCTATGTCTCAACAACACCAATCGTTGGTTAAACCTTTACCTTATTCACTCGGAATATCTTCCTCCCTTTCTTCTTCTTCGCTTAGTAAAAGCCTTGATGCTAGTAACCAAGTGGCTAAGAATAAAAAGAAAGAGAAGAGGAAGGAATTGAAGCAAGGTAAGAAAGAAGTCGACCAACTAGCTTTGAGTATGGAAAATGTTGAGGAACCGTCCAAAGAAACCACGAGCTCAAATTCCCTTGCAAACTTTGTAAGGGTGACCACCTTCTTATTGATTGTCCTAGTATTCCAAAGGTGTTAAAAGTGTGGTCCAAAAATTCTTATCAACTTACTATTGATCCATCAACCAATAATTGTCAAGTTCCTGGAAAAAAGGGTAAAGTTAGGTTTCCTTGTAGGTTATGCAAAGGGATTCATCATAGTCACATTTTCCCTCATATGCATGAAGCTCCAAAATTATTGGAAAAACTTATTGTTTCACATAAACAACTTCCAACTAGTTATCGTAAATTTTCTCCCAACCTACCATTAGTTGACGAAGTGATTGATCTAATTCCAAGTACAGTCAATCCCACTCTTCCATTGGAGAGTGAAACACATATCACTCTGGTTGATGAACCATTGGTTGATCAAGTCATCGAATCTATTCCAACTTCAATCGATCCCACTTTCCCTTTAGAGAGCGAACTTAATATTGTTCAAGTTCTTCTTGTTACCTCAGATTCTTCTACACATGGGGGGATTTCAAGTGTTTCCATTGAGCCCCCTCCGAGTACTGCGGCCATTTCCATTGATTGGAGTACACTAACGGAGCCTCGTCTTCCTTCTTCGACCCCTTTCCAAATCATTGTGAAAGCGTATGGTAAGAATGTGCATTGCACAAACGCAGATGAAGGTGCTTCTGTTAGTATTTTGTCCTCAACCACTTGGAAAGCTTTGGGTTTCCCTCAGCGTGTGCCTATTACACAGAAAATGTTAGATTTTAATAAAACCATTAATGAACCCTTAGGGATCCTTCCTAAGTTACCTATTACTTTGGAAGGAAAAATTGTCTGTATTGATCTTATGGTAGTCCAAGGCCCCTTGGATTTCAATTTTCTCCTTGGGCGAGACTATGTCTATGCCATGATAGTTGTCGTATAGACACTCTTTCACGTGATGTCTTTCCCTCACAATGAAAACACTGTGACTATTGACCAGATCTTGTTCATTGGTCTTGATTCGCCTACCAACCATCTGACACCCTTGAATGTTCCTTACGCGTAATGGTATCCACCCCATCACGGGTTAATTATGTGCCAACCGGTCCCATGTTTTCAGCTACTGATATACGAGAGCCTCTCACTATTTTCTCAACTTATTTTGAATCAAATCCAGTAATTGGCCTGGTGAACCCTTCAATGGGGACATCTAAACCGGATTTTCTTATCCCCGTTGATTCCATTAACATGTGTTCCTTCTAGAGAAATATTCTTCGTTCTGATGAAGACCTCTTGGAAGCCATGATTGGGGAGTGTCCCTTGGAATGTGTTTCTTCCAATTGGAAGCCATGAACAAGTCACCATGAGGATGTTTGTTTCATTGTGTCAACCTTGTTAAAAAATGAAACAAGTGCCTACGAGGACAGTTATTTTATTGTGTCAACCTCATTTAAAAATGAAACAGGTTCCTATGAGGATGGTTCTTTTACTATGTCAGTGTCATTTAAAAAATGAAATAGGTCCATATGATCATAGTTACTTTTATTGTGTCAAGCTCGTTAAAAAAATGAAACAAGGTTCCATGAGCATAGCTCCTTTTCTTGTGTCAAGCTTGTTAAAAAATGAAACAAGGTTCTATGAGCATAGTTTTTTCCCTGTGTCAAGCTCATTAAAAAATGAAACAGATCCTCCCCTAATTAACTCGAGTCTTTCACCTGACCTCGTAAATAAACCTTCATTTCATCCGCTTATTAGTAACCAGTAGCCTACTCGAGCGAATGAAACGAAGCTTGAGGGGCATGTGCCTATGTCGGTATGTTCGGGGCTTGAAAACTTATTTCAAGCACAGTTTCCTGTTTACTTCAATCTTGTGTAAATATGAAACCACTCAAGCATAGTTTTTCTCTGTTTCAAGCTTGTATAAAAATGAAACCTATCTCAAGTCCATTTTGGTTATTATTTTCAAGACTCGTTAAATTCACGAAAATCCCGATCTTCTTTTGTTATCTTTTCATGCTCATAAAACATGTATGAAAATGTCTATTTTTTCCATCTTTTCCTGCTTGTTAATTAAATTGGAAATCGGTGATAATGAGTAAACTTTTATCACTTTTTTGGACTCCTTAAAATTACGAAAAAGAAAAACCCTGGAGTTAGCTTTGAGCTTTTTTCTGACTCCTTAAATATGAAAAGATTGTCGCGTATGCTTGTTTGTTTCGAACTCGTTAAAGAAAATGAAAAACGTCTACTTGATATAAATTTACCCCTTTTATGGATCATGTGGACTATTTACGAAAAATGTATACGGTGACTAATCATAGTCAATAGAGTTCTCTCTTGCATTATTTTACTCTTTTCTGGGCTTGAGAGACTAAATTTATGAAAAATGACATATCAAAGTTTCCTTATGTTTTTCTCCTGACTCCCTAAAAATGAAAAACACTAAGCTTTACTTTCTCCGGGCTCATTAAAATTTTACGTTGAAAGAAATACATGATTTTTCTTTTCATGTCTTTTCAAACTCTTTAAATATGAAAATGACATCGAGTTACCCTTTCAATGGACTCATAAAAAGAAAATAGTGTAAGATTCATCAATCATGACAAGACCAAATGACTCCTTCCTAGGGTTCGTTAAAACTACTCTGAAGGATGAGTTTGCAGGTGACATGCATATGTTATCATCCTTAAGCTTGTGTAAAAATAAAGAGGTACTTGCTAGTAATGGTGGGGGGGAATGGAAAGAAACACTTGTTTCTGTATTGTAAGAAGGCAGTATGTCTCTCTTGAACATGACACTCCATCACCTTTGTGTCTGGTTTTGGAAATCCATTTGCCTCTAAATTGGCCAAAACTCATTGAAAGTATTCAAACTAGTTTCTGGTCCTATTTTTGAGCCAAATACTACTAATTTGAAATGTCGTGTCACCGATATGTTCAAGAGAAGTCCAAACTCAATTAAAATTACCTTGCAAATCATAACCTTCAATCACGTCAGTCATCCATGAGTTAGTCTTGAATCACTCCATTTTTTTCGTCAAAACTTAATACCTGTTTCGTGATGTTGATGGGGTATACATCAAGTCCCTCCTTCGATAGGTCGCTTCCTGTCGATGTCAGGTCATTATCTAGGAAGTTGACTTAAAAACCCCCTTTCGGTACCTTGGAGTCTGCATACCTTAATGACAAGTTTCTCGCTTTCGACGATAGGTGATCATCATTGGCCTTTGATTGAATGATTCTATGAGTGTTCAATTTCCAAACATTTAATCACACTTCATAAATTTTACTGGAGTACCTTGAGAGCCATTTTCATTATTGGTGGTTTCTCTTGCACTTGTTAACTATTTACATCACTGACCGGTAATTAGGTGGTTTTTACCATGTTTGAATTTAAGACATTTACTCACGTGGTTAGATTCGTACATCAAGAGATGGCGATCAAGACCCTGGATTTAGTTTCATACATCCAAGCTGGGTGGAGTTATTAAATATTCATGATTGTAAACATAGATCCATTAATGGTTGCCTCCATACTGCGTCTTCCGTTGAATGGATCTTCAGATGTATTTCCATACTGATTCTTTGAGATACTTGTACTCTGAGTATGGGAATTCCAAAGTGTGATAGAAAATATGCACCCACTCTAGTTTCAACTCCGTTCCATAGACCTTAGTCCATTTTGCTAAATTATCACGCAGATCATTTCTCTCATCGTATTTTTCAGTTAGCCGAACTTTCGGGCGACCAAACCGCAATCTCATCATTCTTCTATACTCATGCCATTCATCAAAATTGTCTTTATGCATACCCCACCATTGTGCAGGCATAGCACGCAGCGCCAAATCCAGCACTTGGAAGCGATGCTTCTCCGGTACTTCCCTTTCAAATGCATCCAAAAATTTATCTACATCAGTTAGACCGTCATTTCATGATCATAATAATGCAAACTTCTTACCTCGAATGGTACACAATGCAATTATTTAGTCATCATATTACAACGCAGCGTAGATACTTCGTGCAACCTATTCTGCTAGTGCTCCAATTCTTCGTCTAAATCTGAGGTACAGGAGCTTTCGCGGTCCCATGTGATTCGTCCATCAGCTGTCGAATTAACCCAATCTTGGTCTCGCACTGTTATTTTATAGATATGATCCAAATCATCATTGCTTTCCTCATAGTCGCGGATTGGTTCAGTATATCGCAATCCTTTTGTAGGGTCCAATGGTACTACTACACGGAGCAATTTCCTTTCAAACAACATCGTCTGCTTCTTCAAATTGATTACCCCGTTCATGTCGATAGCCAATCAATTCCTAGGAGAGCGGGGTATGGATTGATGTCATCAACAATCTCTATCACTTCAAAATCGGCCAACGCGCTCACACCTTCTATATATAGTCACTCCATGCAATCTCCCCATAGGGATAATCTTATGTTGATTTCCATTCTCAATTTAATCAGAGACCATTGCAACTCAGGTCTCCCTATTCTTTCCCATGTCTCTTTAGTCAAAACATTCACATCCGACCCCATATCCAAAATAACTTGATCCATCTCATACTCTCCTATTTGTGTGGTAAGCTTCATCTCGCGCCCTGTTCTTATCATGTGTTTGCCTATCTTTCTGACTACGCGGTGTCCTTCAAGAGAACGTTCCTTACCAGCACACTTATTTATCAGTTCCTGTAGCCCTTTCATGACCTTACTGTTGCGCAACAACTTCATACAAGTTTCCAAGAAAGTGTTAATCGTGGAGGGGTCAACTTCTTCAGATAGCTTGTTCTGACTTCCTAAGGTAGAGGCCTCAGCGAAGCTTTTCTTTGCTTCCATGAATTTTTACTTCGCGTGCTCCAAATCAAACCCAACCTCCTTTTTTGGAGCCTTGCAAACCCACTTACTTTCATCAGGTTGCTTTCCTTTATTATCACCAGTCATCATTCCGCTTCGTAGCACAATATTCATAGTGGGATCCTCTTTGCAGGGCTCGGCCCTCATCATCTGTGGATTCTCGGTAGGCTACTGAGGTTGCGCCTTCTTCTCCTGCATCTTAGCTATCAATATGGGGCATTCTTCTATCGCGTGGTCAAACTGAGTACAATATGGGCATGATGGGCGTGTCTGGCTAGTACACTCTCGTGCGTAGTGTCCTGGCACTCCACAATTGTAGCAAATAACTTGTCCTCGACCTCTACCAAGTCCTCCTCCTCCTCGACCTTGTCCGCGCCCCTGATATCCTCCACGCGCTCCCCCAGTGCCTTGATCTGGAGGTCGAGTTTCTGTTTGCATTCGATACATGGGCGTTATTTCCGTCATCAATTCGTAGCTACGACAGTTACGCTAATCGTGGCCCACCGATTTACATAAATTGTAGAATAACCGTTGTGGCGTTTGTACAAATTTTTGCAGCAAGTGATAATTTTTCGTTACATGTTTTGCATCTTCCTGACATATAGTGCACCACAGCGTGGTACCTGCACTCGGTCCCGCGAAAACCTCCTGTATCAGGGGCATTGGCCCTCCCCTTGTAATATAATTCGCAAAAACAAGGTAGTGAACTTTATCATGCCCATGGATTTTACATTTTAGGCACCAAACTTCTTCGTGCACCTCCGACCGAGCAGCTTTTTCCTTCTTTAAGCTCTACGACTCCAAGTAGAGGTTCTGCAATTATGCATGGATCTGTTGAACTCCCAGAGCAACGTCCTGGATAGGTGTCTCATGTAATCTCATCGTGATCTCCAGTGCTTCTGCATGAGTCCCTATCTTTTGCTGCAATAAAGCAACCCTTAGGTGGGGTAGGAACGACGCTACAAACCATTCACGGCGTTGACTATTCGTGAGATTCATGTTAGCTTCGCAAATATGGCACTTCAGTCTCTAATCCAGCTCCAAGGGTGTTTCGCCAAGCCTCATCATGATTTCCTTGAATCCAACGACTGATTTTGATTCAGACTTGGGCCTACTGAATTCCTTATTCAGAGCAATATGAGTGTCCGCTAACGATGCCAATGGGTTATCAGTGTAGTACTTAATGTACCATGTCAACGCGCGATCTTGTAGAGCAGTAACCAACTGCGCCTTATTTACATGATCATCTGTAATATTTTGTGTTTTCCATACAACCTTCGCAACGAACCAAAACTGATCCGGGTCCTCATTCCCCAAGCCCTTGAAAAAGGGAAACTTCATGGTATTCGACATATTGAACGGTGGTGGAGGTGGTGTGGGTGGATGAGGTATTCACGGAAAACCCTGCTTTATCAACTGTACAACGCTTTGCGGTGAGGCCTGTACTGCTCCCTTGTCGTCACTTGAAGGAGGCTCTATCAATGGACTATATTCAGGACCCATTCTTTCCTAATTTCTAAAGATTTGTCCACTTCGTGTAGATCCAAACATCAAGGCAACGGCATAACCCACTTTTCACACAAGAGCATTTTAATTCAAGTATTCAAAGATTTCAAATACTTACCTCGCAGTCCCTTGAAAAAGCATCATTCTGCTTCACTTTAGCTGACTAAGGTATCGACTACGAATTATGTCACAAATCCTCCTATGACTCGATCGAGCTAGTGTCGACAACGCGCATGATCTTATCTTCAGAAGCTTCCAACCTTCGCACTAGCTTTTGGGTCCACATTATTGGACCGTCAAGCCTCCACCTTCCTTGGTCATCTGCCAATTTAGTGATCCACTCGTACAGTTCAATCGGGAAGGTGTAGAAAAAGATTTCGTGTATTTCTATGTATAGATACTTGTCCAACCACTGTTCTTTTTTCAGGCGCGGATTTTTGTTCTCTTGCGCCACAAATTCGTGGATCTTTCTATCCAACCACTTCTCAATGTCTTTCTTTATCGGGTTCCAGTGACATAAAATCACACATATCTTTATGTAGATCTCGATCCCGGCAACATAACCATTTGTTGGCTTAGTGGGTCCTGACCCAGGTTCAAAATTAGTTATGCCAAACAAATCCCTATACTACTGGCCCTTTCGGCATCAATCCGCAAAACGCGGACTGAAGTCTCACTTGAAGCAGTATGGGGGGATGCCGGAACCAAGTTTCCGCACCCAAAGATCAGCGTGATGTCATTTTTGTGCCCTAAATCTACCTTCGCACAGATCGATAAGCCCTTATGGCTTATCAATATAACTTCCTTTAATCAGCCTCTAGACCTCTGCGAAGGTCTACAACTGGCTTTCGCGAACCTTGAATAGGTAAGTCAACTACTTATGTGCATCAAAGATTACTCTTAACCCAGTAATTACTCAGATTAGCTTAAGTGTTCGATAACTTCAACATACAACAAGATAATCTTCGCGTAAACAATTAACATCAATTGTGTACATATAATAGTATAAATCATGTAAAGTTGCACATCAATACATCATTATTTCATAAACCCATCATAACATAAAGCGCATTCATATAAAACAGAAGTAAAGAGATAAACACGGGTATTTCTGCAACAATCTTCTTTATTAATATTTAGTTCAGCTTACAGACTCAAACTTCCCTGTGCACTCAGCTGCAAGGGTCCGTGCACTCAGCTGCGAACTCTACTCTAGGCCTCTGCGCACACAGCTGCAGAGCCTTTCTTCCTACTCTTCTCCGCTACTCTCTAGACTTCTCCCATAGACCAAACTTCATTACTTGCCTTAGACATCCTAAGACACACATATTTATACAATCCCATGGTCCGCGGACCATGGGTAGATCCTCAACAAGTCGACTCAACTTACATAAAGAAGGGTAAAACCCTTTATGACTCTTTAACTATGTACACACTCCACGACCACAATTTGTGGAGACTTTACATCTTTATATGACAAAACTTGGTCTTTTGCCCCAAAATTGATCCTAGGGGACCCCATCCCAACAACTGGCCAATCCAAAATGAATTGGAGCTTAGCCGGATCCGCATGTATGCCTTGATCATCAATGATGTAACCCAGATATTGGACTTGACTCATGCCAGAGGTGCATTTGTCTAATTTGGCACAGAGTTTGTGCCATCGTAGGGTTAGAAGGACTTGCTAAATGTGTTGCAATTTATCTTCCCAACTCTTGTTGAAGATGACGATGCCATCCAGGTATATAACCACGAATGAGTTGGTGAAGGGACGCAAGATGTCATCCATCATCCTCATAAAATTTATAGGGGCATTTGTTAACCCGAAATGCATGAGAAACCACTTGAAAATACCATCCTTGGATTTGAAGGCAGTCTTCCATACATTTGTGGGCTCTATCGGAACCTAGTGACAACCAGACTTCAAATCAATATTGCTGAAATACTTGGCCCCCTTGAGTTGGTCAAGAAGGTCATTAATCTGTGGGATTGGATGCATGTTCCTGATAGTGATTTTGTTTAGTGCCCGATAATCAATGCAAAGCCTCCAGGTCCCATCCTTCTTCTATACAAGTACAATTGGGTTCCCACAAGGTGAGGAATTTGGTCGGATGTGCCCTTTCTACAAAAGCTCTTGGATCTGCCACTCAATTTATTTATTTTCCAGAATGGAGCAGTGATATATCGGCCCGTTGGGAATATGTGCTCCTAGAGTGAGATCTATTGGATGCTTGACTTAAGGGTGTAAAGGTTCCCCTTTGGGTAAGGAGAAGATGTCCCTGTATTCTTCCATGAACTTATCCACCTAATTCTGCTACATGGGGGAATCCTTCCCAAGGGCCATGGATGTGACCACGATATTCCCCTTAATTTGAAAGTAAATCAAAAAGAAAACAAATTTCCCGGTCTGGGAGATGATCTTACCACATTTCTTAGTAGAGCTCAAAGAGATGGCGGTAGGCGGGGCTACCTTCGGTATCTTGTATAACTTATTTCCCAAAGAAATAATGATAGTGTGAGGCCTGGACATACACAACATGATGCTTCCACAAGTATGGTTGTCCTAATAATACCACAAACTTCGAGAGGAGAAACATCACACAGTACCTCATCTATGAAGGGCTTGATGCTATAAGGAAGGAGACATTGCAGGCTGACGGGGAGATCTCGTCCTTGGTGGAGCCACCCGATGGTGTATAGTTGTCGATGTGGGGTGGTCAGTAGGCACAACTGCTTAACAAAATATGTTGAGATGAGGTTCTTTTCGCTCCCACTATCGACAATGAACTTCAACATAAACCCTTTTACCCACATCTATAAGTGGAAGAGACAATCTCCTCCCTCTGGATCTTCGAGCTCAATCTTTTAGACCTTGGTGGTGGTGTTGGGATCTGCATCAATAATATGTTTCCCTTTGGCATTCCCCTTATTGTGTTCTGACTCAAAGTTGGAACATGCATATGAATTTGAAGCCTTCACCTTTAGCTTAGCCACCAATGATTACTTAATGCGACACTCACTTGTGTTGTGAGTGGGGCTCTTTTGGAACGCACACCACTTCCCTGTGTCCTTTTTCGTCTTCGTGGTGTTATTCTTTGTTTTCAACTTTGATGGGTTGTCTTGGGTCACCCCGCATTAGATTTGTCCTTTGTTCTGTAGTTTGGGGTCGCCTTTTCATTGCTTCGAATTCGTAGATCCAAAGACTCGCTTCTGCTGCTTAAATTTATGCTCGATCTTGATGACATATCAGTATGCAGTGCCGAGCGAGGAAATGTCCAGGAAATCCATCTCATCCTGAATGTATTTTAGTACAAAAATGTGGTACTTGAGTACCAAAGGATTTTCGGAATCCTTAATACCCAAGTTTTGTGCAAAGGGTATGAAAAATATTTGTGAACTCCAACACGTCTTGGTCCCTTTCGTTCCACAGGGTGGTCCATTTTATGTACTTATCTTCATAACTCCTGATAGGGTAATATTATTCCTTGATGGCATCTCAGAAATAATTCCAACTGAGCACGACTAAAAATAGTGAGGGTTCATTATCATCCCTCTAATCACTGTAGGTTTTCCACTAGCCCTTTACGTAGGGGTCGACTTTGAGAAGTGCAAAAGTAATTTTTTCCCTATTGGAAAAATCATGAACTGAAAAATATCCTTCCAAAAGATTTAACCATTTATGTATGACATCTGCATCTATATGGCCTTCAAATATAGGAATGATAAAGTTATGTACCTTAAAGGGAGTGGAACCTCCAAGGTGGCTGTAAAATGAAGATGCTTCGCCAGCTGATATTCATTGAAGGATCTTGTAAAAGTTATCCATCATCTCATTCCTTTTGTCGCTTGAAGGATTCTTCGAGCAACATTTTGAAAGGATCTCTTGATCCCTCTTCTTTATTTTATTCAGCCATGGGAGTTCATCGGGGTCGGGGAGGCCGCTCTTGCAAAGGTTCAACCGTAACTCCTTATACCTTGACCTCGTTGGGGACATGCACAGAAAAACAGAGAAAGAGAAAACTACTCTGATACCACTGATCTAGATTTATGTTGGAACACAATGAAATACAAATTTAAACATAAACAAAGAGCTACATCAAAAATTGAACTTCAATTTATTAATAATAAATAATGAGAAATTGTTTACATGCAGAATCAAAACAAACTAGCTCAAGCGATGGTAGCTATCTTTGAGAAGATATGTGGTGGCTACATGCCTTCTAAATTGTGTTACAATGAGGCTCAGAGGCATTTTTATTATTGAGAAACAATGGAAAAAACTAAGCATCCAAAAACCTAATCCTAGGAGATGAAGCGACAAAAGTTTGTGGGACCTGTTGGGGTTAGTTGGTACATCAACTTCTTGGGGTCGTGACTTTGGCATACGATCTCCGTTTGACATGTACGATACCTATTTAGAAAGATCTATCTAAGGAATACAACTTTAAACTACCAACCCCTGCGCACAAGCCACAAGTTTTCCCATTTTCCAAAAAAACATTGTTTAGGGCTTTAAAACGTATCTAAAAGTTTAGGACCCAAAAAGCTGCGAAAAATAGTAAATTATTCTACAATTAAGGAAACTAAAAGAAACAATGATGGGGTTCCAAGTGGAACAGGAAGGTGGCCACCAATATCCAGTTGGATCATTATCTCTCCACATGAATATTACATCTTAGATGTACATGTAGGGACTCCCAAATATGACTCCACATACATCAAGGGGAATCACATATAGTTCTACTTCATCAATAAAACCAACACTAATAGAAAATTTAATTTTTCATTGTTTTGTTACCTTTAGATCTGCATGCTTTTTTACCCATCCCAATGGATATGGGTTTGGATGATCATGAACTTACAACCCCAACTTCTTGACCGTCTCTGCTACAATGAGATTCATTTGCAAGCTCGAGTCAAACAGAGCAATGATCTTTGTCTTATTGAACTGTATCTTTATATCGAAGAGTTGGGTCATTTTTTATCTCCTGTCACTGAAGGGTACTCAGTTTCACCTCCTTCTAAACTGACGTACATATGATATTCTCATCCACATATGAGATTCTTTAAACTTAGTTATGCGAATCAGTGGCCATGAGATTCTTCTTCTCATTATCTTTCCTTTTGTTCTTCGAGTTAAAATCTAGATGCAATTTCCAACACTTCTCCTGATCTGTATGCCATCAATGTTGCAATGGTTATAGTGGTTGCTACGACCTTTAAAATGGTGTGTTGTGGTTGTGGTTGCTTTATATTTTCTTCCTTTTTTCTTCTTCTTCCCCTCCTTAGAAACATCATGTTGCTCCTTTTGCTTCAATCCACTTTATTGTGCTCTCTTCAAGCCTCTCCACGTATTGTGCTTGCACACAAGCCTCATTCACCAATTTGGGATTGAAAAACATCACTTTATCTCGTAGATGGCGGTATAGATCCCCCAAATACTTGAGGAGTACATTTGGGTTCTTTGGGGAGATACCCAACATTATGGCCATATTTTTGAACTCTGTGGTGTACTCGTGCACACTTTGCCTCATCTTTTTCCTGAAGTAGTGTCACTAGATCCATTGGTCGTCTACGTACCCAATAGGGTAAAAATATGAATTAATGAGGGTTTTCAAGTCATCCCACTTAGTCACAGGAGGCTCTCTCCAACCTTAGAGTCTCCTTGTGGATTTCCCACCAATTCAGTGCATGGCTCTCTAATTTCAACCACACAAATTAAATCTTATGTTCTTATTCAATTTGATAGACACTGAAATAAACTTCCAGTTGCTGCAACCAATGATTTAGCTTTAAAGCATCAATCTTGCCATGGTTCGACTTGATATAGACCTTCTCTTCCATTTTAAATAGGGATTGTATTTTTTTCACGACATGCGAACTGGGTTGATCTTTTCTAGGTTCTTTCGTTGGCTAGTTCTCCGTTTCTTCCTGATCTTCTGATTCCCCTTTTGATTTTTCCTTTGCATTTGAACCCCCATATTCTCCCAATATCCCAAGCTTATTACTTAGGGCTTCTATGAGGGGGTTATATTATGATTTATATCTACAACTTGTTGCTCCAGCTGTGAAAACCTCACCTTTGCAGGATCATGACAATGATTAACAAATTCGTTGACCGTGATTAAGGTTTTACGATTTCCGTCCCCACCAATCTAGATCCCCTGAAAATCTCCACAAAATACCTAAATAAACCTGCTCTAATACCAATATGATTCATAAACTATCGTGGATATTCCACTAGATAGTTCGTCACAATAGATATGATAATATTATATATAAAAATATGAAATTCTACAATATTGCAATTTTATTAATTTTTTGGATCTGTAGATTACTAATAATGTATGCATGCAAATGAAATTTATTTAGAAAATAGAGAACAAAAAAATAAAAGCTCACACACACATATGACACAAGATTTTCTTTGGCAAACCCTTTCGGGAGAAAAACCCAGCTAGAAGGTGAGGTTGTTCCGCTCTCTTTCTCTATCTACAAATATGGATGTGAGTACAAAGAAGTATGGCTTGTGGCCCATGGGTTGCTACAGTGCACAAATCCTCGCTGTGTGCTCTACCTCCTATCCCTATTGGTTATTTTTTCTCACCTATGGAAAAAATGCACTCGAAATAATGGAATCATTTTTCCTCCTAGTGGCCTAGTTATAACACAACCTGATAGCTTACTAGTGGTTAGGTTTGATTATCTCGAAGTTTAACCAAAATTACAATATAGACTCTTCTATATTCTTTTATATCATAATCACGTGGCTAGCCCATTTTCCATGAATAATGGAGGATGGCATGGCATCATCTCAAGCCATGGTGGTGAAAACAAGAATGTCAACTTTTGAGTGGCATAACTTTCGCATACAGACTCCAATTGACACACTTCTTACACCGTTGGAAAGGTCTCTATGTGTAGAATAACATAGAAAGGTTCCACATTAAAGAGATAAAGTCTTACCCCCAAAAAACATCTTTTATTCCTCAAAATTCTCACGGAAGGTCTCAAACCATGTTTTGCCAAACTGGGTCCATCCAGTAAAAATGGTCATGTGAGCTGATTCCTCCACTTTTTCCACTCCAAAAGGATTGAGATGGATGGAAAACCATATAATGATCCAATCTGGATCACTCTTCAATCCCTTTGGTTGCCAAGAAAACATGTACAACACCTCCTCTAGATCACCCCAAAGATATTGAGGATGAAGTCATCGACTTACGTGACTAATATTACAATAAGTCAAGAAAGGCGGCCATTCATGGTATATCGAACAAGAGAATTATTGGGACACGTAGAGAATAAGTCGTTGTTTTAGAAATCCCGGAACAAAGAATTGTCTAGAGTATTGTCGAGCAAAGCATTCAACAAGTCGTTGTTGATACAGTCTCACTCCTAGGAGCCCTAGTGACACCTAAAAAGGGAACTACTTATATTCTATCATCGAATGTGGAACAATTGAATCAGATAGTATGGTCAGCACAATAACAATTAAAGGACCAGAAGCAACTTTTAGAAGTTGAAAAGAAGGAAGGATTATAAACGCAGTGCATAGATTTATCTTAGTCCTTCAAAGCTCAATTCAAGAAACATGAAGTGAAACTTATGGTAACACATCTTAATGAGCTAAATAAACTTAAATATATCTTCACAATGGACTCCTACACATCATCAAATTACTATTTTTGGTTATGTTTTTTTCTCTTTAAATTGACTAGGAAAAACTTAAATATAAAAATCCCAATACCTCCTTTAGTAGTAATAAGCACAATGCTCTTTGATATGTTCTCTAAAACACTAGAATTCCAAGAAAAACCATTTAAATATTACAAATAGTGATAATAATGAGAATCCTATTTGAGATATTCTCCACAAACCATAATTTCACATGTATCATACATGTAATTAACAAATAATTAATGAAAATATTGATTATGCATAAAAGGTAATACCAAAACTTCTTACCCTTCACTACTATATGGATCTCTCAAACCATTAGAAAAAATGATGTTACTTCCAAAATGTTTGAGCACTCTCTTCATATTTTGCAATAAGATATAATAAAATTTTAATTAAATTTAAATATAAGACCAATTAAATTGTTTTAAACTCCAGAGAGATCGACTCATTAATGGAGCCTAACCCTAAGAGAGTCAAGGAAAATCGACCCTTTGACCTCTCAATAATGAAACACTTTAATGACTTTAACTCAACTAATTGAGCTAATCCCCGGGATTTTATCAAGTGCAAACTTACTATAACAAAGTGTTATATCAACATTTTATTCATAAATACATTAAATGTATAAATGAACATGGGCATTTTCATTATAAAAAAAATTAAATACTTATAAGGGAAAAAACACTACAATACTATCAGAAAATTTACTTCATTTATTCATTACATTTTTTTAAATAAAAAATTTAAACATAATTTACATTAATCTGTTATAGAAAGGTTTCCAAAATATTTATGCAAATAAAGAAGCTGTCCAAAACCTATTATTTGTTTATATAAACTTTCATTTATTAATGTAATTCTACAAAAATATAAGAGAATACTTTCTCACCAATATTTAGTCATCAAATTAATCTTTTTGAGATAAAAATGGAATCTTTTAAAATGAAGGTTTTTGGTGGGTGAACATTGGTAAACCTTTCATAGATTTCTATATAGTTTTTTTTTCCACAGAAATAGATTTCTCTATATAGTTAATTCCAGAAATGTTCACCAAAATTGAATAGATTTCTATATAGTTAATTCCACAGATGTTCACCAGAATTGAATATGTTTGTACATGTCATATCATATCAGACTAATCTTAATATTAAACTAGTTTTTTTTTGTTGCGCTAAAATCACAAAATACAAACTATCAAATCCAATTACGGGCTCATTGAAACCATTCTCACAATCATGTTTTGGGCATTCTGCAATATAATTAGGCATTCTGTTGTGAAAGCGGTAGCGGTGGATCGTAATGCGAAAGCTGGAAGCATGTGGCATCAAGCCCGATCTTAGTTTTTTAAATGCCAACAAACTCTCGCTAGTATTTTGAAAGACTCAAATGAATATTTTGCTATATTTAATGATATAAATATATTTCGTTGTTGAGGATAGGATAGATTGTCGGTGGTTAGGGCAAAGTAATAATCGGTGGATTTCTTCCTAATTTATGATGGCTTTATCTCACATTGCAAAACAAATTTTCAATTATGGTTTAATGGATGAAGATGGAAAATCGTTTTAAAGCAAAGATATAAAATATTGAAATGTAAAAATAAATAAGATATGCTATATAGGTATATTCATATGGAAACATGGTTGTACATAGATGTGGGTAGATGTGGGTAGTTTATTAGTTTTTATTTTGAATTATATAAATTTTGGTCAACTATCAATAGATTTGGTTTCTTTAAAGGTAGATTGATATGGACATTACATGAATAATAATATTTTGTTGGTGTATGATGACATTATGAGGCAATATAATTTAAATTCATAAAAGCTAATAATAAAAATCATATTTGATATATTCTCCACAACCCATAATTTCATGTATATCATACATACAATTAAATAAATAATAATAAAATCTTAATTACGCTTAAAAAATAATACCAAAGCTTTTTACTGTTCCCTATTGTATGGATTTCTCAAACCATTAGAAAAAATGATGATACTTTCAAAATGCTTGAGCTTTCTCTTTATATTTTATTTTGCACAAGGATATAATAAGAACTGATTTTTCTTCAAAATCTTGGACTAATTAAGTTGTTTTAAATACAAACTTAATTTTTACATAAAAATATTATTTATTTTAAATTCAAAGTATAAATAGAATATTAATAAAAAAAAATTAATAGAGTAAAATTATGTTTCAAAAATTTATAATTTATAATTTTATTTTAGTGATCCTATAAAATACCACTAAAATTTGTCTATTTTATTTTTTCAAATATAAATTTATTATAAAAAAAATTATATCAAAAGTTTATCTATAAATACATTAAATATATAAATGACTAAGATCATTTCCATTATCATAAAGAGCTAAATATGTTTATGAAAGAAGGAACATCAATAAAGTAAGATTATTCATTTTAACTAATCAATGGTCTACTCTCTACACAATTAACATTGATATCCTTGGATACCAGAAACTTTTTGAAAAAAGTTTATGTAATCAAGGAAAATTAGGTTTTATGGGGCGTCTTTTTGAGCTATAACAACCCATAAAATTAGTCATGCAATGGCTTAGTAGTTATATTGTCAAATAAACGAGATGATTACTGTAAACTATTACATACATATAGAAAAAATTAGAAACAAAATCAAGGAAGAGTTTTTATCTCTTTTAGAATTAGCATACCTCAACAACTATCAATGTTCCATTAAAATGGCACCTTTTGAGTTTTTTTTTGGACGACCATGTAGAACAAGTTTTAGTTGGGATAGACTTGAAGAAAAAGTTTTCATAGGACAAAGATAATACACGAAATGGAAGGACAAATAAGATGAGTAAGATCGGGCGTAAGGAAGAACAAGGCATATAGAAGAGTTATGTTGATGCCCATAGAGTTAATTGGAACTATGAAGTTGGAGATAAAGTATTTATTAGAGTCAAACCACAAAGGAGTTTGATAAAGTTTGGAGATGAAGTAAAGATGTGTATATGGTTTGTTGGAACTTTCGAAATCTTAGAAAAGAAGGGACTAGTACCTTATAAACATGCATTACCTGTATCATTAGAAAGCACAAATGGTGTGTTTCCTTTTTTTCTTACATCGTGACATTTCATATATGTTGCATGTTATTGATTTAATTCATTTGCATGCATTGGGAAAGGGGGTGGGGATGGCTGAACTAATTCACATGTGAAACCAGTGCACTCGACAACTTAGGCATTCACTAATGAAACAAGTAAAGGTCCAATTTGATAGTTATAATCCTAGTTCATCTACGTAGGAGAAAAAAAAGGTTGTGCATTGACAATTTACTTACTTGTTTTTAAACTTTGGAATGAATTTTAGTTTTAGAGAGTATGTATGTAGTACCCTATTTTATCTTGACTTTGAGATAGATACTTTGATCGATAAATTATTGTTTGGGGACATCAAATATCGATGATTCGATTATTTATATCATATGAAGATGACTCTTACTATGCATAGTATTGATTATCAAGATATATTATCTCTGATGAGTATGCTATTGTATGTTGATATTGTTGATACTAGAATACTTTTTCGACATCACCATCTTTTCAACCCAAGTCACAAAAAGTGAATGTTAGTAGGTTGAAATATGATTGTTGTTCCTACCTTTTAGATGGTATCCCATACACTTCTACACAACCCTGTTACCCATATGTGGACTAATAAGAAAAATTGTTTCATATACTTACACACTATAATCAACACATCAAATTTTTCCATAATAAGAACGAAAGAATAAATTTAGTCATTTAAAATATTATAATATGCTACCTAAACGGACTAATAAGAAAACTTGTTTCATATACTTACACACACTATAATCAACACATCAAATTTTTCCATAATGAGAACGAAAGAATAAATTTAGTCATTTAAATATTATAATATGCTACCTCAACTATATCTAGAGTCCAATAAAGTTATGATGCAATCCTTTAAATATACACCTATTTTTTACTATCATATCAAGGAAACATTCATTAGTACTTGCAAGTTAGTATATCTAACATTTTCATTTCAAAATATCATATTTATATGAGTTGATAATATTAATTATTCCAATAGGCATGTCTGTTTTGGAATAGTGTTTCCATAATTTTAATTTAATATTAGTAACTATTAGGTGGAGATCATAAAAAAGTATTATTAATAGTATACTCAAATCAAAGGTTGATATTTATAGCCAAAGTAGTTATGCCCCTTTTTCCCTTTTAATTAAACTAATTAATTAAAAAAATATCATTTGAACAAGTGTCATATGAAGTGAGTTGTGGTTTTTGGGGTCTATGATCTTAATATGTGATGATATTGTAACAATGCTTATTTACAGATTAAGAATCTCCATGGTAAGGTGTGAGTAAATTTCTATGGTTAAGAATCTTGTTACATGTATATATATATATATATATATATATATATATATATAAAGCTTATATATTATTTCTTTTTATAATTACTAACAATCACAATAATTTAAAATAACGTTATAATTTAGCTACATTTTATAATTGTTTTTAAATTTAGCAATGCATCATGAAGTGTTTTGATGCTTATTATGGATTGATGCCCATGGGCATGTACCAACCATTTAATTTATATTATTGTGGCTAGTTATATCATATCAATACATTTCAATCCATCCATATTTTCATTATGAAATATTTAAATGAACCTATTTAAAATCATCACTAAATGCCAACTGGAGAATAGAAAGATTTAGGTTTCATCCTCAAAGTACAATTCAATCAACCAAATCATTTATAAATAAGTTCCCTTAAACAATAAGAACAAGTAGAAGAAAATGAGGCATTACATTGTCATTGAGATTTCATAGTCATGAATCCATAGCCTTTGATTCTTATTTCCTTTGATTGTTGCCTCTTGAACCATTTTGGATCACCCCTAATTCCAGATATAATATCCTCACAATGGACACTTGCACATCATCAAATCACTAGTTTTGGTTATGTTATTTTCAATTGATTAAGAAAAATTTTAATATAAAAAACTTAATACCTTCTTTAGTAGTAATAACCATATTGCTCTTTGATATGTTCTCGACAGTGCAATTCCATGGAAAATCGTACATAAATATTAATTCTACATTACAACTAGTGGTGATAACGAGAACCCTATTTGAGATATTCTCCACAACCCACACTTTCACATGTATCATACATATAATTAAATAAATAATTAATGAAAATATTAATTACCCATAAAATATAATACTAATTTTTTTATCCCCACTATTGTATGGTCTCAAACCATTAAAAAAAAATAATGTTATTTCCAAAATACTTGAGCACTCTCTTGAGATTATACCAATTAATTTACTTCAAATACAAATTAGAAAAAATAATGTTACTTCCAAAATACTTGAGCACTCTCTTTATATTTTGTAAAAAAATATAATAAAAATAAATTTACTATATTAAATTGTTTTAAATATAAAAATTTCAATAATTTTTATAACAAATATTATTTACACTAAATACAAATAAATGTGTCAATTTCATTTTATTTTAATAATCTTAAAAAAAATGCAAATACATTTTGTTTTATATCAACACTTTTATTCATAAATACATTAAATATATAAATGAACGAGGGCATTTTCATTATGATAAAGTGTTATACGCCAATAAGAGAAAGCGCTACGATACAACAATACAATAAGATAATAAAATTCACTTCATTTATTTATTACAACTTTTCAATTAAACACTTTATGCATAATTAACATTATCCTGTTTGCATACCCAAAGGTTTCCAAAAGGTTTATGCAAAAAAATAAGCTATCTAAATTATATGATCGATTTATATATTATCGATTTATATTTTATAAGAAAATACTTTCACAATTTTTTTTTGGAAAAAAAAAAAAAAAATACTTTCACAACAATATTTAGTTTTATATTTATTTATCAAATTAACTTTTTTATAAATATTTTAAAATAAAAAATTTTACATTATAAATTGATGAACAATTGTAAACTTTTTTTAAAGTTATGTGTAGTTAATTCTATCACCATGATTGAGTATGTTTGTATATGTGAATTCATAACTAGTCTAAATATTAAATTAGTTTTATTTTTTTTCAAAGATTTTAAATCGATTAAGTTTTTTTAAATATAAATTTCTCAATAACTTTTTTTTTTTTCTCCGTAAGACTGCACTAATTTATATTACAAAAAACCAAAATTTACATCCAATTTTACAAAAAGGGCCGAAGCCTTGTTTCTCCGAAGAGAATTTCCCATGACTATCCATTTAGAATACCTGGCAAAAAGGAACCAGTTTCTTTCAACCTACATAACCAGCATGTAATCGACACAACAGGTTTTTGAGCCAACACAGCGGACAAATAACTTGACACGATGGACCCATTACTTGACATAATCGACACGTAAACAGACATGGACGACACATAAGCTTTCGCGGTGGACATTGACCCTTTGACAGACATACAAACTGAGTAAAACAGAAAGAGATGGATCGAGAGTAGCATTCCTGGCCGTGAGAACGGTGAGGCTTCTGAGCTAGTCCTCATCAGTGAGGTAAGGCTCATCTTCCATCGCTAACCCCTTTAGCTTCTTATCTTCCTCCACATCCAGGCGCATCCCTTTCTGAGCGGGCTCGCTGGGACCGGCTTCGACTTCGTCAGCTTGAGTGGGTCGCCTTAAGTCCACCCTGGGGACCTGCATATCCACTCTTGGCACAGTCAGGTTGTCCTGTGGCCTCCGGAGGTCGCTGCAGTGCTCAACAGTAAATGAAACTATGAGCGTGTTGTTCTCCAATGTGCAAGGGATGCGGTATTTAACTGCTGGATGTTCCCGGTGACCACACTCCATGAGTGCTCCCCTGTCTCGCTCAATTCGGTGGCCAACTGTTCGACGCGGACTGCTGTTGCTGCCCGGTTCTGGAGGAATATCAACAGAGGAGGAGGGTGAAGTGGCGGGCCTTTGTGTTGCAGGACGGCCTCTCGAACCAATTCTTCTGCTGCTCATCCTTTGCCTCTCAGGCATTCTACACCTACCTCTCTTGACAGAAATCCTCGGTGAAAGCCTGCACCTGGACAGAGTGTGCTCTGTCGCCTTCAGAATTTGCTCAGGTCTCGTTGAGAAATGCGGGAATGCCACATTGTGATCGCTCTTATGGATTGCCATAATCCTTGTACCAGTCTGCGCATTGAATGTCACCTTAAACCAATTTAACTTCCCAAGGTTAATCCCTATCGCCATGAATTGTTCTGGAGCCGAACTGGTCCTTCCGCTGTCTAATTCCTCCTTCGCATTCATTGCTTGGGCGTGTTGGTTTATGGTGGCTCGTCCGGGCTGGCAGCTGCCCATGTGACGAGCCACCTGCCGCTCATCCTTCGCATGCACCCGCATCCGGGGAAAAAGGTAGTGGGCTTGGCCCGGTTCGGTTACTACTCGCACGACGAGCTACGACCTTGCTCGGGATCGAACACAAGACCGGTCCGTCATGACGAGGCCGACTTTACCACTACGCCGCCTCCACGACCTTACTCAATAACTTTTATATAAACATATTATTTACTTTAAATTCAAAATATAGATATAATATTAATATATATATATAAAATAATAATAATAAAATAAAATTATATTTCAAAAATTTATAACTTATTATTTTATTTTATTTTAGCGATTTTATAAAATACTATTAATATTTTTCTTTTTTCAAATACATATGTAATAAATTACTATATTAAAAATTTATCTATAAATACATTAAATTTATAAAAAAATCATTTTTATTATCATAAAGAGCTATATATGTTTATGAGGAAAAAAGCTATAAAAAATTATATGTTTAAGGTGATACCATTCATTTTAACTAATTAATGAGTTGTTCTCTACAAAATTAACATGTTCCTCTTTACACGATTAACATTCATGTTGTTGGATACCAAAAGGTTTCTGTGAAAGACACATGTAATCGAGGGAAATTAGGTTTTATGGTTGTATTTAATATATATTTTATTTTTTATATCAAAGTTTATTTTTAACGTAATTATTGAAAATATAAGATAACACACTTTATTTAGTGAGAACCACCAGTATTTAGTTTTATATTTAGTTATCAAATTAAATTTTTTGATGATGTAATCATAATACTAAAATATGTAGTGATATTAATAAGTCATGGTATTGAAACAAAAGTTATTTACGTATCAAGAATGTCCATGGTAAAGTGTGAGTAAATTTCTAAAGTTAATAATCTTGTTATATATATATAATGACAATAATTTAAAATAATGTTATAATTTAGTTACATTTATCATTGTTTTTAATTTCAGCAATGTATCATGAAGTAAGTAAGTGTTTTGATGCTTATTATGGATGTATGCCTATAGGCCTATACCAAACATTTAATTTATATTACTGTGGCTAGTTATATCATAACAATACATTTCAACTCCTCCATATTGTCATCATAAAATATATAAATGAACCAATGCAAAACCATGACTAAATGCTAATTGGATAGTGGAAAGATTTAGGTTTCATCCTCAAAGTACAATTCAATTAACCAAGTCATTTATGAATAAGTTTCCTTAAACAATAAGAAGAACCAGTAGAAGAAAATGAGGCACTATATTGTCATTGACTTTTCATAGCCATGAATCCATCGCCTTATGACTTTTATTTCCTTTGATCGTTGCTTCTTCAGCCATTTTGGATCACCACTAGTTGTAGATATAATATCCTCACAATGGACACCTGCACATTATCAAATCACTACTTTTGGTTATATTCTTTTCCTATTTAAATTGACTAGGAAAAAATTAAACATAAAAAAATCAATACCTTTTTTAGTAGTAATAGCCACAATGCTCTTTGATATGTTCTCAAGAACACTACAATTTCATGGAAAACCATCGGTAAATATTAATTATACATTACAAATAGAGGTGATAATAATAGTGGTGATAATGATAACCTTATTTGAGATATTCTTCACAACCCACAATTTCACATGTATCATACATGTAATTAAATAAATAATTAATGAAAATATTAATTATGCATAAAATATATTACGAAAAATTCTTACCCCCCACTACTGTATGGATCTCTCAAACCATTAGAAAAAATGATATTACTTCCAAAATGTTTGAGCACTCTCTTTATATTCTGCAAAAAGATATAGCGAAAATTAAATTTACTTTAATCAAACCGGTTAAATTACTTCAAATACAAAATTTTCAGTAATTTTTATAACAAAATAATATTTACACTAAATTCAAATTATAAATAAAAGGTTAATATTAAAAAATAAATAAAATAAACACATATTGAAAAAATTTATATATAATTTATTAATATCATTTTATTTTAATAATCTTAAAAAATGAAAATATAATTTTTTTAATCAAATGTAAACTTATTATAACAAAGCGTTATATCAGCCCCAAGGGTTAGCTCAATTGGTCAAGCCGGGGCCTTGCTAATGGGAGGGCATAAGGTCAAAACCAGAAAGGTCTTAGGTAGCGGACCCATTGACCACGAGTAGAAAACAAATCAAGCATAAATATATTCTCATTGGCCACGAGTAGAAAACAAATCAAGCATAAATATATTCTTTGTTTATATCGAAACAGAATAATTTTACATTTTTGGAGAATATTTTCACATTAATATTTAGTTTTGTATCTAATTATCAAATTAATTTTTTTGAAATAAAAATAGGATATTAATGTGAATTCAGAGGTTTTTTTTTTTTGGTTATTTCACAGGAATCCAATAGCCAGCCTGACATGTAGGGTTAAGATATGTCTTCTTCCTAGTACAAATTTGAACCTGGATTTTTCAAATTTCAACAATTTCACATTTTTCGAATTAACCAATTAAACTACCCTGAAACAAACTAATCTTAATATTAAACAAATTTAATGTTTTTACTAAAATCAGAGAAAATCATTGAATCCATTCTTAAAACAATGTTTTCAGAAAATTAAATAAAAATCATTGAATCCATTCTTAAAACAATGTTTTCAGAAAATTAAATATGTGAATTCAGAAACTAATCATCATCATCAATTTTATTTTTTACTAAAATGAGAGAAAATCATTGAAACCATTCTTAAACTAGTTTTAATTTTTACTAAAATCAGAGAAAATCATTGAAACCATTCTTATAGCCATATTTTCGGAGAATTAAATATGCGATATAAATGGGCATTCCGTTGTGAAAGCTGTAGCGGTGGATCGGAATGCGAAAGTTCGAAGCATGTGGCATCAATCCTGTTCTTAGTTTTTTTCATTACCCACAACAATCTCGCTCGTATTTTCAATGTGAGTCAAATGAATATTTTTTGCTATATTTAATGATATTTCGTAGTTGACGATGAAATATACGGCCTGCAGTCGGGGCAAGGCAGAGTAATAATAGGTGGATTTCTTCTCAAGTTTATGATGTTTTTAAATAGCTTTAGTGGATTTAATTGTTAAAATTACGTGTTTTTTCTTAAAAGTTATAGCTTTAAAATTAAAGAAAGTAGAGTATGTGTTTTTTTTTTAAATTTAGTAATTAAATTGTTATTTGGAAGTAGATTTTTGTCTCATAAATACAGTAAGTGTTAGGACCTTCGGTTGCGGGTGCGACGGGCGTCGGGCGTGCGATCGTGCACGGCCGTGGACGGGCGTGCGGGTGGGCGCGCTGAACGATGGTTTGCGACACAAGTGCGATGATATGCGGTCAGCTTGCGACGATAAATACGACAAAACTATGCACACCGAAAAATGACTAAGTGTCATTCCTCACTTATACGCACATGTTATAAGAGTATACGAAGGTTTTATACGCATTCACATGGGGCATAAAATATAACAAAGCCGACATCATAAAATATTATGTGGAGGGCTTCATGACATAAGTTAAGTGGTCGGCCTTAAAGGTGAATAAGCATGATGCAAGCATATAAATAAAACATGTATGGAGCTCATAATCACCAACGATCTTCGCTCATAACTCTCGCATAAGGACAAGGGGAAAAGTGCGTAGTCTTGGAAGGATATGCGCATATCTCATGCGCATAAGAATTAAGGACTTCGTAAGTTGTCTTATGTGAACGGTTACGGTTTGAGGGAGTTCTAGTGTGCGGTTTTATGCAGGATTTGGTAGGGAGGTTGAGTGGCTCGGGTGAGCACTCCTTCTTATGCAAAGATGCAGGGAATGTTGTAAAAAGGCTGGTTTATGCCTTGTTGTAAAATTATTCTAAGTGTTGGCTTGAAGATTGTCAAGCATCACTTGTATTTGTACTATTGAAGAAAAGCTGTTATAATACATTGTTGGGCAGACTTTCTGGGAGTTGCCCCTCCCTTTGTACTTGATTATTGTTGATGTTCTCGGTTTATTGTACATGGTTAATAATTGAGAAGGGTCTTCACTAAAGTATAAAGGATAATGCTTTAGTTGGTCGTAAAAACGTAAACTAAGTATGTTAATGTTGGAGTAGGCGTAGCCCACGAATGTTAGTATTGTTAAAAAGAAAGCGTTCGATAGTGCCGCACCTCGCTACAAGTGGTTGGAAGACTACCGCAAGTGTAAGAGCGTGACAATAAGTAATTTTGTTTGGCCTTAATCTTAAAATTATATAATAATAATATTCATTTAAATTTATTAAAAAAACACACAATTTTTAAACCAACAAAGAAAAATATAAAATCAAAATCAATATTGAAATGTAGAATAAATAAGATATATTTATATATAAAGGTATACTCACATGGCCGCCGAATTGGGTGGTGACCCAGTGTGGCCGTGGCAGCACTCCATATTCCTCCTGGCACTCCTTCAAATAGGCTTTGAGATCAAATGGCAGCGAAGGAAACATGGTTGTACGTGCGTCCGGAGCGAGAGGGATGAACATTTCGGTGCACGTCTGGCAAATACAGGGAATTATTAATCACTGCATGCATGTACTAAGGAAATACAGATATTAGCAGGTAATTAATTTTTTTGGAAGTTTTTTCCATAGATTTTTCTGATTTAATTTTTTTAAAATTTGGTAAAAATTTATTGAAATTACAGGATTGATAAGTAAACTATGCATAATAAAACACTTATATTCTAATATAAATAAAATATTACAACCGCATAAAATATCATAATGAAAATATGTTTCTGATTAAATATATTATTAAAATTTAATATAACTCATATGATTTCAAAATTTTGACTAACTTTTATTCTGAAAATTGATTACATTAATTAATTCAAAGCATTACCCAAATCTTAATATAATTAATTCAAAGACATTCTCACATCACAAAAATCTAAAATCTAAAATATCACAATTTAATTTTTCTCTAAAACAACCCTTTTACTATGGATGGGATCTTTGATCGAGAAATTCGCAATTTTGTTAAAAAAGAAAAAACGTTAAAAACCTGCCAACCCCATCCACTGGGTGTTGCATTCCGAAAACCTAGATCCAAACAGCCGGAGTCTCCGTTAGCGTATTTCGCTCCAGCAGCTAATCGAGTAAGATTATCCGTGCCTGGAGCTTGACTATTAATTGCCCTGCATATCTGCATAATAATTAAATCACGATTTAACCCCAACACCTCAATCCTGCAGAATTCAACTCAAATTGGAAGATGGGATCATAAATTGGAGCAAATTAGAATGAATGTATATGTTATTACTGCTTTCACTCGTGGAAAACTGTACTGCGCTGCTACTTGGAATTCTTGGTAAATCCAGTAGAATAAGTCTACCCAACTGCTCAGAGATCTGAAAAACGCAATGTCAAGCCGGATTGTTAATTGCGTAAACATGGAGAAGTGAAGATTTCGTGTTAATTTGAGGGAAGATAGTTTGCGAAGACAAGAAGTGACGAGTAGTATACTCGCAGGTGTTGAAAAGTTTGGCCAATTTTTTCAGGCCTTCAGGTTGGGACGCAACTTTCTCCATCTCTGCCCACGATGCTTTGATGTTCTGATAACAGATCTCGCTCGCATCCTGCGGCAACCAAAATAGCGATGTGAATTAATGCAACTATTGTTATATTATGAATGGATTAATTTGAGAATTGCGTTGAGGCGAGATATGATACCCTGAAATCTTTGGTGACAACTCTGTCATACGCATCGTGAGGCGTCAAGTCTTCTAAATACAAAATGGGCGCAGAGGATGCGAGCGCGCCGATTGCGATGTGCGGGTACTTCAATCGCATCCACGCGGCCAACACTGCACACACAATCGTTCGTTAAGCTCGACATTAAGTGATTGTAAGATTTTTGAGATACACAGATCTAGATCTGCAAAACAATAAAAAGTTTGCAAGAGAAGGAAGGAATTGAGAAAGAATTGAGAAAAGAAAAAAAATTTGATTCTACAATATTAGTTTTGGAATAAATACATAAAAGCAACTAAATTAAGCTTAGTTGTACATGCAATAACTAAAGCTAAGTGTGATTTATCTTATGTTAATGTGTATATGTGCCACGTGCAAGCAATAAGTTAACTGGAGCTAATCTAGGTGCATGTACACCAAAACAGCTAGTCTAAGTGCATGTACACCAACACCCCCCCTTAAAGATAACTTAGGTGAGTGTGATGCAATCAGTGCACAAGCAATTTTATTTGAAGATTGAAGCAACAACAAAGAATGGAGTCTAAATTGGAGTTTCCACAATCGGCAATTCTCACTCCATATAATTATTTCGAATGGAAGCCAAAGATTCAACTTCATCTCAGAAGTAGAGGCTTATTTCGAATAACCATGGAAACGGAAGTTGAACCAACATCGGCAATGGAGAAATAGATAAACATAAGATGCCGAAGGCCTCGTCCATGCGATTGAAATATGTTGTTTTCTCCATTGCCGATGTTGGTTCAACTTCCGTTTCCATGGTTATTAGAAATAAGTCTCTACTTGTCAGATGAAGTTGAATCTTTGGCTTCCATTGGAAATAATTATATGGACTGAGAATTGCCGATTGTGGAAACTCCAATTTAGATTCCATTCTTTGTTGTTGCTTCAATCTTCTGAACCTGCAAATAAAATTGCTTGTGCACTGATTACAAATTCCTATGTTCTGATACCATGTAAGATTTTTGAGATACACAGATCTAGATCTGCAAAACAATAAACAAGCTTGCAAGAGAAGGAAGGAAGCCAGCAAGAATTGAGAAAAGAAAAAAAATTGATTCTCCAATATTAGTTTTAGAATAAATACATAAAAGCAACTAAGTTAAGCTTAGTTGTACATGCAATAACTAAAGCTAAGTGTGCTTTATCTTATGTTAATGTGTACATGTGCCACATGCAAGCAATAAGTTAACTCGAGCTAATCTAGGTGCATGTACACCAACACAGCTAGTCTAAGTGCATGTACACCAACAGTGATTCATTGCATTGCCATAATCATGTGTGTTTTGAAATATTTCGGGAGAGGAAAAATTATTGTCTATGTTTGTGGGGAGAGGTCGAAACTTACTTCCGCTGTATGATCCACCGAAGACCACCACCGGACAATCGTTGGCCGATAGGTTTTTCTTCAAATCAGTGATGAGAATTGCGTAATCTGCCAAGGCCTGAGAAGCAGTGTAATAGCCCAGAGTACTCGCATTCACGTACGACTCCTCTAGGCTGCCGAAGGGCATCGAAGTCCCATAATATCGGTGCTTCATTAAAAACACCACACAAAACACATGAATTCTGTGAAACAAAGCAATGAAATGAAATAGTATATATATAGAAACGCTATTATTTTTTAACAGAAAATAGCTTCGGTTCGTGTGGATGTTATTAATGCCACGGTTTATTTCACTGAGATTGGACCGGTAAAAAGACTGCAGAAAAAAATGCAGATTAGAATAAAACACATGGAATGTCTTTCAGTGTGGTTCTTGGATCTTGGATCGGGTATGTGAAAAGAGAAGATGGGGATGTGGAGCTTTCATAATAAACAAACCAGGTTATTATTGTTACTTCCGGTGGGAATGAGGAATCAACACAAAAAAATAGAGCTGAGATGTATAGGGTTTTGGGGAGTTCTATCTGCTGCAAAGGGAGTGGGAGCTGAGATTTATAGGGTTTTGGGGAGTTCTATCTGCTGCAAAGTGAGTGGCTGGGATTGAGAGGCTTCATGTATATGGTGATGTCAAAAATATTATTGATGGGATAAAAGAGCATAGTTAGTAGCTTTCATAATAAACAAACCAGGTTACTATTATCACTTTTAGTGGGAAGGAGGAATTGATACCAACAATAGAGTTGAGATTATAGTGTTGTGGGGAGTTCTATTTACAGCAAAGTGTGGTTGGGGATTGAGAAGCTACAGGTATATGGTGATGCTAAGGGTATCATTAATTGGGTAAAGGAGCACAATTAGTTTAATTTACCCATTTTATTCAATTGGATGAACAACTTAAAGGATTTAGTAAGCTTCTTTGAGCACATCCAATTTGATCATGTCTATAGAGAACAAAACATAACTGCCGATCATCTGTCTAAAAGAGGTTTAAAGAAGGCTCGAGATATAAAGAAAGCTCAGGTAAAATCTATTATGCAGTTCTTGAAAAAGATGTCAAAATCGAGGTTGACAGTCAGATCTATTATGCAACTCTTGAAAAAGATGTTAAAATCAAGGTTGACAGCATCATTTTCTTGTAAGAGGTTTCTCTGTTTTTTGTTTTATACTTTTGAGATATGGCAAAGAGGGGAGTTCCAAATTTTTGAGCTGGTAAGGAAAAGGAAAAGGAAAAGGAAAGGTACAAAAGATGGATCAAATAGTATAAATCAGAAACACGAGGATTTCCAGATTAGGTGTTTCATAATTTTTTTTTAGGTGTGTGACAATTTTTTCTTTGGGAGAACAATAGCAAGCATGGAGGTAATTACAGAAGATGTAAGGGTAGTAAATAGGATAAATAGACGCTTAAATATGATTGTTTTATGTATATGGTTGGGATAGAAGAATACTATGATTGCATGAAACTATAAAAATTTACTTCTCTTTCATTTTTATAATAAAAAAAGCATTAAAAAAAAAAAACACCGTTTTTATCTCTTGAAATATATATATATATAAAGAAACGAAATGAAATAATATCCATACACATGTTAGAGTATGGATTGAGATGAAACCGTATGTATATTAAAACAGAAAAGTACCTCGATAAAGACGATGAGCGCTTTGAAATTGGCAGCATGTTCAGTTATTATCCCAAAATCAGAGAGCTGAGATGTGATTTCTGACTCGGCACCGAGGCACACAAATATTGGAGAATTTTTTTGAGGGCCTCCCCAGTAAGTGTTATTCACTAGATATCTCTGCGGGAACGTTCGATATCCGTCTGGTTTGAAGGTAAAATGATCCAGAGTTTGCATGTAGTGATGGGTTGTTAACTCCAGAGAAAGGGGCCGCCTACGGGATTTGAGCTTCATCGCTGTTAATGAATGAAATCGCTTGCCTCCCATTAGCGACGAACTTGGAAACGGAGGATGTGGGGTGAAAGAATACGCAGAATCCAAGAAACACCCCACCAATATTAGAAATCTACAGAGCCGTCCAAGAGTGCAGGCCCCGGAGAATTCCATTTGTTCTGTGTGATCAACTAGTCCTCCCTCTGGGTAGTCGCTAATGGAGCCGCTAACGCCCAGAGCTTGAAGCGGGCAAAAGATGGTGATATAAGGACGATTTGCTGATGACGATGTAAACTGAAAACTGCCTAGCATTGTATGGCGGTACCCGCCGACGGGCATCCTTGGAAATGTTTGGAAATGTTCAAGCGAAACTTTAGGGTGACCAAGTCCAGATGCGGTACTAAAACTAAAACAAGTAAAAATGAAATGAACCAGTAAAAATGCTAAGCGCAGCCAACCAATTAATTGGTAGCCCGTCTCCTTATTTTTTGGGATGTCTATGTTGGGCACTTGCGCAATTTGTCGAGTTATGATTTCTGTTTCAACTGAATGAATCTAAATCCATGGATTTTCAAAACCACAATGTAAATTTGAGCAATGCCCGCTGGCATTGGTATTGTTTGCCCACAAAATGCATACATATTTGGACATGCGCTCTGGCGTTGTTTTGACTGCAAAATTCATATTTGGACATGCTCTCTGGCATTGTTTGGCTACAAAATGCATCATTGGACTTCCAATTGTGTGCCCCTTTACCTTTTGTTAGAGTACGGTCGACTTTGTTGAACTTGTAACGCGTGAACAATTTACCAACGTGCACATGAATGTTCAACGCTTCTCACTTGTGCAATGTATATTTACGCTGCAAGTTAAAATAAGTTGTGATTAGGCTTTATAGTCATAATTTTTTTAATAAAGTGTAGTGTGTTTAATGGGTAAGGATATGTGTTTTTTTTAAGAAGTTATATGTTCAAAATTAGAGGTAGGTAAAGTATGTATGTTTTCATAGATAAAGTATGTATGTCTTTATAGATAAATCCTTCAATAATCAAACTTGAGTTGGACTTGGAAACTAAATTTTATAATCTGGTTAGCACTTAAATCATTTTGCAAGATAAATCCTTCAACAATCAACTAAATTTTGTTATCTGGTTAGGAGTCAAATCATTGTGCCAGATGAATTCTTCAACAATCAAACTTAAACTGGACTTGGAAACTAAACTTTGTCAGCGGGTTCCCTTTTTCCTTAAAGTAAGAGATTTGGATGAAATGTTGGGAAAATAAAAGGTGGGTTATAAGTAAATGTAATTATGAGGAGAATTAGAGGTCTATATGTATAAAAAAAAAAATAAGATTATTTCATTTGTATATTTACAAATGAATGAGAGAAGAGTAAAGCTTCAAAATCAAGCTTGCGCTGGACTTGGAAGTAAACTTTGTGATTTGGTCGCTTTTTCTTTAAAGTAAGAGATTTGGATGGAATGTTAGGAAAATAAAGGGTGGGTTATAAGTAAAATGTATTTATGAGGAGATTTAGAGGTCTTATATGTATATTTTTTTTAAAGATTATTTCGTTTGTATATTTACAAATGAATGAGAGAAGAGTAAAGGTTTAAAAAAAGGCTTGGTTTTTGGAAAGAATAAGATTTATTTTTAAGTTTTGGATGTTCAAAATTAAAACAAAAATGACCATCACTTTTAATCTAATTTACGTAAGAGTCTTAAACTTTCAAGTGAACTTTTAAGATGGTAAAGTTTTAGTTAGAGAGCTCATTTCCTATGACTACATCAAAGACATGGAGGAGTTGATCTATTTTCCTTGAATCTAAACTTAGATCTTCAGTAAAGGGCTTCGTAATACAATTTTACTGGAGAGGGCAAGATCCTAGTGGAATCAAGAACTACCTTATGAATATATTCTATTTTCTTTTTTTTGTAAAGAGCTAGAACATTTAATGGCTACTCAAATCAAGTCAAATCATGCAATGAAACATTTTATTGTTTCATTTTGTAAAAAGCTAGAACATTTAATGGCTACTCAATTGAAGTTAAATCAAGGCGTAGAGAAAGTCCTAATTGCAATGGAAAGGCCCTAAACCCCTAGTGGAGCCTTAGGAGCCCCTAACATTTTCCAACACCATAAAGAAATTTTCAACCCACTGAAATGAAGAGAAGAATAAAATTGACAAGCGAAAAAAATGGGACTATCTTGTTATCCAAAATGGGACTATCTTGTTATCCACCCACTCCCCATCCCCTTAATTTCCCTAGTTTTCATCCCTACCAAGGAAGAAAAGCCCAATGTTTCCCTAGAAGATTTTTGCTCTTGCAACTTCAAATCACTTGTGAATATTGTTGAACATTCTTTCATTGTCCTTGTGATATCAAAATGTCTAGCCTATGAGAAATAATATAAAATAGTTTTGTTGAATTTGACTTTGGGTATGATTTGCATGAACGAAGGTCCAAAAAAGAGATAGGCCCATCTTGATGTTCTGAAGCAGATGCAATGTTAAACACATCCTCATGCAAACCAATATTACAGTGAGCAACAATGTAATGAGTTGATTCTGTGAGTTACCTTTTTCTTGTTCTGGAGACTTTCTTGTTTCTTCTTATTCTTTGATCTTCTCCCATGGAATTCTGCATGTTTTGGCTTCATGTCCTTTTCTTCCATAATCATAAATCATATCTATTTTTATGATTTCATCTACCCCCCTCGCCTGAAGTTGCTTCTACCATGTCCTATTTTTCTACTATCTGCTCTGGTAGAATCAATGTTTCCTTTTCGGGCAACCCATAGTGTAACAACCCTGGTGAAAAGTTCATTGTAATAAAAGTTAATAAAGGAAAACTAAGACCACAGGTAAGGGACACGTATTCCAAGCTGAATGTTGGGAAAATATACACTAGTGGGCATCACTAGATGTGTGTTTGGCTAGGGAAAATTGGAAAATGCTAAGGCAAAGGCATTAAAAGACAAAAAGGCATTTTGGCACATTAATTTATGAAAATAAAGGAAAATAGGAGAAAAGGAAGTAAAAGGTCACAAGTTGCATGTGAGGAGGAAATTAAAGGAAAATAATGGAAAATGAAGAAATTAGAGGCATCATGCATAAAAAGGCTTCTGAGGATTAGTTCATGGCTTTTGTCAGTTCAAGTTTGGAGCTCTCTCATTATTCTCTCTCTCTCACTCACTCCCTTGGTCACTAGAGTTTACTTGGAGCACTCTAGTTTGGAACAAGGAAAGGAAAAACAAGAAAAGGAAAGGAAAGTAGGATCAAGCAGCTTCAGTAGGAATACTTGCAGGTAACCTTTTGCACGTGTTATTTCCTAGCTGGTTTGGACATGTGTGGATTTTCACGTTGGTGTATGGTTCTCTTGATGTTGGTGGCATGGTTTTTCCAGGTTATGACAGTGGATCTCGGCATAGCCTAGCCTTTTTCTGGATCCATGGTATGTTGGGATGTTATTTTGGTTTTTGAGCTTTGGAATTGCCGGATGGATATCGGAATCCGGTGCGGAGGTGGTCTCAAGGTTCATTCCCAAAGGCATAGGAATCCCTTGACTGGTTTTGGTGGGCTAAACGGTAAATCCTGAGGGAGCAGTCTTGGTTTAGGGCCTAGGGATCCAGGTTTGGATTGCAGCAAAGCCTAAGAGACAAGGAGATGGAAAATTCCTCAAGGATAGTGATGGATTCCGGAAGTCATTCCAAGTTCAATTCGGTTGTGATCAAAGCACCTATTTTGGTGTGATCACGGTTTGATGAGGGTGGAGGTGGTTTAACCTCTGGATTCCCTTGGTTTTTCTTTGATTGGTTTTTCTATGAGATCACACATTCATGCTTTGAATATGACACAAGGGTGACTGGTTGAAAGAAATGATTTGGTTCAGCGATGTCTGTGGTCGGGTGGTACGTGGAAGTCCCAAACCTGGTCGAATTTGCCTATGATTAATAAAAGCTAAGTTCTCTTACTTTTGCACTGATTTATATGTGGATTTAATGGCGGTCATATCGTTGATATTTATATGGTTTTATATTGGTTATAAGCATGGTTGAATGACTGGTTCATGTCATGGTTATTTCATATATTTATTTGTAACGGTTAAATGCATGGATGCAAAACCTAATTGATGATGTAGTTGTTCAATGGAGAAGTAGGTGATCCTTCTGGTTATGTTTCATAAGTTGTTTCAGTCATTTATGCTTTTTCTTGTATCCTAGACCTATAGGTTGCATTGATGCCAAGTGTTTGACATAATGTCAGTCCTAGTTGGGGATGCTGATTGATTAGCATTGTTATCATGTTTTTAGTGACTTCTGGAAGTTACAACAAGTTCTGGGAAGAGGTCAAGATTCTAAGCTAGAAAAGTGGCTTAAATCCCGGGGTCGCTGGCACAGAACTAGTAATTTTGTTCCACAGTCATTGGCAGGCAGGCCTGTGAGAGGGACTTTGGATTTCTGGTCACTCCCTTGCCCATAACATGAGAGAGAATATGGCCTAAGAGTTGTAGAATAATAGTGGGACCCAGGGATAGGTTTTCTCAGTGGATGAATTGTATCCTGAGGGTTCTGTTGATGATGTTGGATGACTATAGGTGATGTTCCATCAATTCCATTTCCTTAAGGTGACATAGGAAGTCGAATTTGATTGTAGTAGCATCTCTCCTCATGTTTACCCCGGTTTGCATGGTTACTTTAGGTAGACCTTGGAGGGGGTGTTGCACATACAATCTCTTCAGTGGACTATGATGCTTGACTCTTCTTTCCAAAAGCTTTTTCTCTTTCTACAACCTTCTCAACCAGGGAGTCAAATCTTATGTTTTTAATCTAACCATTTTCTTGTAGGGATTCAAGATAGTGAGAGTAGGTAAGATAGAGGGCCATTATAAAGGTTGTGAGAGGAAAATCTATCTTAACTTCAGTGGCATATATGCCATGCATGATAGGTTTAATTTCTAAATCTAGTTCCATGGGGTCATCTGTCAATTCAAGATTAAAATGATTCACAAGAAGTTGTATGAGTTCTAATTCTGAATGAGAATCATATAGATATTTTAAATTTTTAAGTGCACCATATAATCAGTGACTAAGAAAATATATTTACTTACCTCATTTCTTACTGTCACATTGATGAGGGAAAAATCTTTCTTGTCCTTGATTTTCCAAATGGAAAGTTCCCTGACAAATGTAGGCTTGGTTGATCCTTCATGTTTTAGCTTCACTTCTGATCCAAATTCATCGTCATCCTTTTCTTTGAATTCTCCTTCACAAACTTTTTCCCATAGATTGTTTAAAATGAGTGTGCTCTTTATCTTTCTAAGCCACTCTGTGTACTTTTCCTTACTGGTTAAAACTACGCCAACTATGGAATTTAGTGAATACATTTTGCAACCAACAATACTTGAACAAATTTGAAAAATAATTCTTGATTATATCAAAATAGACTTGCAAAATATCATTAATAAATGGTTCTTCCATTATAATTCATCTCAAAAGCCTAATTCTTTTGATTGTTTCAAATTGAAACAACATCAAGAATTGATATTGGCATCAAAAGATATTTGAAAAATCATGGCAAATTTTCTAAAGAGTAAATGAATTGTAAAACTTAGAACTCCTACTTTTAATCCTTTTATAACCAGGTTAGTATCATGACCGCTTTACTAGATCTCATGCACGATGTAACCTTCCCCTAATTATGCCATAATCATGCCAATGGTTATGACTAAAGCATCAACATTAACACGGAATACCCAATCCCAGTTTAGAAATATTAAAATGAGCCCATAATCATTAATTTATCTTTCATAAAATATTGATTTTTTTTGGAATTCTTCTATCTAAATAAAAATTGTATATAGACTTACGTTGAAAATGAAGCACATATTGGAAGTGGAATGGTCTACACATATTGGAAGTGAAATGGTTTTTTCCTGCTTTTTGGAATTCTTCGCCTCCAATTTTTCTACCCCTGCTATGCAAGATTCCAATTCAGAGTCTATCGGTCTGACGTGTTAACATCCTCTCTCCAAATCCTGCTAAATTTCTCTAGTGTTTCATTGGTTTGATTACCTCCCATAAGTCAAAATTGATACATCAACAACTGTTTGGTGTGGATTGAGGTTGTAGTAAATTTTTAATTTCTATAGCAATGCATCTGGACGTGGAACACTATGTAGATTAATGTTTCTCTCGAAGAGTTCCTATTTGTCGTCAAAATCAACAATAGCAATGGCGTGGGTATGATAGTAGTGGAAAGGGGTGAAAAATAGCATCGAAGTGGCTCAACCTCAATGCTTGATCACTTGTCCAAATAGATTGAAAACTCCTTTCATTCACACCATTGTGTATCCCAACCTTTTTGCGGTGTCCATGTATCATGGAACATACAAATTCTCAATCAATGGGTGTGACTCAAGCACTGAGAGCGAAACATAATCATATGTAAGAGTGAATAGAATAGAGGAGGGTAGAAGTAGGAGGAGGGAAAAGGATCACTCGGCTCTGATACCATGTCAGACTGAGGATCGTGCAAATTTTTAAAACATTACTCGTTAATGAAAGACACAAATTTATGACAAGGTGGAATGGTTCTCTAACAGCATGGCTTGCTAGCTTTCCCAACAAAATATATGTTACATATTTAACTAGAATTATTATTTACCATAACCTTGGAGGATTATGTTAGAAATATGTTGTCATTGCTAGAAACAAGGTGGCAACAGGTGGCACATGTGTCAAAGAGATGCCTCAGAAGATTAGGTTCCAGGAACAAGAAGAAGGTTGAGGATAAGCACCATTGCAGTAATGATGCAGAGACTTTGGAGCCAGTTATGGAGCATCAAATCAACTCAAATTCAATTGAAACCCACGTGGATGGAAAGAGCTCAGAAAAATATTTCTAGTGATATGTGGAAGTTCAAAAATGGTCCCCTTGTTTGTGATATAGAGCCATTCAAATTTGTTTGACCCGAAATCAAAGTTTAGAAGGCTCAAACCCTAAAACCCTAGAACCTTGGAACCTCGAAAGGTCCGGAAGCTAGTAATTTTACTAAGGATAACATTGAGCCAGGGGAGCAGACCTGAAAACTCAAAACCCTGGAAGCCTGGAAACCTGAAACCCCAGAAGTATTTTAAATTGGAAGTCAGGATTATGTGTTTATGTGGGACTAAGAGTGTACCAAGTGTTTGATAAACAATGGATGGACGTGTAGTGGAAGCATAGAGTATTGAGCCATACCCAAAAGCCCGCAAGCCCATAACCTTTTAAGAATTAGAATTTTACAAGAGCGTCGAGTATCTGGGTAGCCAAGCTCCACTCTAGAGAGCATATATATGTGGTGCAAGAGTATCCAAAGGACATTGCACAGAGGTATTAAGTTGGGCCATGCCTAAAACCCTGGGATCCTATAACCTTTTAAAGAATTAAAATTTTACAAAAGCGTCAAGCAGAGGGGGCTCGGGCATTAAAGTTGTTGCTTGGTGATTTTGTGTGTTTAAAAACCAAGGGCCTGACAAAATTAACAAAGGATATTGAGCCCTCTTAGGTACAAAAATGGATTAGTGCCTAAAGGCCTAGCCAGTGGTCATGAAACCCACTCCTATGGCAGGAAAGCAGGAAGGTGTTAGTCCAAAAGGAGCTAACGGCAAAATTCAACAGGATTGGTAGTAATTTTCTTTTATAAAATAATAGGGTCGTGAAGCAGTTTTGGTAGCATGTTTTGAAACAAAATATTAAAATGCCTTTGGAATTATAGTAAAGTGTAATGAGCATATGCATGGATGAACTCGTTGGAAACTATTTTTGGCAGTGTTTATTACTAGAGCCTTTGGGATTTGGCGGAATGAGTCAACAACTTTAGTTTAGTGGCAATGTTTCGCAATTAAGCCAAACAACAGAATGTTAATTGCATGAATGAGTTGGCATCTTGATTTGGCACTAAAAGAAGACTTGGAGTTTTGATAACAACATAAACTATTAAGAGGTAGATTTATAAGTGTTGACAAATCTTGAGGTTCACCAAAATTAGAAAAGCCTCGCTAAAACCTGTTAAAAGACCATAATGCTAAAATAAGCAAATAAATAGTGGTTTAACTCAGAGTTTGAATTTAAACTGGAGATCAAAGTTTGAAAACTTGATGAACACTGTCAGAGGACAATTTGTGATCAGGACAAAGGAAAACATAAGGATGCATGCAAGATTACAAGTGAAGTTAGAAAAAAGCATTGAAGCCAAAAATATTAAGCCAAATTCTATATAAGTAGGCATGAGCAAGTAGGTCGATGATAAGTCTTTGTGTGGAGAATTTTGTGTGAGGTGAAGTTATTGGTGTTCTCAATAATCATAGATTTCTAATGGTATTGGTGATCAAGGATAAAAATGATTTATTTTGAAAGAAGAGAAGGCATTCATGACTCTATTATGAAAATGGATGAAAGATGAACCAACGAGTGTTAAGCAAGTTGTATCTTGTAGATCAAGGGTTGGTGCTCCTTCTAGTAGGTGTTCGTAAATATTTGGGGTTGTAGATCCATTAAATTGTAGCTAATAAATCAGAGAGTTGTAGCTTCTTGCTAGTTATAGCCAAAGAATTGTAATTGCAAGTTGTAGCTTACCTTGTGAAGCAATTAAAGAATAGTTTTGAAGAATTTATGTGTTCCTTGTGTGTTCCATTGTAATTGTTGATATTGTTTTATGTCATACTAATTTCAATTAATTGTTGAAGTACTTAGTGGTTTCCTAGTGTTCTCACACAAGTGAAAGGAAGTTTTTGAAAGTGGTAAAGTTCTACAATACTGATTCACCCCATCTCTCTGTATTATCCTAGTTTCCAACAATTGGTATTAGAGCCAAGTTTACTTCAATTTAGTTTAGTAGATAGAGAAAATATCAAGGACCATGAAAAACCAGGAAGGAGGATTTACCAATAGGGCACCTATGTTCAATGGAACAAATTATGTGTTTTGGAAAGTAAGGATGAATGCATACATTCAATCACGTGGAGCTTATGTGTGGGACATTTTGGAAGAAGAATATAAAAAGCCTATAACAATGAATACTGAAGATCAGATGATGGATTTCACATGAAATTCTAAAGCAATGAATGCCCTACTTCTTGTTCTACCTGACTCAGAACTTGTCAAATTAATGGACTACACATCTGCCAAATATATCCGGGACAAGATGAGTAATTTTTATGAAGTGTTATCACCAAAAAATTGATTATTTAGCATTATTTACTAGATGGATCGAAGTACACCATGTAAAGCCAATTTTACCATAGTAAAACTACTTTCAGTATCTAGCAAAAAAACATTGTCGCTGTTGAATGTTGATCTGCACAACCCTAGCCTGAAGATCAGAACACGCAGTGGCCTCCTGCTACTGAGGCCTAGGTCTGATGGATCCTCTAGAGGACGGAGATCCCCCCCCCAGATCGCCACCAGGAAACTGAGTAAACAGCAAAAGCATTCGCCTCTCTCATTTCTGCAATGGGTCTGGCCAAAAATCGACCGTCAATAACCAAGTTTGTTAAAAGATTGGAAGATATCCCTGAAATTTCCCTTCCCCCTGCTCTCCCTCGTAGAGCAGCTTTATCCTTGGTCAAGCGTGGATTAGTTGGGCAATTCACTAGGTTATGTTGCTCACCTAAGACGGTCCAGAAATGGGTTGAAAGGAACTGGACTGTGTCAATAAATGGGAAAATATCAATCAGGTTTGGCGGAAGAGGATACTACACCTTCCACTTTGAAACCAAGGAGGATCGCGATCTGATATTTAGGAACGGCCCATACTTCATGGATACAAGAGGACTGTATCTGAACTTATGGACACCAGATTTTGACCCAGAAATGGATGGGCCCAGCGTTGTCCCAGTCTGGGTTAGGCTGTTGCACCTTCCTCTTCACTCTGGGTAGATGACTCAATCAAAGTTATAGGAAATGTAGTAGGGAAATACATAGATAGGTGTGAACCATAGAAAAATATGCATGCATGCGCTAAAATTTGCATAGAAGTGGATCTAGGAAAAGGGCTTCCGAAGGCGATCAAAATCAAAGTGGATCAATGGACGCACATTCAACAGCTGGATTACGAGCAAATCCCTTTTAAATGCAAGGTATGTCACGAATACGGTCATTTTGCTAATAGATGTACAAAAAAAAAGAAAATGAAAATGCAAATGCAGAAGGCCCAGAAAACAAATGGGTGCAGGCTAAAAGGAAGAAGACATCCAATAAACAACCACCTCACTCTTCATCACAACCTCTCACCCCCTCTGATCACCTCCCTTCATCTCCAAAAGCAGACAACACCTCTTCTCTTATTAGCCTAAATCATTTTGGGCCATTGGATCCACAGCTCCCTCTTCCCCTAGATCCCCCTGCCCATACCCACAACCCCCCAGCATCCCCTCCAATCTCAAACACTCAATCTCCACCACACCCTTCAATTGACAAAATTCTAAAAATAAATCAGTCAAAGGAAACTTTTCAAACTACGGAACATAAAAAAAAAGAGGGAAGAAAGTCAAACAAAGAGCTGAGGGATGAAGTTGCAGCAAAGGAAATGTCATTAGGTACGCAACAACCAATGGACTCCTTTTTGGGAAGAAGCTCAAGAAACAACGATAAAATCCAACAGAGAGGGAAAGGTCCCTTGCACCACCCAACAAATAAATAATGATAGTGGTCTCCTGGAATTGTCAGGATTGGGATCATCCTTTAAAGAAAACACCACAAGAGACATACTGGCAAAAGAAAATCCAACATTCTATGATTCAGGAGACCAAACAAATACCCAAGAAACTGAAAAAAAAAATAATAAAAGAGTTAAAAACTATGAAGGGGAAGCAATTCAGCCTATAAGAGCTTCAAGCGGAATCTGCACAATATGGAAAAAAGGAGATTGGGAAATGATACAAAAAAAGAAGGATCAACAATGGATACAAACATATCTAAAGCAAAAAAGCACAAAAGAGAAGTATAATTTCATAAATATATATGCCCCCAATCATTACAAGGAAAAAGAGCAATGTTGGAACACCATAAAGGAAGCATTAAATGAAATACAAACTGGGAAAATAATCCTTGGAGGGGATTTAAATCTGGTAAGAAGTATAGATGAGAAGTTTGGAGGGACATATCACATAGACCCATCTAGGGACGCTCTGGAAGAAATAATGGAGCAATACAATTTAATAAACATACCCCAAATAATGGAAAATATACCTGGAGCAACAAAAGAGTGGGAAAAAATAATATTAAAGAAAGGCTTGATAGAATTCTAATTCAATAAAACATTGCAGCAGCCTACAACTCAATTAAATCAAAAATTCTTCATACCACGGCATCATATCACAAGCCGATGGCAATAATGATGGGAAAAATGGAAAACCAAGGACCCATTCCATTTAGATACAGCCCAATATGGGACAGCAATATAGAATTCAGCAAACTAATCAAGGAAGCATGGGAACCAAGAATCTCGAGGTCACCCCAATATATTTGGGAAACAAAATTAAAAAATTTAAGAGCCAAGCTCAAGGAATGGGCAAGAGTAAATGAAACAAAAAAAGAAAGAAAGGAAAACAGAGCTGTAAAATAAAATGGACAGCATACAAATTGAAAAAATAAAATAAAGAAGAAGACAAGAAGGATTATTTAAGAGATAAGGAGATTTTCTAGAAAATATACAGGGAAAACAGGAAAGAGGAAGAAGAGGCCAGACTGAAATCCAGAAGCCTTTGGCTCAAGGCAGGGGATAAAAACACAACCTTCTTTCACAACACCATCAAAATAAGAAGAGCAAGAAATCAGATAGAAAAAATTCAAGTGGACGGACAAGAGGTCAAAGGTGCAGAGGAACTAAAAAAAGCAACCCACAAGCATTTTAAAAAATTGCTTTCAGCCAGTGAAGACACAGTTGAGTATGAAATCTTTCTTCAGCATACAAAAAAAAATCAAAAAAGAGCAAAATTCAGAAATATGTAAAGAGATAACATAAGAAGAGGTAGTGGCAGCCATATGGAGCCTACATCTAGACAAAGCCCCAGGGCCAGATGGTTTTACCATAGCTTTTTACAGACTTCATTGGAACATAATAAGAAAGGATTTCTTAAGAATGGTGAAGAGCATCTTCAAAAAAAAAAAATTGGAAGCAATACAAAATCCTCTTATCTTGCATTAGTCCCAAAAGAATCCAACCCCTCCACTTTCAATAGATTTCATCCCATCTCTCTTTGCAAATCCTACTGTAATATAATCACTAAAATAATTGCAAATAGAATCAAAGAAGTTCTTGCAACAATAATATCTGAAAATCAAGGAGGTTTTGTGCCCAACAAGCAAATCATAGATAATGTACTTATTGTACAGGAAGCAGTACATTCCAACATGCAAAGAAAAGAAAAAGGAATCATTATCAAACTGGATATGGCAAACGCTTTTGATAGGGTCAGCCTCCCATATCTAGTGGTAGTTCTCAAAAAACTTGGATTCTGTTATGAAACCAGCTCAAGAAAAGATAGAAAAGATAGATCAACGCCTTAGAATTCAGCCTCTTCAAGGGGCAACCTCCTTTACATTACATAAATGAACAATTCTTGGATGATACAAATGAAAAGACCTCCTTTCTATATATAGGAGTCTAAGGGGTCATAATATAATCAGAGCCGACATAACAATAATAATGTAGGGGCACAATAATAACAATAGTGGGTTTCTATGGGGCACAATAGTAACAATATGGGCACTACATGGGTACATCAATATAATAAGTGGGTTGTACTAATAACAATAAGGGGTTACACTAGTAGTATAGGGGCCTAACATGCCCCTCTCCTTCAAAAAGCATTGTCCTCAACGCTTGAGTAGTTCTTGATGCTTCTGTATAAAATTCTTGTCCTCCCATGTGGAATCTTCAGCGGGTAAGTTCTTCCACTTGATGAGATACTCTGAAATTGATCGATTTCGTAGCTGTCGGGTTCTTTTTTCTGTGACTGCTCCAGGTTCCAATATGATTTTTCCTTCCTCTTCAATTTCTGGCAATATTGTTTGAATTGGGATCTTTTGCAACTTTTGAATAAGTGGCCATACTTCTTCGTCCTTCTTCCATTCATCCCTTGCTTCGTTTATCCAATCTGGTTGGATAATAGAAATAGCATAAAACAATTCTTCCACATCCTCATCCTTGAAGAGTCTTCCCATTTGGTAAGGTTTCCATTTTTTAAGTGCATGTAGTATTGCCAACATTTCCTTCTCATAAATAGCTTGCTTGAGATGTAGCTGTAAAAATACCCAATCACCTACATCAAAACATTTTTCACTATGATGTTGATCTACCTGTTGTTTCTTTTGATTTTGCACCGAAGTGGCGTTATCCTTTAAAAGTTGGAGAACTTGTTGTTGATGCTCGATGTGATCTTTCACTGCTTGAACCTTTTTCTTCTTGATATGTCCTTCTATCTCTAGAGTCTGAGGAGTGGTAATTTCTTCCAATCCTTTACAAGATATGGTCGGATTCATTTCTTGATGCTCGATGTGATCTTTCACTTCTTGAACATTTTTCTTCTTGATATGTCCTTCTATCTTGATAGTTTGAGGAGTGGTAATTTCAACCAATGAGTTACAAGATATGGTTGGATTCATTTCTTCTTTCTCGATGTGATCTTTCACTTCTTGCACCTTTTTCTTCTTGATATGTCCTTCTATCTTGAGAGTTTGAGGAGTGGTAATTCTTGCCAATGCTTTACAAGATATGTTCTGATTCATTTCTTCTTTCTCTGGGTGAGGTCCTGGCGTATATCTTCTTCTTTTGATGTTTCTTGATCTTTTTCTTCCTCCTCTTCATATTCTATGTAAAATAATTTCTTCTCAGCACACTTATGACCTTTAGTGCATTTGCTATCACAATTGTAACAAAGCCCTTTGTCTCTTTTTTCTTCCAATTTTTGTGGTGTAACCCTTGTAGGTTGTGGAAGGCTAGGAGAAATAACACTTCTATCTTTATAGTTGTGAGGGGTATGCTTCTTGGTTTCCATAGTTTTTCTTTCCACTATGTCACAAAGCTTTTTTACTCTTTCCAATTGTTGTGGTGTTGCTCTAAAGAAGGTGTTGCTCTTTGTATCCTCATAATGTGCTATCATTTCCTCCGTGAAAATTGACCATGTAACAAGTTGTTTATGAGAACAAAGCCCTTCATACCATAAAAATTGATCCGGTTCTAGATATGAAGATGCAATACATACCTTTTTGTAACAGTGGTACACCATGTAGATCAAAATATTGCTCCATCTGAAGTATCCAATTTACCAGATCCTTGCCATCAAACTTCTTCATCTTGCTTTTTTCTTGATTTTAGGAGCTCGATCTTGAAACGACTGTAACTCTATACTTCCGGATCTTTAAGTTCTAAAATTTCGACTTGCAGTAGCCCTCTATGTCCTCTTTCCAATGCCACCAGTCTGACCCAAATTGGATTCTCCAAGGAAGAGTTATGTGAAATATCCCATAGTGACTTGATTATAGACTAGTTCAGTAGAGCGAACTTGTACAAGGTTCCACGAGTCACTGTTTCGACCTTTGGCTCTGAAAATGCCTACAAGAAACTACAGTCTTTCCTCTTTCTGTAACATCTTACGAAATTTCAATCCGATGCTCAGAGAGAAAGTTATGACGATTTTCCCCAGTTCACCTGTTTGGAATGTAATTAAGGAGTCTGCAAAAAGACCAACTTCCTCAGATCATATCTCCGCAAATATAGCGCGAAAAGATCTGAAATTCGGACCTGAGGTTCAGCGCGATTTCTTCTCAAATGGGGTTTTTTTGCAACTTCTGAAACGTCACAAAAAAAAAAAATTATAGCGAAAATTCCACGATGACCTGTTTGGAGCAGCGAAACCCTAGAATCCAAATCTCTGATACCAAAAGTTATGAAACCAGCTCAAGAAAAGATAGAAAAGATAGATCAACACCTTAGAATTCAGCCTCTTCGAGTGGGCAACCTCCTTTACATTACATAAATGAACAATTCTTGGATGATACAAATGAAAAGACCTCCTTTCTATATATAGGAGTCTAAGGGGTCATAATATAATCAGAGCCGACATAACAATAATAATGTAGGGGCACAATAATAACAATAGTGGGTTTCTATGGGGCACAATAGTAACAATATTGGCACTACATGGGTACATCGATATAATAAGTGGGTTGTACTAATAACAATAAGGGGTTACACTAGTAGTATAGGTCATTCACGCTTGCATCACAACTCCATGGATCGCTCCTCTAATAAATGGAAGGCCCAGTGAATTCTTTCAAAGCACAAGAGGCCTCAGACAAGGATGTCCACTCTCCCCCTTCCTATATATAATAATGGCGGAAACTTTAAGCAGAACATTGGAAAAACAAAGAAAAGAAAGAAATATTACTGGGCTAGGAATAGCAAGAAGAGTAAAGACCATAAATCACTCTTTGTTTGCGGATGACACTCTATTATTGGGAGGGGCCTCTACAATAATTGCAAGAATATTTAAAAGAATTTTGGATGAATTCCTATAGGTTTCAGGTGGGCTCTTAAACAACACAAAATGCAGAATATATGGCTAAAATACCTCTCCCAAAACCATGCAAAGGATCTCACAAATCCTAGACATCCCCACACAGGAAAAATGGACTCATTTCTTTTATTTGGGACTCCCCATCTCCAAAGAAAATTTGAAGTTAAAACTATGGACCAAACAGATTGAAAAATGAAAAACAAAATCCAGAGCTGGGGAATGATGCGGCTAAATATGGCAGGGAGGGTGATATTAATAAAAGCACTTCTGGCAGCACTTCCAATCTACCAATATGCAATAATCTTGCCTCCAGCAAGTGCCCATAAACAAATGGATTTAATCCTAAGAGGCTTTTTATGGTAGGGAGGGAAGCAAGAAAACAAAAAATTCAGTTTGGTCAGGTGGGAACAAGTAGTACTACCTTATGAACAAGGAGGCTTATCAATTCGGCTACCTGGTCTCATGAACGTTGCGTTGGGAATGAAAATAATATGGAGATTGATCACAGGAAAAGAGAGCTAGTGGAAAAAAACACTTGCCTCAAAATACATGGACAACAGTAGGAGAAGTCTGCTGAATGGAAATATCCCATCAAGACAGTGTACTCAAGTCTGGAATCTCGTAAAAAAGACAATCCCTCTAATGAGCAATCATATTTCCAAAATCCCGGGTAACGAAAAAACAATATCGATTTGGGATGATAGAATTATGGGGGAAGAACCTTTAAAAACTCACTCAGAACTTGAGGGCATTCAAAAATGGATGAGAAGAAAAGGCCTTAATACACTTCACTCGATTTCTCTATGGAATCAGAGAGAATGGTAATAATGGCATCATAACTGAACAATCCCTGCAAATCTGAAAGTGCAATGGGTCAAAATAAGGGAGATTCTTAAAGGGACATCACCCATAAGCCATGATGAAGAAGATGACTTCCTTTGGGACCCAAGTGGTGGGAAATATACAGTCAAGGCTGGGTACAAAATTTTACAAGATCAACCAAACCAACAAGACTGGTGTCTCTGGAAGACAGTTTGGAAATTTGAAAGTCTACCAAAGATCAAAATCTTCATCTGGACACTCTTAAAAGGAAAGATCTTAACAAGTGAAAACTTAAAAAAAAGGTTTCCAAGGTCCTTCAAGATGTCCAATGTGCTTGCAGGCAGAAGAAACCATTCAACATTTATTTCAGGACTGCACTTTAGCCAAAGAGTGTTGGCAATAGCTAATAAGCCCTCTTGAAATCAATCTAAATTTCGCAAAGCCTTTGTTGGAACTTCTCCAAGTCTGGGAGAAGGCCTACCCATACATAACAAAGAAAAAAGTGACGATACAGAGGATTTGGAAATGCATCCCAGTGGTTCTTTGTTGGCAAATTTGGTTGATGAGAAATAAAAGCATTTTCAAAAGCCAGACTCCAAGAATAGGGAAAATTCTTTCAAAAACATGGGGTTTAACTTCTGAAATTTTAAATGTTAAAGGAACAGCAGCAACAACCTACAACATTCTCCAACAAGAAGAAAAAGACTAGCTCAACAAAGCCATAATAAATAACAATGGTCAAAAAGGACAAAAGAAAAAACCTCCTGAGCATAGCTAGAAAATGAGACTAAGTGAAGAAGAATTCACAACATGGAAAAAAATCAAAAAAGACATTGTCTTTACTTTGATGGGACTTCAAAACATAACCCCGTGAAAGCAGGGGCAATGGGAATCATCCTCGATCTGGATGGGAAAGAAAGTGTTACTTATGAATGGGGACTAGGAGAAGTTTCAAACAATAATGCAGAAGCCTATAGACTGTTAATGGGGACAATAATAATCAAAAAAAGAATGATACAATACCCCATTATAATAGGAGACTTAGCCATAATAATAGAAGCAATGGCTCGAGACAAAATTCCCAGAAACGAATTCATGAACAGAATATACAGGAGAATCAGGAAGAATTTAGAAGGTTCAGGAGAAGTGATGTTTAGACATATACTAAGAATTCACAACCAATAGGAAAACCACTATACTAATCAAGCAGTTAAAATATTAGTAGGCAGCACTTGGGAAAACAAAGAGGAATCTTACACCTCTGTTGTATAAGTCCACCCAAAGGATAAGAAGCATGAATATTTTCAAAAAGAAGAAACAGATAGCACTCCCAAAAGTGATAATCAAAAAGAAACAAGATTTCAACAAAAAAAATATCTATGCAAAAACAATCAGATGGTCACGAGAATCCTTTTTAAATACATGTGAAAATGCATTATCCATCGCAGCTCCAATCTCAAGCATACTTGTATGCTTCACTCGCCTCTCCCCGTCTCTCCCATACACCAAGAATATTCGCCCTCATTGAGTTCCCTCCCAACTCCTCCTCAGTGCACAGGTAACCATTATCAAAGCTCAACTCTCTTATATCACTCTCGCCCTTTGGTTCTCCAAATTGTCCTCTCTTCAATTAAGTTCTCAACCAGCTCTAGATCGGTCACAGTACAAAACTACAATCGCTCCTCTCAATCTGTTCACCCCTCCATTATAAAATTCCACCGCCCTCTGTTTACTACCATCATCTCAGCACTGCCCCTTTTTGTTTGTAATCCATCTCCCCAGGATCGCCAACATATACTCTCTCCAGTAAGCAAGAAATATCTTCATTGCAAAAGACTAGAAGGCAGCCGCAGTAAAAGAAGGACCAACACAGGAAATATAAGGCACGGGAAGCACAACAACATAAGGAACAACAAGCAGTTCAAGAGGAAAAAGAAGGAAGTGAACCAAATGGAATTCAACCCCATAGAAAAGGAAGCAAGGAATGATGCATGCCCAGCATGCAAAGAAAACAAATTTATGATTAGTAGACTCCAAGAATCGTTGAAGGACATCAGGTCTAAAATGAGAATGGAGTATAGCTATTAGAAGAGGAACATGGAAATTCATAAAGAAGAGGTCATGGCTCTTAAAAACAAATGAAAACATTTAGAGGAGGAAGTGACATACTTCAAAACCAACACCGTGAGCCAAGAAGGTGAAAACTCTGTTTGCTATGATAAGAAGAAACAACCCTCTCAGGAGCAGTCAGTCTACAAACCATGAAAATTCATTAGAGAATCAATTTTATGTAAATTTGCTTTACAAGTATGTCAATATGTTAGGCAGTATTCTAGAATAGCTACAGAAATCTATGAATTTTTTAATATAAGCACAGGAGAAGGGACTGTGTTCCCAGCATATTCCCATTGCTTAGTTTCCACTTATGCTATAGTCGATTGTAATAGGAGCTTTCTCCATCCCAACTTTTGGTAATATATCCACTATCCGATCTTGTTAAAAATAAAAATGTTTTCACTATGAGAAATTACCTAATAGACCACCTTTATTAAGTAATTTATAGTTGAACCCATGAAGAATAATTAAATAAATCACTATTTATTTGATTTTCTTGTAGGAATAATTAATTAAACCATTGTTTTATTATTATTCCTTGTTAAATTTGACCCAATCATGAAAAATAAGCAGATAAATCATTATTTTTCTTATTTTTCTTTAAGAATAACTAATTAATCATTAATTAATTACTATTCTTTGTTAAATTTGACTAAATCCCTTTGGAATAATTAAATAAATCATTATTTGTTTATTATTCATTAACTAATTCCTTGAGATAATAAAAAAAATCATTTATTTATTTATTATTTCTAAATAAAAATTTAAATACTTTTTCCCTCCTAAACAGATATAATAAAATATTTCAAGTGTTAATTCCAAGAATGGGATCAATAATATTTTAGTATTGCTCATTATTCGAGGATAACTCAATATTTTGTTATAAATAGGAGGGTATTCCATTCATTATTCACTTCTAATTATTTTCATTATCGCACTCACTGTTGTAACTATCATTATTTTCATTGTCGTACACCATATTTTTGTTGGGTTTATGCATTATAGAGGAGAGAGACTCTACAGAAGTTGAAAACGTTTGAGGATAGCCAAGAACCCATCCCATAGAGGGGGACTGGTAACATTTATATGTTCTCTTCACAGGTGTTATTATAAAATTATTCTTTACATATCTAGTTTCCATTGGATGTTTGGAGTTATTACTCTTTATTTCACTGTTTAACTATGATCGTAGCATAGATCATAATTTTGGCAGGTTTTGTTTCTATTAATAGTTGCAGATCTACAATGTTTAGCAGTCATTTCTATTGTTGAGATTGTTTGTCATCCACAATCTTAAGTGGGTTCTTTTCGTACATCATTGAGAAGAAAACACTACAACAAATTGGCAACTCCACTAGGGAATAATTCTAATTCAAAAACCTGGGTCTCCAATAACAAATTGGCGACTCCGCTGGGTTTTATACTTCAGATCCAGAAACCTGGGTGACCTTTGGTTTTCAGCTTAGGGTTTCTTCTTTTTCCAATTCTCTTAATGTTTCCTAATGTTTTAACCCTAGGTTTGATAAAATATGACTTCTGCAAGCTTTCTGGTCGTTTCTGTGGGTCACAGGAACCAGCCACGACCAAGGCGGCACTTTTTTCGAAATTTACAGACCAAGAATCTTGGAACAGAAATCATTGTTTTCATCCCAAAAGGTGCGATCTAGGCTTCAGAACATAGCTTTCAACCCAAAAAGTGTGATTTCATCAAAAAATAGGTCAGAACCTGCAATTTCTGCGTTTTAGGGTTTTTCTCAAATCTATTTCTCAGTTTTCCTGAGAGTTGTCTGGGTGTCTGACCTCTGTCTCATCCTGCTTAGGCCTTGATCCACTCTGTTTTACTCGTCGAAGTCGAATTTAGCCTCCCCTAGGGCTTCTAGTACACTTCCACCTTTCTAGGAGGAGTTTAGCTGAGTGAGAAGTCTGAGTTTCTGCAGCGCTTTCAGCCACATTTTCCAGATTTGTAACCTTTTGTTTCAGATCTGTTAAGATAGGTTGCTACCATCCATAGTTTCACATTTAAACTTGTTTGGTCATTCCCTTAGGGTCCCATCAGTTGCCTTAAGTGTTTCACCCATCTCCCTATCTTTTTGCAGCAATCTTCCTCTCTGGTTTTTTGTTGTTGTTGCACCACTTTTCAACAGCTTAGTGTCACTTGATCCCAGTCACACCGACATCCAGATCTATTGATCGTTTCAATGTATTTCCCATCGGTTTAGCCACCAAGCAATACAATGTTTGCAAACCCAGTTTGGGTGGGGTTTAGTTATTTGTTTTGTTGTTTATTTTCTGTTATTTATTTCAGTTTATTTGCAGCAAGATTTTTTCTTCTTTACAAACATAATCTAGGCTTAATCAATTAGTACACTTGCACACACAAGCACACCTTAAGCTAAGGGCGCTTGGTTTACACCGCCAAGCCAAGACTTAACATAATAAATTTATCTTACCGCATCAGCAACAGAAGATATATTGTTCATCTCCCTTCACCATTTTCGTGTTCTCTGTGTCCTTCCATCATTATGCCACCAAGGCGTGTGTCACAGAGACTATTAGGCCTTCACCCCCAGTTTCCTCTTGGACGTATTACCCCTCCCCATCAAGTTCGAGTTCATAGCCCTCCGAGTCCCATATCGACTCTTCTCCTGGTCCTTTTGATTCCTCATCTAATTATAAGCCTCCTTCACCGCATATTGTCACCATGTCTAAACCCACAGCTGGTGGTGGCTCAAGTGCTATACCGATGGTCACATCAGGTGAAACAGTCTCAGGAACTGTTCCGGCAACTCCCATTCTCCCCTTTATGGTTGGGTTAAGTCTACTAGATCTTAACCAGTTGATAAACAACCCCATACAGCGTGATGTTGGTTGGCCCTCTATGCCGACTAAGCTTCCCTCAGACATCCCAAAGTTTGAGGGTCTTGCTGGAGAGGATCCTACCAACCATGTTCGATCCTTCCACATGTGGTGTTTGTCTAACTCCATAACTGATGACTCCATTCATCTTCGACTCTTCCAATGCAGTTCACTAGAGACACTGTGAAATGGTATGTAGACCAGCCCTCCACCTCTCATTCCATTTTCGTGACACTTTCTAAAGCGTTCTTATCATTTTTCCAATTACCTCTCTGGTATGACACTAGTACGGAGCTATTAACCACATTCTATCAGTCCTCCGCCACTCACCTTTCTAACCATGTTCAAGAGTGGCGTCGAATGAGGAGCACATGTCGTGCCCCTCCTTTCGAAGACCTTGTCTATTTGGATTGGTTTCTTAAGAGCCTTTTATCCCCCATCGAGAAATATGTCACGTCCCATTTTCCTCAAACCAAGGAAGAAGCTCTCCAGATCACTTTGAGATATGATCTATTTTATGCAAAATCCGGTTATGTCTATACCGTCATTCCAGACCTCCCTCATCCTGGAAGTGTCAATGCACTGGGGGCATCTCACACCATCAATGGTATCATTGGATCACTTTCACACTCTTCACCATATAATGAGCAGAGTTATGACTACTTGCAGGGGGGCACCAGTTCCTCCAACATTTATGCCCCTCCTACTAGCAACATGTTTCCAAGGCCCCAACATGTCTACCAAACTGTTGCTCCTTCTTATGCACAGCCTGGCGCTCCAGCCCCTCAAGCATTAGCATCGCAGCAGCCCATGCATCCTCAGCCCCAGTAGCCACCTCCCCCTCAGGGCCAGGTGTTTTCACAACAAAGTGATATCAATCCCCAAAATTCAAAGAAAAAGAATAAGGGGAAGGGTAACTAGGGTAACTAGGGTAACCAAGGTAACCAGCCTAGTGAACCCCAGGGGAACCAGCCTAACACCAACAACCGACAACAAGGCGGCCAACCTAAGCAAAACAAGGTCGTTCGTACGAATAAGCCTTGTGCATGTTATGGTGTACATGGCCACTATACATATGAGTGTCCTCTTTTACCCCAGATGCACCAAATGTGTTAAGCTCAAGCAGCTTCTAGAGGTCAACAATCACCTCAGAATCCTGCGCCACCTCAATCATAAGTGCTCACAAATCCTTTCCCTCAGCAAGGATTTGTTGTTTCTCAACCCTAGCCAGGTCAAACAATCCACCTCCCCTAACCTTCTAGTCTAGGTGACTACCAGATCCTCATGATGGATTCTAACGATGTTAATACCTCTAATCAAAAGCCAACTCCTCAGCACTCTATTGTTACCATCTCAGCCAAGTCTTCTGAATCCACCCACCCAAGACCTCCTCCATTTGTGGGTGCCTCTCCTATGTTCACACCAGGAACCGCTCCTCGATGTCTTAACCATCCAGGAGCTGTTCCACTGGGACATTTCCCAGTAGGACAGATACCTTCCTTGTTTCCCCCTTCGGGAACCTTTTTTGTCCCTATCACGTCTTCGTTGTTCATTCCTAACATGACTTTGGGGATCCCAGTGTGGTACATTGATCCCCTAGGAAGCACTCTGCGTGGTCAGTTACGACCATATCATGCTTTGACCCCGGTTCAACCGGTCCCTACGACCCCTGCCACTACTCCAGTTCCACCGCAACCTCAACAAGAACCCACTCCTGTTGCAACAGCATCCAGAAAGGGGGGAAAAGCTAAGAGGAAAGAACCTAAGGACAAGACTCCCCAAGCTTCTCCATCCCCCAAAGCCCCAAAGTCATCACATATGCACGCTTTGTGTGAAGTGGTTGGGCATGCCACCAATAATTGTCATGATCTTCCTCAACTCAAACCTTTGGTTCATGAAGAGTTCCCTAAGTCCAATATCCTAGAAGTCCATGTTACCCTATCGGACCCACCCAAGAAACTCAAAACATTGTGCACAAACCACCCTTGTGCCATGTGTGATCATCATGGTCACTATTCCCATTGTTTCCCTCGTCTCGATGAATTTCACGATTGCCTTGGGGCGATTCATGAATATGAGGCCACTCATAGTGGATCATCTACTCCTCTACCCGTGGATTCTGGTACCACTAGTCAACCAGAACAGGGGGACTTTGGTCCCACCATTGTGATCCCTCCCCCCAATGTCAAGATGACGGACACCACAGGCCATATCATTTACCTGTCGTCATCCTTGAGTTCCTCACAGGGAAACCTTCCTGAGGTTTTTGTGCATGCTTCTATCGAACCTCTTTCGACAGAATCCCAGGTCTCAACATCAGTAGATCCTCCATCTACCAGTCTGTCGTCTACCATTCCAGACGATGCGTATGTGAACCTTATTTCTCAGGTTGATGCACCAGGTAATGTCTCCGCATCATATAGTCAGTCTTCCTCCCGTCCACCCATCTCGTAGCCTAATGATGACACCATGGAAGTTATGTCTACCCCTAATTACCCCTACCCTTAAGTAAGGGGGAATTTCTTTAGAGTCTTTTGAAGGCCATTTCCTTCCTAATTCTCTCAATACGCTCTACCTCAAGAAATTTTGCTCATAGCACATCCCTTTGATTTGCGTGTCTTATTGCTGCCATGAAGTTAAGTAGATTGCATCATCTCATATGTTGTCTTTTGCACCTTTCATATGGATCCATCATCCATACCATATATTGATCATGCCGATGGTGCAAGTCACTTTTCCCTAAACCTAGCCTCAGCAGCCTGGGCCATTTTTACCCCCTTGCACACGTTAGTCCTTTCAAACAGCATGTGCATTAGATCTACCACCAATAATCAGGCCGAATATGATGTCGTGATAGGTTTGTTAGTCGATTCCCTCATTCATCGCATCCTTCATCTTCATGTTCATTTAGATTCCTTGTTGCTTGTCATGCAATTGAATGGTGTGTATCATGTGCATAGCCAAGTCCTATTTAGAAAATATTTACAAGTGAAGCTATTGGTACGTGAATTTGAAACCATTACTTTCAGTCATGTGCCTAGATCCCAAAATCACAATGTAGATACCATGGCAAACAACATTCTAGATTGGCATTTATTACATGTATACCACAGAAGAAAACAATAAATAAAACAAATGGTGAACCATCATCGTCATATAAAATGCATAATCATATTTTGTATCATATAAGCGTTTGGAGCCCTTAACTCTACATACATCCAGTATGCCCATAACATACTGGGGGGCACATACGCCCCTACATCTCCTTTGGAGGACCTCGTGCCAAGTTGGGCCGAGATGCTTGAATCCCTTTTTCGAGCACTTGGAACACAATGGCGCTCCACAAACTCCTCCTGCTAGGGGGGATCATTCCCACCTTTTCATACCAGATCAGAATCCCATGCTTGGAGGCATGATGGTTCTCCCCTCGCCATCTTCTCAATTAAGTCTCAACCTATATCTAGTGATTATCCTCCCATTCCTTAGATAATTTGTCCTACTGGCCTCTCTAGCAAGCCATATTCCCATCGCATATCATATATGTTTGATACCATCTCTTAAAATATTCTACTGTATGTCCACAAAGTACCCATGTTTGACTTAGTGGGTGAGGATGATTCTAGACCTCCTCTAGTAGTTCATTCTCGTTTTCCTCTTCCCTTAATTCTTCACCAGGAACCATTGTTCCAAGAAGCATTAAGGCCATATTTAGACAAGTAAGGCCACTTGCCTAAAAGTCGTAGATCTCGATTCCGATGGTAGGTTTGTCTGCTACGATCTCCATAAGATTTAGGGCCTTCTCCTCCTCTCAAATTGGAGGGAAAACACCCTTTTATAGGAAAACCCACAGTTTTTCTATCGCACATTGCGACTAGACCATAGCTCAGTTTGACGAATCGTCAGCACCGTTGGAAAGCTCTCACCGAGCTCTAAAATAGGTCTTCCTCAATTTTTGATGATTTGACACTTCACCCAGAAACCATTTTTCCAAGAAGGTCGCTTCGTCGTCTCTCAAAATCGAATTTCATCATAAAGTGACACTTGTACTTTGAGGTCCACCTCCTCTTAATACTTGTCATACTATATGTCGATTTTTGTCATGAGTAACCATCATTTACTCATGTTTTCATGGTCCCCACTGTGCCTCGTCTGTGTGCAGCTTCATCGATTCACCCTTGTTCAGAGCATCCACGATGAGTCACCCTTGCATTCTTGGAGTCTATTTCATGTCCCATCATATCATGTCACGGTATTCCATCCATATTTGCATACCGTTCATCCTATGTTGTCCATTTTGGCCTCCAGTCATACTGTCCCCATCCCCTCTAGAGTTGAGTCAGTTGTTTCCAGGTAAACCATTCACTTTATGCTCTAACAAGGGTAGTCGTATGATTTCCCCTCAGTCCCACCTTTTCCCATTATCCCTGGTGTCAGTCTATCAACCACATTACTATTTTCCCTCGTGATTTAGTTGAGGATTCTCATTGCCTCATCTATTGCGGGCCCTATTCTGTCGACATCAGCTCATTCATTCCAAAAGAACAACCTAGAGGGCGGTGTATCTCGGTTCCAGCTTCCATTCTTGTTCGGTGCCTTGGATCAAACAGAGGGTCCCATTATTACCCTTTTACTTTATCGTTTCATGTTTGTGATCCATACACTTGATGGTCCAGTGATGCAGCAGACTATACCAGTGATTCTCAGGTGTGTGTGAGATGTTTTCAGACCTCATGAGGGGGTGGCCCTTCAGGTAGCCCCCCACATGCCCAGATGCATACCTACTATGCTACAGCCTCAGATGTAGTTCTATAAAGTTGATGGGTTCGGTTCCTACCGATCGCAGTGTCCATAGCATGCACGTCTCCTTGAGATGATCCGTTCAGTTTTGCAAAACCCTTCTCTGTTCAACAGGGATTCTTCGGTTGTTCTACCCTCCCTCCCACCCATTTTTTTAGGGAAGGGGCTTTGTATCTCATGTACTCAGATATTATTCAGTCCTGGCTCATGTTTTTACCAGGTGCATTATGTATATGGGACACATTCTATTATTTTCTGGCTCTGTTATGCCAGCATGTCATGTACCATTCAGCATGTACTTTATTGCTCAGTTTCATATTTCTGGGCGAACCATTATTTTTGTACTAAGTTATCTCGGTGGGTATGGGTATGCCTCCCTCACCTCATTGAGGTCCGGTACCACAACATAAAAGGAGACTTGCATTAGTCTCTCCCCCTCTGTCACTATCCTCTCTCAGATTTAGCTTCATTAGTCTATCTCTCTCTCTCCTAGATTCCCATATGTTGTCTAAGTGATTATGTCTTTACAACGTACTTCAGTCATACGTTTTTCTCCTAACACTCGTACGTTGGGGGGAAATCTGTTATCACCAAAAAATTGATCATCTAGCCTAATTTACTAGATGGATAGAAGTACACCATGTAAAGCCAATTTTACCATAGTAAGCTTGTTTTCACTATGAGAAATTACCTAATAAACCACCTTTATTAAGTAATTTATAGTTAAATCCCTGAAGAATAATTAAATAAATCACTATTTATTTGATTTTCTTCAAGGAATAATTAATTAAACCATTGTTTTATTATTATTCCTTGTTAAATTTGACCCAATCATGAAAAATAAGCAGATAAATCATTATTTTTCTTATTTTCTCTAAGAATAACTAATTAATCATTAATTAATTACTATTCTTTGTTAAATTTGACTAAATCTCTTATGAATAATTAAATAAATCATTATTTGTTTATTATTCATTAACTAATTCTTTGAGATAATAAATAAATCAGTTATTTATTTATTATTTCTGAATAAAAGTTTAAATACTTTTTCCCTCCAAAACAAATATAATAAAATATTCCAAGTGCTAATTCCAAGAATGGGATCAATAATATTTTATTATTGCTCATTATTCGAGGATAACTCAATATTTTGTTATAAATAGGAAGGTTTTTCATTCATTATTCACTTTTGATTATTTTCATTGTTGCACTCATTGTTGTAATTGTGAATATTTTCATTGTCACACGCCATATTTTTGTTGGGTTTATGCATTATAGAGGAGAGAGACTCTACAAAAGTTGAAAACATTTCAGGATAGCCAAGAACCCATCCCATAGAGGGGGATTGGTAACATTTATCTGTTCTCTTCACAGGTGTTATTATAAAATTATTCTTTACATATCTAGTTTCCATTGGATGTTTGGGGTTATTACTCTTTATTTCATTGTTTAACTATGATCGTAGCATAGATCATAATTTTGGTAGGTTTTGTTTCTATCAATAGTTGCAGATCTACAATGTTTAATAGTCATTTCTATTGTTGAGATTGTTTGTCATCCACAATCTTAAGTGGGTTCTTTTCGTACATCATTGACAAGAAAACAATACAACGTGAAGGATACAAGAAGGTAAAGAATTCTAAACTCCAAGGGTATATGATGTAATTTGAGTCTTTAAGTATGCATGATAATGCAGATATTACAAAGTACGTTTTAAGAATTGATGAAGTTGTGAACACCATAAGAGGGCTTGATGAGAAACTAGATGAAGCTATGGTATTTCAAAAAGTGTTGAAATCTCTTCTTGAAAGGTTTAATCCCAAGTTATCCACCATTGAAGAAATGACTAATCTAAACTCTCTTATTCTAGATCAGTTGCTTGGAATACTCATTGCCTATGAGATGAGTGTTTGTAAAGGCAAGTCTGCAGCCAAAGAATCATCCTTCAAAGTACAAAAGAAGTGCAAAGAAGAGAATGATGACTCATGTTGTGAATCAGATGAAGAAGAAGCCAACTTTGTGAGGAAGCTCAAGTGAGGATCAGGCAAGTATAAAGGTAATCTACCCTTTAAGTGTTTTAATTGTAGAAAAGTTGGTCACTATGCATCAAAGTGTCATGTAAAGAGGAAGAAATATTACGATCCTAAAGAAAGATTCAATCAAGTTCAAAAGGATAGAAAGAAGGCTAAGAAGATGGGTTTTTATGTTCAAGAAGAGAGTTCCTCAAAAAGTGAACACATCCAATCCTTAGATGAGAACAATGATGATGAGTGTCCTAAATAAATTATGTTGACGGTCATAGAAAATCTACAGGTCGTGGCTATTAATGTTGATGATGAAGAGGGAGAAGTATATATCAAAGGAGAGTTGGTAAGTTCCCTTGAGGAAATATAGAGGTTGAGGAAGAAAAACAAGTCTCTAAAGGAGTCTTTGATAAAAGAAAAAGTTGAGGATGTTGAGCCATTGCTTTTGCAAATAGAAGGGGGTAAGAATATCCAAGAATCCCTAAACCAAAATTTGAATGAAAAAGGTACAAGCATCTGAAAGGTTGGAAGGAGAAATCGTGTTACTAAAGAAGGAGTTGGAGAATACCAAAACGCAACTCAGTTTCAACCAGAGATTTGGAAAAGGCACTAAGAATTTAAATGAAATATTGGAAGCATAATGAGTCTCCTCATATCGTAGTAGTCTTGGCTTTGAAGCAGAGTCTAGTGAAACAACTGAATTAAAGGGAAAGAAACAAATTACTTTTGTTACAACAACAAAATAAGGGCTTGCGGAACAACAAGAGGAGATTACGCAGCCCAAGAAAAACCAACAACAATAAAAACAAAACGTTGGCCAAGAAAAATGTATCACTCGAAATTCATCCCTTTGCAGACGACAATCTTCTAGGAACAATAATATATTCCAATGGTATTGTTTCACATGCATAAATTATGACCACATGTAGCAAATTGCATAATCAACATATCTTATAGGAAGCTCAGATCTAGAAGAAGATTTCAGAAGAGGAAAAGAAGACCCATGTATAATAATTATTTTTCTCCTATGAACTATCTTGTGCAATGTTATAAGTGTCAAAATTTTGGGCATATAGAAGTCAATTGCAAACTTAAGGAGAAGAAGAAAGAATCAATTGTATAGAAGCCCAAAGTTTGGGAAGAAAAGGAGAAAACAAAGCAATGTGATATTGCTTTGTATGCTCAGAATGAAGGGAGCCATTGGTATGTGGACAATGGTTTTTCTAGGCACATGTTAGGAGATAGAAGCAATATTTTGACATGGAACCCAGTTGATAAAGGTAATGTGACTTTCGGTAACAATGCTCTAGGAAAAATTATTGCAAAAGGCATGCTCATACTATCGAACAAAAAAGGTAAAACCAAGAATTTTTTACGTATTTATGGGATGAAGCATAACCTACTTAGTGTATCTCAGATGTATGATCAAGGCTATGATTTGATAAAGCCAAAAAATGTCAAATCAAGTCTATAGGCACAAGTGAGATAGTTGTTGAAGTTTTGAGAACAAATAATAATGTATATGTGCTCAAAGAGAAGACAAAGAGGTGTTTCTTATCAAATATTGATGAAAGTTGGTTGTGGCATAGGAGACTTGGACATATGAACTTTTATCAGATATTCAAGTTGAGCAAGAAGAACATTGTAAAGGATTTTCCCTTGCTATCAAAACCAAAGAATACAATTTGTAAATCTTGCCAATTGGGAAAGAAAAATCATGTTCCATTCAAGGAAAAAGAGAAATCATCAAAGCCATTACAAATAGTACACATGGATCTGTGTGGACCCTCCAGAACTAGTCATTCACAGCTAAATTATAGTTTATGCTAATAATTGATGATTTCAACAGGATGATGTGGGTTTCCTTCCTCATAGAGAAATATGAATCTTGTGAGAAATTTAAAGAGTTCAAAGCCATGGTTGAGAATGAAACTGATTGCAAAATAAAAAGCATAATATCTGACTATGGAGGTTAGTTCACTTCAAAATAATTTGATGAATTTTGCAAGAAGAAAGGCATCAAAAGGAAATTTACCATAGCAGAGACTCCCCAATGAAATGGTGTAGCAGAAAGAGAAAACAGATCAGTGCAACAATTAGCGATACCCATGATGAATGAAAGGAATGTTCAACAGAGGTTTTGGGCATAAGTTATTCATGCAACAATCGTTATCCTCAATGAAGCTCATTATATACCAAACAATGACAAAAATCCCTATGAATTGTGGCGGCATACCTACAACAGTTAAGTACTTCATAGCTTTTGGTAACAAATGTTATATCAAGCGAAATGATGAGAAACTTCGCAAATTTGATGCAAGAGAAAATGAAGGTATTTTCTAGGATATTCATACAACAACAAAGGATACAAATGCTATAAAAAAAACATTGAGAGGATCATTGATTGTACTAATTTCAAAGTGGATGAATACATTGAGCATGAAGAGAAATAGCCAGTAAAAACTAGTGCTAATGACCCAATCAACATTAGTGAAGAGTATAATGAGCCATCTAAAGAGGAAGAAAATGATGAAGAACCCTCCAATCCTCAAGCAAAAGATCCTTCAAGGTATGTGGAAAAACACCACCTAGTTGATCAAATTGTTGGAGAATTAAATTTTGGTGTGCAGACAAGAAGGAAGATGGTTAATCCCCATGTGCAAGCACATGTTGCCCGGTTGTCCATGGAGGAACCAAAGGATGTTGTACAAGCTAGTTAAGACCAACATTGGTTAAAATAAATGCATGAAGAATTGTATGAAATGGAGAAAAACGGACCTAGGAACTTGTTCCAAGACCTGCTAATAAGAATTTCATTGGCACAAAGTGGGTTTTCAGGAATAAATTGAATGATCATGGAGAAGTATTAAGAAACAAAGCTAGATTGGTATGCAAAGGCTATGCTCAAATAGAAGGACTGGACTTTGATGAAACTTTTTCTCTTGTTGCTAGATTAGAAGCAATAAGAATGTTTTTGGCATTTTCTTGCTTTAATAAATTCAAAATATATCAAATGGATGTCAAATATACCTTTCTCAATGGAGAACTACAGGAGGAAGTGTACATAGAGCAGCCAAGAGGCTTTCAGCTGATATAGAAACCATATTATGTTTCCAAACTTGAGAAGGCCTTGTATGGTCTCAAGTAAGCCCCTAGACCTTGGTATTCCAAGCTAGACAACTACCTACTCAAGTGTGGATTCAAAATATGTGCAAGTGAAAGTAACTTATACGTCAAGGAAAAGGATTACAAACTTATCATGGTGGTTGAATATGTTGATGACATTATTTTTTCTAGTGAGTCAGATTTGTTAACCAATGAATTTGTAGCTGATATGAAGGTCAAGTTCAACATGTCAATGTTTGGAGAGCTTTCTTACTTCCTTGGATTGTAGATTGCACAAACAACTAAAGGGATTTTCATCTCTCAAAGAAAGTATCTCAAAGAAGTGTTGAATAAATTTGGCATGGAATAATTATTTTTAGTGAGCACACCAATGGTGACGAGTGCAAGCTTAGTAAGATGGATGAATATATAACAATATACTAGAACTTATACAGATCTATTATTGGGCGCCTCTTATATTGACAGCTTCAAGACCAGACATTATGCAGGTTGTTTCTATAGTTGGAAGATTCTAAGCAGCTCCCATACAAATCCATCTACCAGCAGCCAAGAGGATTCTTAGATATCTCAGAGAAACAATGGATTATGGACTATGATACCCCAAAGGTAACAATTTTTCATTAACTATTTGGGAAGGTGATGTAGATGATCAAAAGAGAACAAGTGGTGGTGCTTTATTTCTTATAGAATGTCTAGTTTCATGGTTGAGTAAGAAGAAATTATCCATTTCCTTATCTACAACTGAAGCATAGTGCATTGAAACAACCTCTTATTGCACTCAATTTTATGGATGAAGTAGACCTTACAGGATGTACAATTGTTCTATGATCAACCTATTCCCATTATTTGTGACAACAAAAGTGCAATAATCATGTCAAAGAATCTAATTTTTTACTCCAAGACAAATCATATTCCAATCAAGTATCATTGCTTGCGAGAGAAAGTTACAAATTAGAATGTGAAGCTAGAGTATGTCCCTACAAAAGAGAAAGTTGCTAATATTTTCACCAAGCCACTTCCTAGAGAACAGTTTGAGTATTTGAGGTAAAGATTGGGAGTTGTTCCTCTTGCCTCCTTACACTAGCTCTTCCTTCAAGAGGAAGAAAGGAAGTTGTTGTACTTTTAGCATGTCAAGGTCAAGTTATCAGGTCCACAAGATCAACATAATATAGAGATTGTTGACAGGGGAGCATGTTGGTGTCTTTGCCATTGATTTCAAAGGGGGATTGATACATGGTGATCAAACAAAATTAGTAAAGGATATGTGTTAGTGATCAAGGAGAGGTGTTAGTGATCAAGCAACAAAAAGAGCAGAAGCATGAAACAACAACAACAAAACCACAACAACGGATACATCTAAGGAAAATAGAAGTTCATATTAAGGGGAGAAATATTCAAAAGAGACAATCATATTTGATGAGGATATTTTGTTTGATCTTGGTGTTTCCATCAATTCCAAGGGGGGGAGCATGCTAGTGTCTTTGTCATTGATGTCAAAGGGGGAGTGATACATGGAGAGATACATGGTGATAAAAAAAATGAGTAAACGAGAGGTGTTAGTGATCAAGGAGAGTGTTAGTGATCAAGCAACATTAAGAGCAACAACAGGAAACAAAAACAACAATAGAAACAACTAAGGATAAGAGAAGTGCATCCTAGGGGGAGCGATACTCAAAAGAGACAATCATATTTGATGAGGATGTTTTATTTGATCATCGTGTTTCCATTAATGCTAAAGGGGGAGAATGTTAGAAATATGTTGTCATTGATGGCAGCAAGGTGGCAACAGGTGGCACACGTATCAAAGAGATGTCTTATAGTATTAGGTTCCAGGAACAAGAAGAAGGTTGAGGATAAGCACATCAGCAGTTATGATGAAGAGACTTTGGAGAAAGTTTTGTAGTATCAGATCATCTCAAATGTAGTTGAAACCCACATAGAAGGAAAGAGATTGGAAAAATATTTCCAATGATATGTGGAAGTTCAAAAATGGTCTCCAGTTTGTGAGATGGAGCTAATCAAAGTTGTATGGCCCCAAGTCAAAGTTTAGTAGGCCTGGAAGCGTGGAACCCTGGAAGGTCCAAAAGCCAGTAACTTGATTTGGGATAACATTGAGCTAAGGTAGTAGGCTCGAAAGAATGGAACCCCATAAACCTAGAATCCCATAAGTAATTTAAATTGGAAGGACTTGCGTGGTTGTGTGGGACCAAGGGTGGTGCAAATGTGCGATAGAAAATGGATGGTGATTCAATGGAAGCATAAATTAGGGGGCCATGCTCGAAAGCTTGTAAGCTTGTAACCTTTTAAGAATTATAATTTTACAAGAGCATTAGGTATCCAAGCACCCAAGATCCTCTCTGGAGAATATATATATATGTGGTGAAGGAGTATCCAAAGAAAAATGCGCTGAGGTATTAAGGTGGGCCATGCCTAGAAGCTTGCAAGCTCATAACCTTTTAAAGAATTAGAGTTTTACAAAATATTTGGGCAGAGGAGCTTTGGGCATTAGAGTTGGTGTTTGGTGATTTCGTGTATTGAAAAACCAAGGGTGCGACAGAATTAACCAAGGATATTGGACCCTCTTAGGTCTAAAAAGGGCTTAGCGCCTAAGTTCCTAGCCAATGGTCATGACACTTGGTCTTATGGTAGGAAAGCAGGCAGGTGCTAGTGAAAAAGGAGCTAAAGGAAAAATTCGGCAAAATTGGTAGTAATTTTGTTTTCTAAAATAATAGGTCATGAAGAAATATTGGCAGCATGTTTCACAACGAAATATTAAAAGGCTTTTGGACCTATAGTAAAGTGCAATGGGCATGTGCATGGATGAATGAGTTGGCAACTATTTTGGTGGTGTTTATTAATAAAGCCTTTGGGCTTTGGTGAAACGAGTCAGAAACTTTAGTTTAGTGGAATTGCTTGGCAGTTAAGCCAAACAACAGAATGCAAATTTCATGAATGAGTTGGCAACTCGATTTGGCACTAAAATAAGACTCAGAGTGATGATAGAAGTACAAATTGTTAAGAGGTAGATTTAGTAGTGTTGACAAATACGAAGGTTCACCAAAATTAGAAAAGCCTTGCTAAAACATGTTAAAAGGACATAATGCTAAAATAAGCAAATAAACAACAATTTAACTCAAAGTTTGAATTTAAACTGGAGATCAAAGATTAAAACTTGATGAAAACTATAAGAGGTCAATTTGTGAACAAGACAAAGTCAAAAATGAGGATGCATGCAAGATTACAAATGATGTTAGCAAAAAACATTGAAGCTAAATATATCAAGCCAAATTTTATATAAGTAGGCTTAAGCAAGTAGGTCGATGATAAGTCTTTGTGTGGAGAATTTTGTGAGAGGTGAAGTTATTGGTGTTCTCAGTAATCAGAGATTGCTTATGGTATTGGTGATTAACGAGAAAATTGATTTATTTTGAAAGAAGAGAAGGAATTCATGGCTCTAGTATGAAAATGGATGAAAGATGAACAAGTGAGTGTCAAGCAAGTTATAGCTTGCAGATCAAGGTTTGGTGCTCCTTCCAATGGGTGCTGATAAATATTTGGGGTTGTAGCTCTATTCAGATATAGTTGATAAATTAGGGAGTTGTAGCTTCCTATTGGTTGTCGTCAGATTATTGTAACAACAAGTTGTAGCTTGCCATATGAAGCAATTAAAGAGCAATTTTGAAGAATTTATTTGTTCCTTGTGTGTTCCATTATGATTGTTGTTATTTTTTTATGTCATGCTAATTTCAATTAATTGTCAAAGTTCTTAGTGGTGTCCTAGTGTTATAACACAAGTGAAAGAAAGTTTTGAAAGTGGTAAAAGTTCGACAATATTGATTCACCCCCACTCTTAGTATTGTCCTGGTTTCCAACAGATTAAGGTGTCTAACAAATTATTTTTCCTTAATAAATAGCATTGTTTTAATATTATGGGGGGGTGGGGACTCCGAAAAATATAGCCATAGTCATTTTAGGGTCCAGAGAATGGACCTCCAATTTGTTTATATCATGGCTAATTTTATATCTACATTGTATACATTCTTGTCATGAATTCAAAATCTCCATGAGAAACATTAATGTTTTTTTATGACCAATATTATCCCTTCACCTTCCTTAGAAGCTACCATCACTTGGAGGTAGCATCAAATGTCCCTAGAAAATGACAATTTTAATTCATTTAGGTGACAAATTATCTAAAAGGGTATATAATTTTAGGATATTTTAGGATTACCTCGATCAATCAAGGGATTGATTGGAAGGTCTAGATAGGACTTTGTCATGAACCTTACATAATATATTAAGATTGTTATAATTAAAAGTCAATGGACACATACCACATGAAAGGTGAAAAATTTGTGCTCAACAAAATATTTATATGTTCGTCAAATGCATTGTAATTATGCATCAAAGAATATTAAACTTATACGATTATTTAATTACTAGAGTATTAGAGTAGCTCATCCTCATGCATGTTCATCATGTTCACCATTCATTTTCCATTCCTTCATGCATTCACTATGCCCCACCACTCAATTTCAAGTCCTATTCATTATGTCAATCTATGTCCTCTCCACTTTAGTTGATGCCCTCGTTAATCCATGTGCTATAGCATCTTTTTTCCTAACTTATCATCAGATGCTTATATTGGCCTAGGTAGTATCCCTTCCCCATGCAGACCTAAAACTATCTTAAAAAGGATTTTTTCAAATTCCATATGTGACTTGCCCAAAGTAAATGTGTGTATGTATGTGGTTCTCCTTAAATATTCCTGCGTACAACTTTTTAAAATCTAAAAAAATATATTATTCAACTATTTTTCATGCGGGGTTTATGGGCCAGACCAAAATTTCACATATAGGAGCCAGTAACATAACCAACCAACTAATTTTTGGTGGTATAAATACACACCTTGAGTTGCCTTCAAATGCATCCTAATACTTGGCATTCATACTATGCAAATTTTCCCCAGATTATGTATGTTATTCTTGTGCTTTTAAGAACTCCCTTGTCTCCCAGAAACCCTAGTTTCCTTGCATTGGTGTTGAGAATCCCTGTCTTCCATTTTGTTTTCTACTATTGGAGAGGATACCTTTAGTGACCTAAGAAGGGAGGATCCAAAGGAAGACTCTATCAATGTCAATAGCTAAGATCATGTTGTATATAACTACTTTTCTGTTGTTGTTTTTCAATAAATACACTCATATTTTGTTCTCATTTTCATTGCTTATCTTTCATGGTTATGAATGTACAACAAATGTGATTACATAATGCCATGATTTATATGTTTATATGATTTGAATTCTTTGATCTACTCTTGGTTTCCTAATTTTATTGCATGTCTACAAGTTTGGAACAAGAGGTTATGGTTTGGACCTTGCAGGATCTACACCAAATGAAGGACCCACCAGTGAGTGGCCCCTGGTTATTTTATGAATTTGAAGTAGTTTGCATGGTTTTCTAAGTTTCTTTGTTGAGTTTTGTCTTCTACTGTGTAGGGGCTTTCGACCATAGCCCTAAGGAGGTTTACCCACAACATAATTGGCGACTCCATTGGGGAAAATAATTTTGAGTATTTTCCTTAAGGGTAATTTTGCTTGATTTGGGTGATCAGATAGTTGGTTGTCTTATTTTTTAGTATTTTAATCTTATGTTGGATCGATTATTCTAGCATGATCCTTTGGATTTGGGCTTATTTATTATTTTACTCATATTTTTATTTATATGATGTTTCCTTTGATAATATTCACATATACCCATGGCTCGTGAGTTTACATCTCGTGTATCCGCAAGTGAATTTTGTAAAACCTACATATGTACATAGTATGTTCTCTAAACAATCACATATGCTCCTAAAAGTGAAAAATAAAAAATAAAAATAAAATAAATAAATAAATAAAAATCACTGTGTTGAGTGCCCAACTAGTTTGGGAAACCTTTTTTGTCGTTGTTGGTGTTTGTTTGGGGTTGAATTTTCTGAGTATGAGGTTTGTTTATTTGTTTTTCGACTTTTTATATGAAATAACCTTTGTTTCAACTTAGGGTTTCTTTAATTTCAAATGATTTTAGTTTTGAGTTGGGTTCTTGGGATTTGGTCACAGGTTCTGAATTATTTTGTCTTTGTGGCAATCTTTTGTCATGGTTTTCTTCGCAGTATTGTAATCCTTCTCATTGCATTTCTCTTGTTATGTTCCTAGTAATTGATTTTTGCATTGGTTTTGCTTTCATTCACTTGGAATTATTGGATTTGATTTGCTTAAAGTTTTTACATTTCATTTACTTGAGGTTCTTTGATTTCATTTTTTGAAGTTCTTAGATTTCATTTTTCTTGAAGTTTTTAGATTTCATTTTCAAAGAAAAGAAAAAGAAAATTTTCTTTATTTTTCCTTTTTCATTTGGTTCACTCTATTTACACTTGTTTTGAGATTTTGAAAAAAAATTGTAGTAGTGCATGTGTTTTTGGCCTATTTTTTATTTTTGAGGTATTATTGTTTCTTCCAGTTTTTGGTTACATTAGTGCTTTGTTGCACTGATAGTTATTCCATTTTGTCAGTAACTTTTGATTATACTTTTGCTTTTCATTGCATAAGGGTTTATTGATACATGTTTAAATCTTGCATCACATATTAGTTGCATTAATGTTAGCTTCATTGTATAAAGCATTTAATTTTTGTTAGCTTTGAATTTTTGAGTGTTCATTTTCAAAAAGAAAAGAAAAATATTGTTAAATAGGATCTCATAGGACCATACTAGAAATCACCTTTTCCTTGAAGAAAGAGAGTTGCATCACATGTAGTTAGGTGTTATTATTTGGTTTCGTATGCATCAAAACATAATCATTTGAACTACCACTACCCATGACTTAACTAATAGAAAAATAAAATGAACGATTAATCTAAAATCACTAAACTTTTTCTTTTTGTCATAGTGAATAACCTAGTCTAGGTGATTTAGGGCCTTGGAATAGGTGTGTGGAGAGTAAACTATCTAAGGCCTCTCAAATAAAACATAGAATTTGATTAAATAGTGTAAATCCATTCTTGTATATGTTGTCAAGGAAGCTCCCCTCACATAGGAGTCAAGCACTATGCAGTGTAATGAAAAGGAAATAGAGATACCCCCTCTCCTACTTGTCAAAGCATCTGCCCACGACTGTCCCCCCCTAGCTTCTAATGGCAAATTAGTGGCCTTAGTTGTCTTTCCTAAGGACCACCTATGTGATTATAGGGGGGAATACCTGTGGTACCTGAGACATACATTGTATCACTATCATAGTGCTCCTAGAGGGTGCCTTGTGAAGCAAGGGTACTTGCACCGATTGAGGCTATTATCAAGTGGTCAGCATAATTGTTTCTATTACCTTCACTGATAGGAATTGGTCCCTCATCATCCCAATCTTACCTTTGAAAGGTCCTTTATCTAATTTCGCATATTTTGGTGCCTGACCCTAATCACCCGAAGTGAAAATACCTGAGGGTTGTTTTCTTATTTGTTATCTTTAAGATTTTTTTAATGAGTGCTCTATGCTCCTAGCCTGCCTTAGGGTCTTTTATCTTTTGTATATTTCTATTTTTAAAGGTGGATGATAAGTAGGTTCATAGGTCTAAAAGGCTTCGTGATCTTTCTCCTATGAGTGTTGAACCTTCACCCACAAGGAAAACGCCACGACTATCTTGTTTCTTTTAAACTAGCTCAGTCAAATGCAATGGAATCAAATCCTCCATCGATGGGATCATCATCTAAGGAAAAGCTCGAAGATCAAGGTTTCCTTTGTGATCTTAAATATAGCATTCTCAATTGAGTTATTTTTTAGTCAAGATCTTTGGAAGATTCGTTTGAGGTGAAGGATATCCTAGATTCCTCCAGGTCCAATTTAGATTCCCTTATAGGAAAGATGCCTTAAGTGATATATTTTGTACATACTTCAGTTCAGATTATTCTTCCAAAATATCCTTCTTTTGGTATGGCCAATGTTAGTGGCACTAGATCAGATACTGATGTTATCAATGTTGATATGCCATCTATTACAGGTCATTTTGTCACATTCAATAAAATGGTCCTAAAACTAGATCTATCATTATCCATTGACACTTTGAAATCATCCCTTACAGGGAAAAAACATTCTCTTTTCAGAAGTTACAATAATCCTGGATTACATTGGATAAAAAACCTAATTTTGCGGATCAATGCACTTTCCTTTGAGACAACCTACGATGGCACATCGTGCATACATTTGACCTGCACTGGTCAATGCATGTTTATTTTATTAAAAGTGTAGTGATATCTATAAATGAGTAAAAAAAAATTAGTTTCAAAGTTTCTCTCTCTAGAATCTTCAGAAGTGGTTTCAACCATTTTTAGTTAGATCAGATCTCGAACTATTATTATTGAGGTCTTATCTCTTATCTCCTATAACTTACCTCCCTCTTATGTGGATCTAAGCCTTAGAAAGGTAAATCCAAAACCACCTCATTTACCCTATAAATTCATTGCCTTCCATAGAGCCTGGGTTAGCTTTTGGAGACTCTAAATTATGCCTCTATGATGCTCATTTGTGTATAGAGGTCCATAATCCATCCTTGTGCTTTAGGTGTGATTGAAGGCTTACCATTATGGAAAAGGAAGGAGAAGATAGTTCAGATAGATTCACATAGTCAAGGCCTACAAGGGTTGTAATCATTTCCTACTTTTATTAATACAAAATGCATTATTTATCCTATACATTATGGTTCATTTATGCATATGTAGAACATGAATCCTCGACTTCTTGTTAAGATCTATTTGTATATGTTATTTTTTATGTTTTGGTTCTCTTTATTGTTTTAGATGATTCGCAAGTTCCACTTATAGAATTTGGAGTTGGAGTTGGAGCTAACAAGTAAGAAGAAGGAGGAAGCTTGAATTGGATTCCAAGTAGGTTTTCTTCCCATATTTCAAACATATCTAAGGAAAAGCATTACATTTTTGTCTTCTTGTTTCTAGACTAAGCCACTAGGTCTAGGGAGATTACTTCTGTCTGCAGAAGGAATTTATCCACAAAACACCATCTTTCGTAGTTAGTCACGGAAACTTTTCCTTCTCTACTATGTCTACTTATACACCTAGTACAGTAGTTGTTGGCTCTACCTCCACTCTTATCCCAAGTGGGGGCACATAGCCTTATACTCCTTTCATTGGTGCCTTTTTGTTTGGGATGTCATTAGTTGGGATCTCTATAATCCCTTCTACCTTTTATTTTTCTATTCCTTCCACCACACCTACTATGGATATTTTTTCAGCCCCTTTATAGGTATTTACTTTTAGAAGTGGGAATGTCCATCCTACTATCCCCTCTTTAGGAGGTGGAACTGCTTTGTTTCTTGGTTTTTCTCAGTTTTCCAATCCTTTTTAAGGGCAATTGGGAAAGGGTGTAGTGTATCCATCTGCAAGTGGGTCAGCATCGAGTGTCTCTTTTCAAGTTTTTGGTCCTAAAGGGAGTGGTACCTTCCATACCAGTAGTATGTTGGCAAGATTTATGCCCTTTCCTGTTGTTTAGAACCCTTACCAAGGGGTTTTTCCATCATACAATATGTCAACAGGAGGAAATACTTCTTCAACTCATAGTTTTTCTATGAGGGGAGGGTTTCCTATGTTTATTCCAAGACAACAAGGTTTTAAATATAAACTATTATTTTCTACGAGTAATCCTAGGAAACCTAGTGTTAGTCAATACCTAAGGTATGATTTTCCTAGTTATGGTCCTTACGAAGGTTTTCCTTATGGAGGGTGGAATCGCATAGATAAACCATGTTTACTATTACTCGAAACAACAAAATTGCTAGATCTATCTAAGTTAACAAATGACCCATTTTAATACAATCCAAGTTGGCCCCCGGTTCCTACCAAAATTCCTTTAGACATTCCTAAATTTGAAGGAAAGTTTGGTGAGGATCCAACAAATCATATTCCACCTTTCAATTTTGGCATTTTTAGAACTCCTTGTTTGATGATTTAATTAGGTTGAGGCTCTTCGAGTGAACCCTCTTTGGGAATGCAATGAAGTGGTGTATCAAATTAAAAGGGGGATTCATTTTCAAGCTTCAATGACTTGTATAATGTATTTCTTAACCAATTTCAATTGTTTGTCCAATACGATGTCGAGACTGAGATCTTAGCCAATTTTCAAAAGGACAAGGCCACCCATATCTCCAACCACACTCAGGGATAGTGAAGAAGAGGATGATCAAAGCAAAGATTCTTGATGAGTTTTTTCTTGACTTTTTTTTTAATCATTACAGCCAACAATCTCAAAAGACGTGTTGCGTTCTGGGGTTTACATGGAGGAACAAACTATATTTAGGGCCCAATAGTTGGATCTCATTTATTCTCAATCTAGTGTCCTTTATAATACTTTCCTTGATGCATCAAGACAACAGGTGGAATCAGTTAAACTGAAACTACGGTGCCATGTTGATGGTGTAATGGGGTCACTTGATTAAACTACGACTAGTTTGTTAGTAAATCAATTGTAGCATATGACCTTACACTCTGCATTTGCCAGACAAATTACGATACATACTCCTCCTTTCTTGCAATCTTGTGTGGTTAATGTAGTCTAGTTCTCAACTCCCAAAGGAAACCAAAAATCCAGAGGGAAAAAGCAAGGATGTGGTAAGAAGAATAATAAGGAGAGTGAGGATAATGCAACTAAACCCAATACTGATACTAGTGAGGGAAAGAAAGAGTAGAAAAATAAAGTTAAGTTCCCTTGTAGATATGTATGAGAGATAATCTTACTTATCTTTTCCCAAATATTTAAGATGTGCATAGCTTGTTAGCACAACAAGGTCCTTCTATTTCTAAAGTTGTGCTTAACAACCCTTTCCCTCAGGGAACGCAACTTCTTACTGGTGCAACTTCTAACAGTGGACCCCTCCTAAGGGAAAACCAGTTTGAGGGATATTGTTGATCAAATGTATAGTATGGTTAATTGCCAAGCAGACTTGTCAAATTAGGCACGTGATTATGGATACCCTGTCTCTTCTAAGGAAAAACTAACCTTTGTTTCACAAGAAACTCTTCACATTGAGATACCTCTTATTAAGACTATGCCTCAAATGTCGAAAGGCTCTTCAAAATGCTTGAATTTCAGTCCAAATGTTATGGTTGCAAAAGATTATTCTGACATGGAGAATTTAGCCTAGAAATCTTGTGTGATTGTTACATTATAGTTGCTCCAATCATTTTTGACACAAAGGAGTGAATTTTTCATAACAATCAGAGAAGTTGACCCTAAGAATTCTCAAGTTAGTACATTTGATACTACTAGTGTCAAGCCTACACTTCCTCATCATGTTTCCTTCCATATTAAGGCATTATGTTATAAAAGAAAATACTTTGAACCATTTTTTATGAGGGAGGTTCCATATGTGTCATGTCGATGGCATGTTGGAAAGCAACGTCTCATGTGGAATTAGTTGATGCCAAACTCGACTAAAATCTATTGTTGGGACAAAATTACATATACACGATGCAGGTTGTTGTATCGACTCTTTTCTGGTGTTATGTTTCCTTCATGAAGGGACGATCACGACTATAGATCACTTGGATTACACCCATCTTGATCCCAATTCTCCATTTTATTCCACCATCCTATCAGTCAACAATTATCAGCAGCCTACGAAGAATTTAGGGGCTGGTATGTATTCATCATTAATAGGTACTTTCAAATTGTTTCCTCTTATTATGTTAACTAAAACCATTTCTACAACATTTAGAGTGGTTCCTCAAAATCATTCTTTCTAAACCAATTATTTTGAGGACCCTTAGACATTTCCTTCTCCTAATACCACATTGGAAGAAAGAAAAATCATAGGAATGGATTTTCTGATGTCGAGAGTAGAAATTACTTACCAAGCTATTGTTAATAATGCTACAAATAGTGTTCTAGTCCCAACTTCAGTAGAAGACTTGGATTATGATATGGTTCCAGTTTTGGCAGAAGACTCAACCATGTCTATGGATTGTCTTGATATTGTGTCACCATCTGACGAAGTAATTCTCGAGGAAATGATTGATGTAGAAAATACCATGGGATGATTTGTATCATTGGTCCTATTTTCTCCTAAATTTGCACAATGTTGAATCTATTTTTTCCTGTTCAACTTCATATGGAAGTGTTCACCAACCCCTAAGCCCTTTGGTCTGACTTACATTTATGCCAAAGGGAACATGTCTAATATTTCTGAGACTATGATAATGAATTCTTCTAAGAATCCTAATGTTGTTGAGAATATATTCATAGGAGAAGATTGTTCTCTTAATGAAGTAAAGATCTATATTGATATGTTCAAAGAGTTTCGTGATATATTTGCATGGTATTATGAGGAAATGTCTAGAATTGATCCAAGCATAATGCAAGAAGAAATTAAGACTTATGAGAATGAAAAGCCTATAAGCCAGAAGCTTCAACCAGTTAACCATAGGAAGGTAGCAGCTATCAAGGAAAAGGTTGAAAAACTACTTAAAGTCAACTTTATCTACCACATTCCTTTAATCGAATGGGTTTCAAATCTCATTCCCTTATATAAAAATAAAGGAACAATTCATGTATACACTAATTTTAGGGATCTTAAAAAGCCTACCCAAAGGTAATTTTCCCATGTCATTTATTAATATATCACTAACAAGTGTGCTGGAAATGAAATTTTCTCCTTTATGGATGGATCTTATGAATATAATCAGATACGAATTTGTCCTAAGGATCAACACAAGACAAATTTTATTTGTCCCTGGGGTACATTTGCATACTTAAAAATTCCTCTTGGCCTTAAAAGCATTGGTGCCACTTTTTAGTGGGCCATGTCATATGCTTTCCATGACATTAAACATATCATAGAAGCTTATTTGGATGATCTTGTTACTTTCTCTCAAAAGAGAGTGGATAACCCAAGTCACTTTAAACAATTTTTTGAATGATGTCGGTATTATAATATATGCTTGGATCCTCATAAGTGAATTTCCACAATGATATCTGGTTGACTTTTGGGAATCATTATGTCGAATGAAGGGATAAAATTTGATCCTTTTAAGGTTGAGGGAATACTTCAGTTGCCTCCAGTATCCAACATTATTTAACTTCAGAGTCTCCAAGGAAAAGCTAATTTCTTACAGTGATTTATCGTAAATTACATTGAGATTACTAAGGGATTTATGCATTCATTGAAAAAAATTGTTCCATTCTTTTGGGATGATTATGATCAACGCCCATTTGATGCTTTGAAAAAAGCATTGACCTCTACTGGTTAGCTTATTCCACCTAATTATAATAGAGACTTCCATTTTTATCTTGCAGAGGAAGAATCTATTATAGGTTTGGTTATTATTCAGGAAGATGATGTGCTTCGAGAGAATGTTATCTATTACCTTAGTGGTGACCTTTCTAATCCTGGACTTTGATATTCTCATTTTGAAAATTTAGCATTGGTAGAAGTACACGATGTTCAAAGGCTCCATCAATATATTCTTCAAGGAAAACCATTATAGTTGCTAACATTAATCCATTCCAATATGTCCTTAGTAGGTGAGTGATTGGGGAAAATTTCAATAAATGGGTTGTTGTTGACAAGAGTTTGATGTCAGCAAAGTCCAAAAAATCTTTCATTTTCGCTAATTTAATCTCAAAGTTTCCTTGTGAGGGTGATCTTACTTATGATGAGGAGTCATTTCCAAATGAACACATTTCCTTAATTTCCTCATAAGATCCTTGGTATCGGGAAATCTTGGTATATATCCAAACTATGAAGTTTCCTCAGTCCTTTTCTTGGGACAATCATTGGTGATTGCGTAATATAGATAAACATTATTTAATAATCAGTGATACATTTTATATTCATGGGGTTGACTCATTTTTTCATTTATGTTTAACCCTTGAAGAAGCTGAAAAGGTTTTAAATGATTGTCATAGTGGATCTTGTGGAGGTCATTTTTCCGTGCTGACAACATCTTACAAAATATTGCATGCAAGATCATTTTGGCCCTCAATTTTTCAAAAATTGCATCGAGGAGGTTAAGAGATTCCATCCTTGTCAAATTTACACGTGGAAAATGCAAGCTTGTCTACCATTATTTTTACCTATTTTCACCATTGATCCATTACTAAATGGGGAGAGGATTTTACAACTTGTTGTTTGACTTCAGCTAGGAGGCACAAGTACATTATCATGGAAATAAAATACTTTACAAAGTGGGATAAGGTCATGCCAACTTATAATAATGATGGTATTACTACTGTTAGGATTCCAAGAAACTCTCCTAGGTTGTAGCTCGAAGATGCCCGGTAACATATAAATTCAACTATTGTTGCAATGGATGAATGGAAGGAATGATGCTTGTCCAAGCCAGATAACCACTTCTACTTTATTTCACTCCAGACATGCATGAATACCATCAGAATATAAGGCTTTAGACCACCAACTACTCACAGTATAGAGATTGGGTGAATATGGAGAATATTGACCACACCAGCAGATGCACAAGACTATGTGATGGTCGGCTGCAACTAGTAAGAAAGTCTGCAAATCTAATATTCTAATGCAAAGACAGGATGACAGCTCTCCTGCATTAGATAGAAATAAACCTAGACCACCTGCTCAATGATGCATACAAGACTCTAACACAAAGATAGGATGACAACTATCTAATGCTAAACATCGAGAGACCAAGAACATAGCATATCATGCACAGCTTAGAAAAGAGGGAAATGGAAAGTGAGAAGTTAACAGCAAAAGAAGCTTGTATTAGCTAAAAATGAAGACGAGACGCTGCAAGTGACAAAATATCTACAGTCTCTAGAAGTTGAACCTTACACCAAATGCCAACCTATCAACCCTGATTACATCTTGTTTTGGGGTATTTATAGATTTACATTACAGGGCACTTGGGCCATTTAGGTATGGAGAGGCCATAATTGACCACCAACTGCATTTAACTACCTGATGGAGTCTCTGATTGTGTTGGCTTGCTTCAGTGGATGAAACTGATCTTTGCAGGTGCTGTGTTGTCTTCTTAGGTAGTTAGAGTGCTCGTACCAGTGAAATCCCATAACTGATAAATGAAGTTGCAGGGTCGTGCTCTGTCCTTTTCTCCCTTAGCCATGTTGTTTGTTAAATATGGTTGTCGAGGAGCAACTGCGAATGGTACTGGTAACTTGGTCACCTTCGTCCTTCGAACAGATGGAGTGGTCAAGGGACATGGAGTGCATGGGCAAGTGGACGAGTTGGATGAGGGGGAAAGATAGCCATTGGATCGAAGAAATGGATGGCAGAGATGGCTTGGCGAGGGTATCGGATGAGGTGGGAGCGGGATGGACAAGGGCCATTAGATCTTAGGCGGCTAGATCTAACGGTGATCAGGAGGCGAAGGTGCGTGGTCGTTATTGGGCGGGGGCAGTTTAGTTGGATGGTAACAGTCTTGATCGCACCGCCCTTGGACATAAAGCGGTAAAAGGACAAGACCGCGTGATTCCACTTAGCCGCCGACACGTAGCAGTGGATGAGAGAAAAACCGCTCTCATCGCGTGCTAACGTTCCATCGCATTGTGAGCACAATAAGTGCGAAGGTCGTTCGATCTTGGCAGAGATGATCGGACTGTGGGGATTTGATCGCGCATGTTTCTTTATCGGGCGCGACAAGAGCCGTTGGATCGGCGGGAGGAAATCAACAGCTGAGATTAAGAGAGGGGTTTATGAGCATGCGGGGTTATACAGATGAGGTTTTATGGTAGTTTTTAGGCCTTTGCGCTCGGGGCTTAAAGTAAAAGGGGTTTATAGCGGGTTTAGAGAAAAACAGAGGAAATGGAAGTAAAGGAGAATAAGCGGAATGAAAGAAGGAAGGGAGAATGACCACTATGAGCCTCTTTTGAGCATGATCAATCCAACCAAGCTTATCTCTGACCTTCAAAAACCATAGTTATATAGCAGAGCTAACAACTACCACACTTTTCCTTTTTTATCAAATCATTTCGTGTTTCAATATTTCTAAAGAGATTATCACTAACCATTTCATTCACATCTAGAATAGGATGATGGTTGAATTGGCTTCTTATTTGGGGTTCAAACAAGAACATTCTTCTCCACATTTCCCCAAGCAAATGGTCAAGTTGAAGCCTCTAATAAATCTTTAAAGACCATATTGAAGAGAATATTAAATGAAGCTAATTCAAATTGGTTTATTATGTTGTATCTGACTCTTTGGGCATATCGTACATTGATTAGGACTACTACAAGATCTAGTACTTTTCAAATTGTTTAAAGTATGGAAATGATTCTCATGATAGAATGTCAGATCTCATCTCTTAAACTAGTAGTCAAGCTTCTTCTTGATATGACAACTTTGGAAGAATGTCTCATTCACTTAGAACATCTTGATGAGTAGCATTGAGATGAAACTACAACAAATGAGGCTCATTAAAACTGTGTAAAGGATTAATATGATTAATCTATGCATCCTAGGGTTTTCTCCGAAGGGCACCTTATCTTGGTCTATGAACAGGACAAGGACACCTTAAGAGCAAGTAAATTCAATCCCATGTGGTATGATCCTGTTGTTGTAGCTACAACCACCCTCTAAAATTTTGGCTTGCATGTAAATTTCGAAGCTTACCTTGGATCCGACGATCGATCATCCTTGGTCACTTGTTGGTAAGTTGATGATCTCAAACTTCCCCTCCTTGATCTTAAGAGGCATTCATGTTCTCATCTTTATGCAACATGTGTCATCTTTGGGCATAGGGATTGTTTTTTGTCATGTAGAGGGAATTTTGTTTTTCTTCAAAGGAAAGCATGCATGCATGAGTTGCTATTACCACATTGACATGTTTCACACTCACTTCACGCACTTTTGTCACGAAAATTGTTGCATCAAGTAGAGTATGTTTTATACATTATGGATGGTCTATGTTGCATCACCAAGTGTTCGTGTGCGATCACAGTCAAGTCTTATCGATGTTTACATATGTTTCACTAATCTCACACTTAGCCATTTTCCTGAGAAACCTGGCCTCATCCAGCTTCCTGAAACTGTGCACTTTTCTTTTGCAACCCTCAAGCTTCCTCCCTTGCCTGCTAGAACTTTGTAGTGCGTAGAGACCCCAGCCTCCCTTGGCATCGAAAAACTACACAATGGTTTCCTCCAATGTCCTTTCTCCAGCTAGAACCCACTGTCTTCATAAACTGTGTAGTGTTGTCCCTCAACTGCCCAACCAACATTGCTCTCCAGAAATAGCAGAGCAGTCCAAGTGCCTTGCATTTAGAAATGCACAGAGCAGTCTGACTGCCCTGCATTCAGAAATTGCACAGGGGGTCCTCCCAGGACCACTATCCCGCAGCAGTGTCATGTGCCTCAAAACTGCGCAGTGTTGTCCAAGCTTCCCTATCTATCTTGCATGTAGAAACTACGCAGATGGGCCTCCTAGGGCCTCATTCCAGCAGCAGTCACTGCCCGTTGAAACAACGTTGATCTATCTCTCAGTGACAATAGGAAAAGGTGACATGGTGAGATCACTCCCAAGGATTTTAGGAGAAGAACCAAGAAGACTAAGCGATGGTAAAGGTCAGGACCACATGTAAACTCCGTCGGATGCATGATCATCTCAAGGGTAAGTATGGTAAGTAAAGAACACTTTTCGAGGTACACCTCTTAGTTGAATTTGTAGGACCACTTTTCAGTGTCATATCATCGCTCCTTCAATAACATGCATGTGTGCAAACACAAAAGTCATTTCATGTGTTTCCTCTACATGTATTGCTTCCTTTCTTCTTCTTTGACCAACTCTCGTCTTCAACATGTTGATTGCTTTTTCATGCTTGTGACCTTATTCTAGTGATGTTGAAGGTTTGTGGATGAGTTATGTTCACCATGTAAACATCTATCGCACTCGCACACAATGTTGTTAGCATTGTTGCACAAGTGTTGTCATGGTCGCGAAGGACTATCTGAAGTGTCGCACTTGTCCCTTTCACCATTAGACAGTCCCACAAACAGTCACACTGAGCATATGTTGTCTTGTGGTTTGTGGTGTCTTGTCGTCGAGTCGTGTTGAGTGTGTGTTCGCAAGGTCATGTATACACAAGTTCACTCACTCACACACTTAGCCAATTTTTCTGAAATTCTATTGACTGGACCACCCTCCATCAGTCGGACCTCCACTGAGCTGCACTGCATAGTCTCAACCCTTAGTGACCAAGCACTGTTGTCCAGAACTACAAAGAGCTTGAGACTGCCCTCCAGGTAGTCTTCACTGTGAAATTCTAGAATCAACCGGGTTGACTGTCACCCTGAACAACGCAAAAGTTTCCCAAGAAGCTATCTCGGTCTGCGCTTCCTGCAAGCATATCCATCAAGCCTCCCTCTAGTCAACCGGAGAATTTGACTAGGCAGTGATCTCGGGCTTCATTCCTCCCAAAAATTGCGCATAATCTGCCAGCCTGCCTGAAGAAATTGCGCAGACAAGAGGGAAAGGTACCCGCTTCCTGTCACTGCACTATCTCTGGAAATTTCACAGTTCTATCAGTTAGTCCCCCTACCGGCTTGCTTGCTACTCCTCCTGGAAATTGCGTAGTTTTCATGGACAGTTCACCTACTACTCAACAGCCTGCTGAGCCTAGAAACTGCAAAAACATGTCCTGCATGATTGCCTCCCAGATCTACGTAGTTCTAGTTAGCAAGCTCCCACAACCCAATCCTGACCTCCTCTAAAAATCTGCGTAGTTTTCACTGCCAGTGTCCCGACTTCCCACACTTCCTTCCCTAGAAAAAATGTGTAGTTCTTCCTCCCAACTGAGCCAGATCCCGTAGATTTCACTGTTGTACCGGATTGCTCAACACATCCTCTCAGTGACCTCTGCGCAGTTTTTCTAGATAGTGTCCCGGAGCCTCACATCTCGGCGTAACATGTGCTATGCATTGTTTTAGAGCCTTGTCCTCTCTCCCGGTTACCTGCACCTAGAAACGAAAGACAATGCTTCATGGTATACTAGGGGATTTCTGGATTTTATGTTGTCTCATCATGAGTGATTTCAAAAATAGGTACACTGATGAGACATGGCGCAACGACGATGGGATGAACAAGGAACGCATGCTAGAAGACTTTCTCGCGGTTGGACGAACACACAAAGCATACCAAGTAGCAAGCGAAGGAGACATGTGCACATGCATGAACCATCAAGCTAACACCGAGACCATTGAAGACTCTGCGCACTTTACCAAGCGGAGGTGAAGCTATGGTACACCACGAGCACACTCATGACTCATCAGCACAGCTTCTCGACACGAACAACACAGCGAGCATGTGCATACCAGCAGTGTCATGTCGAGTTGTGTCATGAGTCGCCTTGGCCACATGACTATTGTGGGTCATACTTGTGTAATCAACGTAATGTAATGTGAAATTCCAAGAGACACACTGATGAAGTTAAAGAGTCATGTAAGTCGAAGAGTCATGAGGGAAGTCAAAGAGTCACAAGGGTCAGTTTCACCCTTGGCTATATATACCCCTCATTTGTACATGCAAAAGACTTTTCACCTTAGCTCCTCCCACATAGCCTTGAGATTTTGTAGTCTTTTCTTTGAGGAGTGTGCAGTGGCTCCGATGCCCTGCTATCGGGGTTAGTGATGTATGGTGGACGGATGTGTCTTGGAACTTTCACTTAATTCAGAATCTTGTTAACAAGCCAACACGTTTTCACAAATGTATTGTATTCGTTCATAAGACTATTCTTTGGACACTTGAAATGCATGTTTCTTTAACATGTACTAAGATAGTTGAACTATTTCGGTTGTTTTAGTGCATATATTGTTGGAAATGTGTTGTATTAGTTGTTAATGTTGTCTTGCCCGTGTGGACTACTCCACCAGACACTCGACAGATTCATTCTTGTAAATTTATTATAACGACTGTTGCATCTGTGTGGACTACTCCACCAGAAGCTACTCATGTCCTATTGTGTTGTGTGTCTCTAACATATTTGGGACTATTCCATTTCGACTTGAGACTCACTCTCACCCTCTCCCTCTGCAGTGAAATAACTTAGACACAAGTAACACTAAGCACTCACCAGGCACAGGAACCTCGTTGTTTAAAGATTAAGTTTACCACTCTCATGCGCTAAGGCATATCTTTAAGATAATGGCAACCAGGCCATCATACAGGATGGGACTCCCACACCAAACGGTGTGAGGTCTAGTTGGGACTTCATACCAGGGAGATCCCTTGAATGTTGGCAGGTCCAACACTGTCAACAGATCCTTACATTATCAAGTGTGTCTTAAAGAAATGAGCTTATGCACTAGTTGATTTCAAAGGGAATATGTTGGTTGAACCAAAGAATGGACTTTACCTCAAGAATTATTATGGTTACGATCTTGCTTAAGAATTTGCTTTGTTTTTTAATTAATGTACATGGTAATCACTTAAAAAGTGTTCACCTAGCCATAATTCACTAGGTTGATCAAAATACTTGTAGTATGGGTTTTACACATTAAAACCCACTTTCACCTTAGGAAATGTCCTAAGGAACCATGTTTCCTCATTTATATATATTTAATTAATTTCCCCACATGATAATAACCCATAAATTCATTAATTTCATGTTATTCTCGTATTTTTATCCATTAAAGTGAAAATAATTTAAAATATTTTCACTTACATTTTATGTTTCCATAAGAATAATTCAATAAATCATTTATTTATTGAGTATTCCTTAATCCTCTAAACTTTCTCATGGGAACAATTTATTAAATTATAATTTAATAATTATTTCTAACCCATTTCATTGTTTCACCTAGAAGTAATTTAATAAACCCATTTATTTATTAATTAATTCTGATTTATTTTATCCATTTTTATTAATTAGCTCAACTAATCATTCTTTTTTAAGTTACTTATCAAAATAAAGGTTATTGACCATTTCTTTGACATTTTCCTCTCACAAATAATAATAAAATATTTAAAGTGGTTAGATCTTGATTTGGTCCAATAAATATTTTATTTTAAGTATTAGGGTTTATGCAGTGCATTATATTAGATATCATTTTGGGATTCAACTGCGTTAAGTCATTCACGTATGATGTATGACCATTTCCATGAGAGGTGGTCATAACTAACTAATTTCTCATGATTTTTGAATAGTTCACTTAGTGCTCATTGCATCGGGTGATGCTCACAGGGGTGAAGAATGGGATTGAAACTAGTGAAATGAATCACATAGCGTCAATCATCACTTCCAAGGCTTGTACACGGTAACCAGGACTTCCCGAGAAGTCACCCATCCTAGATCACCTCTGGCTCAAGCACGCTTAACTGTGGAGTTTTCCCCACAATCAAGCCCACTTAGTTTGCTACCCCATTTTCAAAACCTTAGCAAGTATTGTGCCTCATGAACCATTCAAGTAGAGATCCCTTCACTCTTTTTGAATTTAAGTATTAGGGTTTACACAATGCATTATATTAGATATCATTTTTGGATTCAACTGCGTTAAGTAAGGCATTCACGTATGACCATTTCCATGAGAAGTAGTCGTAAATGACTAATTTATCATGATTCATTGCATCGGGTGATGCTCACAGGGATGAAGAAGTGGGATTGAAACTAATGAAATGAATTACATAGCGTCAATCATCACTTCCGGGGCTTGCACCCGGTAACCAGGACTTCCCGGGAGGTCACCCATCCTAGATCGCCTCTGGCTCAAGCGTGCTTAACTGTGGAGTTTTCCCCACAATCAAGCCCACTTAGCTTGCTACCCCATTTGCAAAACCTTAGCAAGTATTGTGCCTCATGAACAATTCAAGTATAGATCCTTTCACTCTTTTTGAATTTAAGTATTAGTGTTTACCCAATGCATTATATTAGATATCATTTTGGGATTCAACTACGCTAAGTAAGTCATTCATGTATGACCAATGACCATTTCCATGAGAGGTAGTCGTAACTGACTAATTTCTCATGATTTTGGAATAGTTCACTTAGCACTCATTGCATCGGGTGATGATCACAGGGGTGAAGAAGTGGGATCGAAACTAATGAAATGAATCACATAGCGTCAATCATCACTTCCGGGGCTTGTACCCGGTAACCAGGACTTGCCGCGAGGTCACCCATCCCAGATCACCTCTGGCTAAAGTAGGCTTAACTGTGGAGTCTTCCCCACAATCAAGCCCACTTAGCTTGCTACCCCATTTGCAAAACCTTAGCAATTATTGTGCCTCATGAGCCATTCAAATAGAGATCCCTTCTCTCTTTTTGAATTTAAGTATTAGGGTTTACATAGTGCATTATATTAGATATCATTTTGGAATTCGACTGCGTTAAGTAAGTCATTCACATATGACCATTTCCATGAGAGGTAGTCGTAACTCACTAATTTCTCATGATTTTTGAATAGTTCACTTAGCACTCATTGCATCGGGTGATGCTCACAGGGTGAAGAAGTGGGTTTGAAACTAGTGAAATGAAACACATAGCGTCAATCATCACTTTCGGGGCTTGCACCTGGTAACTAGGACTTCCTGGGAGGTCACCCATCCCAGATCGCCTCTAGCTCAAGCACACTTAACTGTGGAGTTTTCCCCACAATCAAGCCCACTTAGATTGCTACCCCATATGCAAAACCTTAGCAAGTATTGTGCCTCATGAACCATTCAAGTAGAGATCCCTTCAATCTTTTTGAATTTATGTATTAGGGTTTACGCATTGCATTATATTAGATATCATTTTGGGATTCAATTGTGTTAAGTAAGTCATTCACATAAAACCATTTCCATGAGAGGTAGTCGTAACTGACTAATTTATCATGATTTTTGAATAGTTCACTTAGCACCCATTGCATTGGGTGATGCTCACTTAAGTACGTGAACGACTTACTTAACGCAGTTGAATCCCAAAATGATATCTAATATAATGCACTGCGTAAACCCTAATACTTAAATTCAAAAAGAGTGAAGGGATCTCTACTTGAATGGTTCACGAGGCACAATACTTGTTAAGGTTTTGCAAATGAGGTAGCAAGCTAAGTGGGCTTGATTGTGGGGAAAACTCCATAGTTAAGCGCGCTTGAGCCAGAGGCGATCTGGGATGGGTGACCTCGCGGCAAGTCCTGGTTACCGGGTGCAAACCCCAGAAGTGATGCTTGACGCTATGTGATTCATTTCAGTAGTTTCAATCCCACTTCTTCACCCCTATGATCATCACCCGATGCAATGAGTGCTAAGTGAACTATTCAAAAATCATGAGAAATTAGTGCGTTACGACTACCTCTCATGGACATGGTCATACGTGAATGACTTACTTAACACAGTTGAATCCCAAAATGATATCTAATATAATGCACTGCGTAAATCCTAATACTTAAATTCAAAAAGAATGAAGGGATCTCTACTTGAATGGTTCATGAGGCACAATACTTGCTAAGGTTTTGCAAATGGGGTAGCAAGCTAAGTGGGCATGATTGTGGGGAAAACTCCACAATTAAGCACGCTTGAGCCAGAGGCGATCTAGGATGGGTGACCTCCTGGGAAGTCCTGGTTACCGGGTGCAAGCCTCGGAAGTGATGATTGATGCTATGTGATTCATTTCACTAGTTTCAATCCCACTTCCTCACCCCTGTGAGCATCACCCGATGCAATGAGTGCTAAGTGAACTATTCAAAAATCATGAGAAATTAGTCAGTTACGACTACCTCTCATGGAAATGGTCATACGTGAATGACTTACTTAACGCAGTTGAATCCCAAAATGATATCTAATATAATGCACTGCGTAAACCCTAATACTTAAATTTGAAAAGAGTGAAGGGATCTCTACTTGAATGGTTCATGAGGCACAATACTTGCTAAGGTTTTGCAAATGGGGTAGCAAACTAAGTGGGCTTGATTAAGGTTTTGCAAATGGGGTAGCAAGCTAAGTGGGCTTGATTGTGGGGACAACTCCACAGTTAAGCGCGCTTAAGCCAGAGGCGATTTGGGATGGGTGACCTCCCGGGAAGTCCTGGTTGTTGGGTGCAAGCCTCAGAACTGATGATTGACACTATGTGATTCATTTCACTAGTTTCAATCCCACTTCTTCACCCCTGTGAGCATCACCCGATGCAATGAGTGCTAAGTGAACTATTCAAAAATCATGAGAAATTAGTCAGTTACGACTACCTCTTATGGAAATGGTCATACGTGAATGACTTACTTAATGCAGTTGAATCCCAAAACGTTATCAAGTATTTTATTATTTGACCATATCAAATCTTATCCACTATTTTATTATAAATAAAGATGCTTCCTCCACTCATCTTTACTGTGACCATTTCATCATCGAAATTTTTCTTCTTTGCCATTTGAGCTCTCCATTAGATTTATATCATACCATTTTTCTCTCGGCATATCTTGCAAGGAATGATTCATTATAGTCATAGAGAGGGAATAAAACAACTGTCTCAAGGAGGAGGATTTTTTGATCCACATTCTTGCATCTTTCTCCCCAGGCGATATATTTTCATATTATAATAAAATCTTTTTCATTGGACATGGGAGTATTGTAATGTTGGTTATGTTTTAGATTCTATTTGTTGCTACACAGTTTTTGTTATTCTCTTTCTAATTTTGCAGATTTGGTATAAGGATATTCATCATTACCATATTAGGGTTTTTAAGATCCACTTTATTGTTAGACTACTTAGGACCACATTAGTGAAATGGGGCACTAAAGGCTTCTTATTAGCTTACAAGAACCTCTCCCACTCCAAAGCTTAAATATATTCCAAGATCTATGCTGATGATTGATAATTTGCGGAAATAAGCACTTGAAATAGGTGTATGCTTGTGTTTGCCTCCAGCTTCTTAATTTCCTTAAGTTTATTTGCTTAAACTGATATATAAACACACATAACAGTAAACAATGCAGCGCATAAACAAACATAAGGCAGCAAGTTTAATTAGGAGTTCACCCAAACCTCTTAGGTCACGTCTCCGTGAGCTCTAGTCAACTCAACTAGACTCTTTGGGATTATGGCTTAAATTCTTTTACAAGTTCCACACTCAACTCCATAGGTTTATAACTGAACCAATGGGCTTAGAATGCCATCTTTATCCCTGGTTGTTTGGCTCTCTAGCTCTCAGCTCTCAACTCTCGGCTCTTGGATCTCGGCTCTGGCTCTTGGCTCTTGGCTCTTGGCTCTAGCTCTCAGCTCTTGGCTCTCGGCTCTGGCTCTTGGCTCTGGCTCTCGGCTCTCAACTCTTGGCTCTGGCTCTCGGCTCTGGCTCTCGGCTCTTGGCTCTTGGCTCTTGGCTCCTGGCTCTCGGCTTTGGCTCTTGGCTCTGGCTCTCGGCTCTAACTCTATCAAGCCTCCAACCTCTGGTGGATCTTTCGCTGTCCTCCCAACCTCTGGTGGCACTCTGCGAATCTATAGCTTTCTGGCCTTTTGTGCTCCGCAACTCTGCTGCGCTCAGCTCTCTGGGAAATCACCCCTTTGCCATCGCCCCAACCTCTGGTGGCTTCTCGACTTTCACGAGCTTCTAGTTTTGCTCGACCTCCAAGCGACCCCTTCTCAATTGTGCTCTCTGTGTTATCTCTCGGCCTCTGCGAATGTACGCTAATTGTGCTCTCTGTGTTATCTCTCGGCCTCTGCGAATGTACGCTAATTGTGTTCTCTGTGTTTTTATAACACATTTGTTTTCGCCTCCCAAAATCATGGAAGATCGATTGTTTGATCAAAGAATTTGTTTTCCAATTGAAAGGAACGGCAACACGGGGTAACCCAATTGTTTTGCCTTCCTCCTGCAGAAATCCCGAATTCGAACACGTAACGGCAATACATAGGAAAACTCATGAAAACACATCATGTGTCTTTAAGTCGGGACTTCAAATGGCCTTCAATCACATCTATATCCCTCTCGGGTCCATCCTATCATCGCAAATCGTGATTGCACAGGCATATGGCCAAAAAAAGCCAATACACAGATAATCAAAGAAAATCCACAAATCTAGATTTCAAATTATACGCAGTTGTGTTTATAATCCCATCATTTCCGCGCTTTATCGCATATCGTAATCGCACGTTGCATTGGCCCGAGGTCCATTCAACAACCCATGGTTTGTTTTGATGTGATGACCGTTGCTGATCGCCGATCGCTTCCTCGCACGTTGTCATTTGACACCTCCGATTGCGATTAGCGATTAATTCCTGACCGTTGATCTACTCCTAGATCTGATGGTCGATATGCCATCGCAATCGCTTTATCGGCCTGATCGCAATCGCAAGTCACAGTGGCGTAAGGCCTATACAACATCCCATGGACTGCTCTGATGCGATATACATCGCTGATCCCGCTTTATCGCAATCGCAAATCGGCTCACCCGGGTTCCAATATCATATGTAAGTCTTTCCCCGATGCGATATGTCGGAGATCGCCAATCGGGAAGTCCTTCTGCCTGCAGTTAAGTCCTCCCTTTGAATCTTTCCGATGCGATTTCTTTAAGGAGCCCTTAAGTCCCATTTATAAGAAATTGCCTCCTTTTCTAAGGATAATGAGCAATCTTCTTTTTACCATAACTCCTTCGTCCGTAGTCCATTCTGGTCCATTCAAATTGCAGTAGATTCATATTGAAAAGATCTACGCAATGAGACTATACCCAAGAGTATCCTTTGACTTTCATTTTTCCTCTGTGAGGAGAATTCATAGACTTATAACTCTATGTTAGATCCATTTTGGATCAGTGACCTCCCGGGAAGTCCTGGTTACCGGGTGCAAGCCCCGGAAGTGAAGATTGAAGTTATGTGATTCAATTCACTAGTTTCAATCCCACTTCTTCACCCCTGTGAGCATCACCCGATGCAATGAGTGCTAAGTGAACTATTCAAAAATCATGAGAAATTAGTCAGTTACGACTACCTCTCATGGAAATGGTCATACGTGAATGACTTACTTAACGCAGTTGAATCCCAAAATGATATCTAATATAATGCATTGTGTAAAGCCTAATACTTAAATTCAAAAAGAGTGAAGGGATCTCTACTTGAATGGTTCATGAGGCACAATACTTGCTAAGGTTTTGCAAATGGGGTAGCAAGCTAAGTGGGCTTGATTGTGGGGAAAACTCCACAGTTAAGCGCGCTTGAGCCAGAGGAAATTTGGGATGGGTGACCTCTTGGGAAGTCCTCGTTACCGGTGCAAGCCCCGGAATTGATGATTGACATTATGTGATTCATTTCACTAGTTTCAATCCCACTTCTTCACCCCTAAGAACATCACCCAATGCAATGAGTGCTAAGTGAACTATTCAAAAATCATGAGAAATTAGTCAGTTACAACTACCTCTCATGGAAATGATCATACGTGAATGACTTACTTAACGCAGTTGAATCCCAAAATGATATCAAACATTTTATTATTTGACCATATCAAATCTTATCCACTATTTTATTATAAATAGAGAGGCTTCCTCCACTCATCTTTACCATGACCATTTCATCATCGAAATTTTTCTTCTTTGCCAATTGAGCTCTCCATTATATTTATATCATACCATTTTTCTCTCAGCATATCTTGCAAGGAAGGATTCATTATAGTCACAGAAAGGGAATAAAAAAACTGTCTCAAGGAGGAGGATATTGTGATCCACATTCTTGCATCTTTCTCCCCAGGCGATATATTTTCATATTATAATAAAATCTTTTTCACTGGACATGGGAGTATTGCAATGTTGCTTATGTTTCAGATTTTATTTGTTGCTACACAATTTTTGTTATTTTCTTTCTAATTTTGCAGATTTGGTATAAGGATATTCATCATTACTATATTAGGGTTTTTAAGATCCACTTTATTGTTAGACTACATAGGACCACATTAGGAAAATCTTTTTCGTTAACCCTTGTGCAAGAAACTGACTAACAAATTTTGACTCAACTCGGGAGTTGAACACTCCTGGTGGTTTTTCCTATGTTGTTATTTTCCTTTTTTGTTATTTTTGGAAATATTTTATTTTGTTTTGATTACTTTAGAGAATTTTTTCTTTCTTGTTTTGTTTATGTCATATAGGTAACATGTCTCAACCTTCCAACAGACATAAGAATATAAGCTAGCCCTCCGGCCACAAACCCTGTGAATGAAATGTAAATTTTTGGGCCAACTATGAGTTGGTAAATGTAGTGTTTTCACTTGTACCAACATTAGGCAACACAAGCATTGCCCTAAAAGCTGCATTAGGAATGCACTTCTAGGTACATTTTCTACAACAAAGAAAAAAATTAGTTTTGTAGTTTTTCCTATTTTTTTCAAATTTTCAGTCACTATTGGATTCTAAGTACCTCTTTGTATATAGGATGTTAGTAGATCTAGACCATTTCATTCTTTTCTACCCTTTAGAGGTAGAAAGGAACTCTTTTATGGTTTTTAGTAATTCTCTAAACAAGAATGTTGGAATTTTGAATTGGAATCTTAATGTCTTTTGATTGAGAAACCCCTCTTCTAACTTTTTTTGTTTATGATCTGAAAAAATTCTTTTCTTACCAAATTTTGAGTCCAAAAAGAGCTCTGTATTGCCTCATTTTGTTCTCCAATCATATAGCATTGTTAAAAAACATTGTAGGTAGATCTACTTCTGATTTTTTACAACCCTAAAACCATTGTTTCTTTGCTGAATTTTCTACATTATGTTGGCTATTAGACAACAATTTTATGTTCATTCCATCATTGTTTCAGTTGTCACTATTCATAGCCTCCTTTTTCCTTATTCAGAGCCTATCCTTTTTGCATTAAAGCATCCAAGTGGGTGGGATTATATCTCTTTTTGTAAATTTGTACTTTATGTTCATCTACAACAAGTTATTTATTGTTCATGCAATTTATTTCCTTTACTTTTATGGAAAATCATTTATTTATTTGCAAGTTATAAATCAATATTCACTTGCACACACTTACACATGATTAAGCCAACATTGCTTGGTTCATGACCACGAGATCAAACCTTAAAATTAACCATTAACTTAACCAACATTGATTAATGCCACTTGGGCACCAGAAACAATTAGTTAGTTAAGTTAGGATTGGTGGTATAGGTATCCCAGAAAAAGCCCATTGATTGTTATACATTTGCGCATAGTTGGTTGAATTTATAGGGAGCTTGAAATATTTCATTGTCAAGTGGTAAAAACCAGTGCACAGCAGAAACCTGTGAAGGGGGTAAGACTTAAACTAAGGATATTGGCAGTTACCCTTAAGGCTCCCAATTATTGGTTAAGAATCAGATTCTGAAGTTGACACCCAAAAGTTGAGATTCACTCATACCCACTGGACAAAGGTAACCTTAGTGGCTAATATTTGTAGGGGAAAAAACCCTAGAGGTGGTGGTTTTGGAAAGAAACCATACCTGTTCATACCTTCGTTGAGCCTTGTTCGTGACCCTGACCATCTGGGAGCTTGGTTATTTGGAAGGCCATCTGAAACATAGCTTATGGCTTATTTGAGCTAGTCCATCTATCAGGCTAGAGGAATTTTTCATTTGTAGGACGAGACTAACTGAATAGAATTAGAATTCGATTATAGTTAGAAGACACATTGCACATAATTTTCTACTTGTTGTGTGTTAATTTGATTCACCTTTCTTATCCCTTTAGCCTATTATACTCATATTTGTCCCAGCATCATTACGCTCATCAAGTGTCAGTCATAGAGATATGAGGTATTCATTCCAAATTTCCTTTAGGACATCTTCTTACACCCGCTCAACGAGTTAGGATTCCCTACCTAGTCCACCTTCAAACTTTAGCTCATCTGAGTCTTCTAATTCTTGCTCTACTTCTAAATCTCCAAACCCCAACTTGCTAACATGGCTACTGTAAACACTGGAAATAACATCAATCCCACTTTGGGAGCCAACAGTGTAGGTAATTCCAGTACTAATATAGGTAATAATGCATGTCCTAATCCTAGAGGTAATACACGAGCACCTCTTTGAAACATTATTACTCAATCATTTCTCCCATATATGGCTAGGTTGAACTTACCAAATTTGAGCCAACTCATTAAGGATCCTCTCCTCCATGATCCCATTTGGCCACCCATGCCAACCAAACTTCCCTCAAGAATTCTCAATTTTGAAGGGAATTCTAAAGGAGATTTGACTAATCATATCTAGTCTTTCCATATGTGGTCTTCATATAACTCCATTACATAATACTTTTTCTATCTCTAGCTATTTCAATACACATTCCCTTACATTGTGGTGCGATGGTATGCTGACGAGCCTTGAGACTCTCACCAAATGTTTGCTATTATTTTGAATGTTTTTCTTTCATACTTCCAATTACCTACCTGCCATGATACCAACATAGATATTTTGACTACTTTTCGCCAAAACACTGCCACCCACATCATTGATCACATTCAGGAGTGGTGAAGATAGAGGAGCTTACACAAAGCTCCATAACTAAATGTTAATTTATTTATGGATTGGTTTTTGAAATCCTTACTTCTTACCAACACCAAGGATGTTGCATCAAAATTCCCTTGAATAGAGGAAGAAGCCATTTAGAAGGCCATGTAGTATGACTTGATCTATGCCAAGTCAGGTTATCTATAGACCATTATCTGTAATTATCATAGCACTTTCCTTGGTGATCATTCCACACCGGGGTCATCTCATGTTGCTAACAGTGTAATTAGGTCCACCACATACCATCAACCTTCCACATATCCGCAAGGACACATGGGATGTTTCTAACCCCAGAGTGGCCACAAGTACCTCTTATTCATATTCCCATCCACATCAACCTATGGTTAGTCCAGCGTGTACTAAACCTAACTATGAACCATTATTATCTGTATACACCATTGAGTGTCGCAACCCCTTTGGAAGCAACACCTTAATCTCCTAATCCTCAACAAACCCGCTTTAGCAGGGCCATGTGTATGCTCAATAGAACATTTCAAAATCCCCTAATCTAAAGAAAAGGAAAAAAGGGAAAGGCTAGCTCAACCTCAGGGTAACCAAGGAAACCAAGGACAAAAGCCTAATGCCAAGCAGGGTGACAACTTTAATACCACAACCCAGCAATAGGGAAGTCAACCCAAACATAAGAAGGTTCTTCACATGAACAAGCCTTACACATGTTTTGGTACATATGTCCATTAATGCATGAGTGTCCCCTTCTCTTTGAGATGCATAAGATGTGGGAAAACCAAGAGTTTGCAACAATCGGTAACCAATCTCCTTCTACTTCCGCTCCTCCCCTTTCACAGTCAACTGTTCTTATAAATCCCTTTCCTCAGCAAGAGTATGTGGCGCTTATGATGTTCATAAGTCTCTTCTTCCTCTATGTCCCAACCAACCTAGGAATGAAACATATCATCTTTTGATGATGGATTATGATGATATCAACCTCTCCGCTCAGTTGCATCAATATGGCCCTCCTCGTGAGACCCAACTGACATCAACCCCAAAGCCTCTATTGTCATCAAATGGTACCCTACATATCTCTCAATCAATAATTGAGGTTCCATTTAAGATCACCTATGGACCATTAAATCAAAATTCTATCAACTCTTGAGATTTCCATCATTATAGCATTATAGATCACTTGACATAGTATCCTACTACCATGTCAGTGTTGGAAGTTATCCATATTTTTCATTCACAACTTAAGGCTCTACAGTCTAGTTTGAAAACTATGGATCCTTCAGACAATCGGATGATTTCCTTTGAAGTCAATAAAGAAGATAGTCCTCATCACCCCCATCTATTGCTTTCCAAAACTTCATCTCCATTAAGAATGTCATTGTTCAGTGGTGTATCATTAATAAAGGGGCATCCACATGTTTGATGTTTTCCCAAGTCTAGAAGCAAGTCGAGTCACCGGAAATTCAATTATCTACAATCTCTTGTAGAGCGTATGATGGTCATCCCTCGCAACTAGCAAGTTTGTACTCCAATTTCCATATTGAGTAAGTCAGAAAGCAAGTCTCGATCAACAATGAGTTTATTGATGCCCCTTTAGATTACAACCTCTTACTAGGATAAAGTTTCATGTACACCATGAAGGAAGTATGTTCCTTTGTCTATCGTACCAAGAGATTCCCTAGTAATGGGAAAATTGTCACCATTGATCAGTTGACATACTACGATCCAAAGCTTTAGTCTCATCCTAAGAATGAAATTTCCTCGATGGTTAGAAATAATACATTTCCTTCTCTTACTAAGATCAACCTTACATTCTATAATTATTCCTCATTTCTTAGGGCATATTACAACCCACCATTTGTTCCAACTACACCTAGCACCTCTCAGGTCTGCATTGTCTATGGGTCTCAAGCCACTTAGTAGCTTGGTACCTCATTTTAGTAGCCAACTCATCAACAATATGCTACTCCAAATTAAGCTAATGCACAAGGAGACGTCCCTCCCTATCATCATCCAATTAGTCAAATACCTTTCTTATTCCCACCACCGGGAATAGTAAATACACCTATGATGACAATGTTGAATTTTTCCAATCTCACATTGGGAATTCTACTTCGATCATTGGATCCTCCCACCAATACTCCTCCAAAATAGCTCAAACCCTCTTTAGCTTTGGAACATATCCAACCTGTTTCGATGACCCCCTTCATTGCTTTAGTTCCATTCAAACCCCAACTGGAGCCTACTCTTGCTTTGCAAGCATTTGGAAAGTGGTTCAAATCCAAGAAGAAGGGGAGCAATGACAAGACATTTATGACAACAACCACTCAACCTTATAAACCTAATCCTATTCCACCATGTGATGTGTGAGATATTTATGGCCACTCCACCAATAAATGTCCCACTCTTCCCCTTAAAGGGATTCATTTCCTTGGATGAACCTCAGTCATACCCAAAGGTCCCCAAGGTGCAAGTCCCTCTGCTTGAATCATCTTAGAAGAATAAAGTATTACACACAAACATGTTTGTGATTTGTGTGAAATGTATGGAAATTAGTCACATCACTACCCTCATCTCTCAAATTTTCACGATACCCCCATAATTCTTCATGATATGCATGCCACTTATAGTGGGGCTTTCACTTCTCTACTTCCGGTCCCTAGCACCTCATCTTCGTCAGGGTGGGGAACCAGTCGACCCACCTTTGTTATTGGTCCTCTTGATGTGGATATGGTAGAAAATACCATACACATCCTTTATTTTTCATCATCTATGGGGTTAACATCTTCATACTCCTAGAGAACATCTAACTATGTACCTTTAGAAACACCTTTTGTCTCTAAGGTTGCTCCGATCTCAACATTAGTGGAACTTCAATCCAGTAGTCACCAACCTCCCTCTGTAGATATTATGCATGTGAACCGTGTCTCCCATGATTATTATTTCGATGCTTCTTCATCGTCTACATCATGTGGTCATTCACAGTCTCACATTCCAGTCTTCCACTCCGATGAGGATATAATGGAGTCTTTGACCATACCATATTATCCATGGGATGATATGCATCAACATTCTTATTTTCTCCCACGAAAAAAAAGTCCATCAAACAAATATGTTGTGGAATCGAAAGAATTTATTCATGGTCAAGTAGATTGGTTTGAGAACCCCATCCAGATTCTTTATGCTTTCAAAGAGGGGAATATGGCCAAAATTTTGCTTACCATTAAGGTGAATATCTCTACCAAAACTAGAGTCGATGAATACATCTAGCTGGGGGCATAATGCACTAATGAATAAGTTGTTGCCTACATTGAATCATTCAAATAATTGTGAGATATATTTGCTTCGTCCTATTCTGAGAGGTCTAGAATTTATCCAACCATTATTGAGCACTACATTGACACTTAGCTATATTCCATCCTAGTTTCCAAAATTAAAGGCCCATTCTCCCTACCAAATATGATTCTTGTGAGGTTGAAATCAATAAGCTAAAAAAAACAGAATTCATTTATCCTGTCACTTATACCTCCTACGGCTCCAACCCAGTTCCCATTTTGAAGAATTAAGGCACCATGCGTGTATGCACGAACTTTCGAGTATGAATAAAGCATGTATGAAAGGAAATTTCCCCACACCCTTTGTTGACCAAATCATCAATTAGTGTGCAATTCATGAGGTCCTCTCTTTTATGGATGGATTCTTGGTGTACAATTAGATTGTATTTTATTTGCAGATTAACATAAAACTACTTTCACTAGTGTTATATGTAAAATTCACTTATGCGGACAAAAATGAACTCCCTAGATCTAGTGGTTTGATATAGAACAAAGGAGGGCAAAATTATCTCTAGGAGTTCGACTTGGAATTCATCAAATATAAATCTAAGAAATCCGTAGTCTTCATTAAATTGATATGCGACCTTTCATCATTTGAAACAGAGCCTACATCTGATAATTCTATTCTTGATGATTCATTGTTTCTGATTGATTCATTTGATTTGTGGTCTGGATATACCATTATCTATCTCCAAACCCAAAATTTCTAGCCTAATGCCTCTCGCTCGGATCAACGATGTATTCAATACCAAGCTCGGAATTACATTATAACTAGTGACACACTACATCACCGTGGTGTCGATATGATCTTTAGATAGTGCCTCACTCATGAGGAGATCGATAAAGCTTTGAATGAATGTCACACTAGAGCATGTGGCAGACATATGTCTCGTTATGCCACTACCCAAAATATTTTCCTAGCCGGTTACTTTTGGCCAACCATGTTTCGAGATTGCATCTTTGCAGTTCAAAAGTGTCATGCTTGCCAGATCTATGACCATAAATCTCATGCTCCGCCTGCTCCTATGCATCCTGTTATCATAATTAGTCCCTTTGCGAAATGGGGCATTGACTTCATGACTTGTAACCCTCACTCCATCAGGGGCCATGGCTACATTATTGTGGTTGTAGATTATTTTACCAAATGGGTTGAAGCGATACCTACATACAACAACACCGGTGAAACAACTGCATTATTTCTTTTTAATCATGTCATTGCTAGATTTGGTGTGCTGCAAGCTATCATTATAAACCATGGTAAACATTTCCGAAATCACATCATGTATGAAATTACCTCCAAGTTGGGCCTTCAACATGATAAGTCGATTCCCAATTACCCATAGGCCAATGGGAAAGTAGAATTTGTTAACAAGGTTTTGAAAACAATGTTGCAATGCATGATAGGGATTCATGAAATGAATTGGCACCTCATTCTTTTTTTAGCCCTGTGGGCATATCGAACATCTATCCGGACAGTGACTAGATTTACGCCCTTTCAGTTGGTGTATGTTCTAGAAGCACTCCTTCCCATCAAATGCGAGATTCCATCTTTGAATCTTATCGTTGAGCTTCTTCCCGCAACTTCCGCAGAAGAAGAGCATGTTTTACATCTAGCGCGCTTAGATGAAACACGACATGATTCCACAATGGCAAATGAGGCCCACAAGGAACACATCAAAGCACAATATGACAAAAATGTTAAACCTCGTGCCTTCTCAAAAGGTGACCTAGTCCTTTTGTATGATTAGGAAGCCGGTAAGTTAGAGGTTGGGAAGCTTGAACCTATGTGGCTAGGCCCGTATATAGTCAAGCATGTAGTTGCGAAAGGGGCTTATGAGCTCTTTGATTTTCATGGAATCCCTTTGGCGCAACCCATAAATGGGTTGTACCTTAAAAATACTATGCCTAGATTACCTCTGCATAGTCACTATGTACATACTGTATAGGCGTGTTAGTCCATTTCCAATGTGTTTCCTTCAAATTTTCCTACCGTCTCTGTTAATCTTGGGTTACATTTGTTTTGTAGATTTCGACATTCCCTCAACCATATGTTGGTTATGCTGATGGCACTAGTTTTAGTACTCAGAATCTTTCCTCCGCAGCGTGGGATATTTATGCTCAGTTTACTATGAATTTGTATCGGTCACTCAACTAATAATATCGTTGAGTATATCATAGTGATCAAATTATTTTCTGATGCTCTTTCATATGGCATTCGCCATTTGATGGGCATAATTGATTCATGACTCGCAGTACTACATCTGAACAACATATATTTAGTATGAAGTCCAACTATGATTCACATGTTTTCACGGGTTTGCCTTCTAGAACAAAATTTTGATTACATTCAACATCAACATATTCCTAGAAGTCTAAATATATTAATAGATGCATTAGCCAATTATGTTTTTGACAGACATTTGCAACAAATGTAAAAATTTCAATCAATATCACACAATGAACATGAAGATAGAGAAAATAGGAAACATTGATAGATAATTGTATATAGAGTTTGGTTTTACAAAAAACTGTGTCAGAGATACATATGGCCACATGGCCTATAATATCAAAATACATGTAGACAAAATATGGCTCTAAGGCCTCCTAGTAGACAAGTCTTCATGATGATCGTGATAAATAGATAATCACATGGGAAACTTCGCAAAAAAACTGATTGAAGTACCCATGCACTCCAATAGTGTAGTGCTACAAGTGCATAGGGATCTCATTGACCCTAGTCTCTGGCACACTATGGGTCAATCCCTCAACATGTCATAAAAACTCGGTAAGAGTCTCAGCTACATTTAGATCCTACATCTCCTCCTCTACCCCAACAACAACTCTAATCGGTGCAAGTTGTGTCTCTCCTTGTTGCTAAAGATACGAAGATCCTACTGGTCGTATTGGTCAAATATATGTATGTAAAGCCAATAGTCAGCCTCTGATACATTAAAAAACATACAAAAAATAGTAAAATCCAAAAAAAAAAAACATCCAAAATGACATTATTTTACATATATCACCCCATTGCTCGCCTTTAGGTAAAACGAGCTATGGGTCTCCTAAAAAATCAACCACAACATGTGGATAGTAATCGATCATAATGTGATGCACCCACAGCCATCGAAAGAAAGTAGGAGTGATCATTTAATGAAAAAGGTATTATAGACTATGTGTGAAGTTGCCTATGTTAGTTAGTGCAACGGATCGAAAAGATTACGAATAAAATAAACACTTAAACAATTAGAAAACACATTCAAAACACATCAACACAACCAAATTTAATAAAGGAGTTCACCAGATTTCCTGGCTACGTCTCCTGGTCCTTTCGCTTCCAGTGTTGACCTTTCTATTATGTCTTCAAATCGTTGTTACAAGTGCGAGCTCAGAAACAGAGTCTCAAACATGAAAATGGATCCCACCACTATGTTCAGCTCGAGTTTTCGAGTCAAAACAAGTATACACTTGACCGTACTTGGTCACCTCCAGACCCCCTGGAACGGTTCAAAACCAGACTCTGTCAACTTTTTTTTTTAATGATATGGTATTAATATACCATGTTTAGTTACAAATTGCAATAAATACGGACTAATACGATTACACTAAAAACAGAGGATAAACCAAAGGACCGGCGGGCGTGGAGTTGACCCCAACCGTCTGGCCTTTTCCCTGGTGCAGATCCCAATACCAAGCGATCCAACGATTATCACGTCCCGCTCGTCAACTAATCCAGATGATCTACACCGTCGATTTGTCCTGCTTGATGCAACGGCTGTTGCGAAATCTCGCACTCCAATTAGCACATCGATTAATTCTCTGAAAGCACGCGAGAAAAGTTGTTTCGAGCTGCTACGTGTCGACCGCTGAGTGGAATCCCGAATCTTTCTGAAAAAACATTTCCAGACTTTGAGGCACGTGAGAAACCGTTTACAGCTACCCTGCCAAAACTCAAATAAGTTTAACTTCTTTTGACTAACCTCATCGCGTCCGTTTTCAAGGATAACCTGCTTGCATGTCTCGACACGATATGTGTTGATCTCCTTTGATTGGATGATCCAACGACTGTGGTGTGAACCAATCACACATACGCCATTCCTTCTCTATTGACATCATCCAGAACCTGTGACTCATTCCCGGGTTGCCACGTGTCCTGCTGATGTAGGCATTGACTTTTTGACCTAAATATTTAATTGGCTCTAATTTCTTCATCCGGACTCGGATTTATGCGTTGTTTGCACCATTGGTTTCGTATTAACGAGCACTTCAACTTGAGCCTACTTTCACCTGCATTTGAAGACTTTTGATCTGGAGGTAAAACTGAATCCATTTTGGATCACTCCTCCCCACTGGAAGCTTTTGGTCCACCAAAAGTTGGTTTTAGCTATCGAGTAAGTGAGGATAAAGTTCCTTCACTTTTCCAATCTCTATCCATTGTGCTTTACTTGGATTTGTACCTTTGAGTCCAACTCGAAGATACTCAACATTTCCTTGTCACAAAGTTCTTATCCTCCTACCTAGAACTGTTTCCTCCTGTAACACATTGAGATACTCGGGGAAAAGAATGGAATGCAGCTGACCACGTGTCCTGCTAATGTAGGCATTGACTTTTTGACCTAAATATTTAATTGGCTCTAGTTTCTTCATCCGGACTCGGATTTATGCGTTTTTTGCACCATTGGTTTCGTATTAAGGAGCACTTCAACTTGAGCCTACTTTCACCTGCATTTGAAGACTTTTGATCTGGAGGTAAAACTGAATCCATTTTGGATCACTCCTCCCCAGTGGAAGCTTTTGGTCCACCAAAAGTTGGTTTTAGCTATCGAGTAAGTGAGGATAAAGTTCCTTCACTTTTCCCATCTCTATCCATTGTGCTTTACTTGGATTTGTACCTTTGAGTCCAACTCGAAGATACTCAACATTTCCCTGTGGCAAAGTTCTTATCCTCCTGCCTAGAACTGTTTCCTCCTGTAACTCATTGAGATACTCGAGGAAAAGATATTCAATGGAATGCAGTTGACCTTGCTCTTTGGGTCTTCAATCAATGACAGCTCATACAACTGCAAGTTTTCAACATTTACAACGGAATAGATTTGCATGGAAGCTGGTAGATCTACACGGAAAGCATTTTCACCAATTTTATCAAGTATTCTGAAAGGACCATATCTAATTGGTTTCAACTTTTTACCTTCCCCTCGCAGTATTTCTTTGTTAATATACAACCAGACTTAATCACCAACTTGAAAACTATGCTCAACTCGATGCTTGTCATGTCACGCCTTATACTTTCCTTGGCTCTTTTCCAGTTGTTCCTGTACTGCCTAGTGAATTTCCTGGATTTGTTCAATGAACTTGGTTTCTTTGTCTACATCATTGTTTCCATCAACTGCTATGCCTTTACCAAAGACAAAATCCAAGGGAGACTTTGGTATAAAACCAAAACAACTCTCAAAAGGAGATCTCTGAGTAGAAGAATATTTTGCATGGTTGTAAGCATGTTGCACATAACACAAATGCTCATCCCAAAGTTTGGGATGCTTGTTGCAATATCCTCAAAGCAATTGTATCACTGTCTTGTTGACCACTTATGTCTGACCATCTATTTGTGGATGAAATTTTGTGCTCTTATTTAACTTTGTGTCCATTAACTCCCATAGACTTGACCAAAATTTCCCAACAAATCGAGAATCTCGATCAGATACAATAGAAGTGGGTAACCCAAAATGAACCCATACATTTTGAAATAACAACTTTGCAATTTGTTCAGCTATGACCTGTTTATTACATGGTGTCAAAATAGACATCTTACTAAACCTATCCACAACTACATACAAATAATCATGACCCTTTCTATACTTTGGCAATCCCCCAACAAAATCCATGGAAACACTTTCCCCGGGATGAGAAGGAATTGGAAGTGGAGTATACAAGCCTAATTTTCTATTACTTGGCTTGATTGTAGCACACATAGTACATCCTTTAATATATCTAGAAATTGTCTCATTCATTTGTGGGCAATAGCAAAACCTTAGTAATTGTGCAACTATTTTACTTACACCAAAATGACCTGATATGAGACAAGCATGTGCTTCTCGAATTATATTAACTCTTTTAGTTTGTGGAATGCATAGCTTTCCCAAATGATATAAGAGTTTGTCCTTTATGTAATAATCCAATTCTTCTACCTGCTTGCCATGACATAAAGTTGCATATACATCCTTAAAATCTGTGTCTTGAGCATATTGTTCAATGTAACTTTCATGAATTACCAAATTATTCTTAAGTATTGTGGATGCATTTATAATTGGTCTTGATAAGATGTCTGCAACCTTATTATGTATGCCCTTCTTATATATGATAACAAGATGAAATTGTTGTAGAAAAACCATCCACCTGTAATGTCTTGAGTGTTGCAGTTTAGTTTGTGAGTGTAAATATTGAAGTGGTTGATGATCTGTATGTATGATTGTTTCTTTACCCATTATGTAATGTTTCCACTTTTTAACACTCTGAACTAATGCATACAATTCTTTATCATATGTAGGATAGTTAACTACTGTTGATGTAAATGTCTCAGAATGAAAGCATACAGGCTTTTTGTGTTGCATCAACACTGCCCCCATGGCATATTCATTTGCACCTGTCTCGATCTCAAATGGATACTGAAGATCTGGCAGTTCTAGTATTGGCGCTGTACTAATCCTTTCTTTCAATGTGTTGAAGGCTTTCTGTTGTTTGCATCCCCACTGAAACACCTGTTTCACACTTGTCAAAGCATGTAAAGGAGCTGCAATCAAAGAAAAGTTAGCAATAAACTTTCTCCAATATTTTGCTGCCCCTGAGAAACTTCTAACTTATGTAGCAGTATTGGGCTTAGGCAAATTTATATCGACTTCGACCTTAGATGGATCTATATTCAATTCATCACCCCCTACAATATAACTCAAATAATTCAAATATGTTCTACCAAATTCACATTTTGATAGTTTTACATAGAGATTTTCTCTTTTCAATACATCTAAAATCTGCGTTACATGCTTTACATGTTCATCCCATGTTTTACTAAAAACAAGAATATCTGATCCGGATTTAAGCAGGAATGCAATAGATTACAGAGATAACCATAAATACAGAGATGCGATAACCATAAAAACAGAGATGCAGCGGAAATAATACTTCATTTCATTAATGGAGAATAGTGAAATATGCTTACAAATAGAAATAACCCAGCTAGGGCGATGGTAGCTTATCTCTGAGAAGAGATGTGTCGGCTACATGCCTCTGAACTGTTTCGAGCTGTATTTACAATGAGGCTCGAAGGCCTATTTATTATTGAGAAACAATGGAAAACCCTTCAAATTCTAAAACCTAACCCTAGAAGATGAAACGCCAAATTGTGGGCCCTGTTTTGGGGTGAGTTGGACAGCCAACTTCCCGGGGTCGCGAATTGGTCATATTATCTCCGTTTGACGCGCATGATAGCCCGTTGGAAAGATCTCTTCGAGGAATACGACGGAAAAGACGATTTTTATCAAAAAAAATCGCTGGCGGTGGATTTCCCAAAAAACGTCGTTTAGGGCCTCAAAACGGCTCCGGAAGTTTAGGACCCGAAAAACTGCTAAAAATAGTAAACTGTGCTATAATTAAGGAAACAGAAAAACTGAAAGAGACAGTTGTGGGGGTCCAAATGGGACAGGTGTGTGGCCACCAACATCCACTTGGATCATTCCTCCCCCCTTAGGAAGCAATGGTCCCCATTGTGTTGAGTTCCTCCCTGAGATGAGGAAGCTTCTGCTAAGCTGGGTCTCTGGTGAGCTGTTCTGCAATCTCTGATGTGTCCAGAAATGGTGGGGAGCATGGTCGGCGACGGTCCACATTGAACACTCGGTGCAAGCGAAGGGATGGAGGAATGATGTGTTTCAAATCATTGTTTCCCGTAACCTTGTTACTAGTGTAAGGACCATGTCGAAGTGGTCCGAGTTTCTGATGGGTTCTGGTAAGGTGCTCCCTCTGCAAATGTAACCAAACTTTGTCACCCACCTGAAACTTGTGTGGTACCCCTCCGGGTAAGGAGAAGTTGTTCCTGTGTTCTGCCACGACTGTATCCTTCTGTTGCTGCTGTTGTGTGGAGGAACCCTTCGCGGGGGTCATGGATGTAGCAACGATCTTCCCCTTACTTTGGGAGCGAACCAGACAGAAAATAAATTTCCTAGTCTGTGAGATGAGCTTGCTGCTTTTCTTAGCAGTGATCAAAGAGGTGGCGGTAGGTGGGGCTACCTCCGGTATCCTGTATAATGAATTATCCAAAGAAATGATGACAGCGCGAGGCCTTGACTCATACACATCATGTCGCCTCCACAAGTATGGCTGGCCTAATAGTACATCACAAACATCTAGAGGTGTAACATCACACAATACCTCGTCTGTGAAGGGCCTGATGCTGTAGGGAAGGCGGCACTGCTGGCGAACTTTGAGATCTCGTCCTTCGTGAAGCCAACCGATACTGTACGGCTGTGGGTGTGGTGTAGTTGGTAGGCCCAACTGCTTCACGACCTCTGCTGAAATGAGGTTCTTTTGGCTGCCACTGTCGACAATGAATTGCAGCAGCGAACCCTTCACCCACATCTGTGAGTGGAAAAGACGTTCCCCCTCCTCTGGATCTTCGGGCTCATTTTTCTGGATCTTGGCAGTAGCAACAGTGGCGCTGGGATCCGCATCAATGATCTGCTTCCCTTTGTCATTCCCCTTGTCGGGTTCTGACTCAGAGTCGGAACATGCATCTGATTCGGAAGCCTTCAACTCAGCCACCAGTGACTGCTTGGTTTGACACTCACTTGTGTTATGAGTGGGACTCTTGTGGAACTCACACCACTTTCCTGTGTCCTTCTTCAGCTTCGTGGTGTTGTTCTTTTCTTGCGGCTTCGACGGGTTGTCTTGGGTCACCCCGCCTTGGCTTTGTCCTTTGGGCTTTGGATTTGCAGATCCAAAGTCTCGCTTCTTTTGTTTGAACTTTTGCTCGATTTTGACAGCGTATCGGTATGCTGTCCCGAGTGAGGATATGTTCAAGAACTCCATCTCTTCCTGGATGTATCTGTTTAGGCAGCCACGGTATTTGAGTACAAGATGCAGCTCAGAATCTTTGATACCCAACTGTGTGCGAAGGGTATGAAAAATATTTGTGAACTCTGGTACATCTTGGTCTCGTCCCTGCCGCAGTGTGGTCCATTTGATGTATTTGTCCTCATAGCTTTTAACAGGGTAGTACTGCTCCTTGATGGCATCCCAAAAGTCATTCCAAGTGGGGACGACTGAAAACAGTGAGCCTGTACTTTCATCCTTCTGCTCGCAGTATGTTTCCCACCAGTCCTTGACGTGGGGGGCTGCTTTGAGAAGAGCGAAAATGATCTTTTCCCGACTTGAAAATTCGTGAACAGAAAAATACCCATCTAGCAGATTTAACCATTTATCTACGGCATCTGCGTCTATTTGACCCTCGAAGATGGGGATTTCAAAATTAACTTGTACCTTAAACAGTGTGGCGTTTCCAGAGTAGCTGTTGGAAGCCGATGCGTCGCCTCTGGGTAGCCGCTAAAGGATCTGCGCAAAGCTATCCATCATCGCGTTCCTTTGCCGCTCGAGGGCTTCTTCGAGCAAGATTCTGATAGGATCTCATGCCCCCTCGTCTTTCTTCTCATCCGCCATGGGAGGTCGTCGAGATTTGTGAGGGTGGTCTTGCAAAGGTTCGACCAATTCAAGCCCTAACTCCTTATATCCCGACCTCGTTGGGGACATGCAAAGAAAAACAGAGACAAAGCAGACCGCTCTGATACCACTGATCCGGATTTAAGCAGGAACGCAATAGATTACAGAGATAACCATAAATACAGAGATGCGATAACCATAAAAACATAGATGCAGCGGAAATAATACTTCATTTCATTAATGGAGAATACTGAAATATGCTTACAAATAGAAATAACCCAACTAGGGCGATGGTAGCTTATCTCTGAGAAGAGATGTGTCGGCTACATGCCTCTGAACTGTTTCGAACTGTGTTTACGATGAGGCTCGAAGGCCTATTTATTATTGAGAAACAATGGAAAACCCTTCACATTCCAAAACCTAACCCTAGAAGATGAAACGCCAAATTGTGGGCCCCGTTTTGGGGTGAGTTGGACAGCCAACTTCCCGGGGTCGCGAATTGGTCGTATTATCTCCGTTTGACACGCATGATAGCCCGTTGGAAAGATCTCTTCGAGGAATACGACGGAAAAGACGATTTTTATCAGAAAAATCGCTGGCTGGTGGATTTCCCAAAAAACGTCGTTTAGGGCCTCAAAACGGTTCCGGAAGTTTAGGACCCAAAAAACTGCTAAAAATAGTAAATTGTGCTATAATTAAGGAAACAGAAAAACTAAAAGAGACAGTTGTGGGGGTCCAAATGGGACAGGTGTGTGGCCACCAACATCCACTTGGATCAATATCATCTAAATAGACTATTAGAAAATCATCAATAAATGGTCTAAATACATCATTCATGACTCGCATGAATGTAACTGGAGTGTTAGTTAAGCCAAAAGGCATAACCATCCATTCATAGAGTCCTTGCTTTGTTTTGAAAGTAGTCTTCCATACATCCTGTTCTGCAACTCTGATTTCATGGTAACTACTTCTCAAGTCCAATTTAGAGAAGTAAACTACATCTTTTAACTGATCTAACAAATTATCAATACGAGGAAGAGGATAACGATTATTTATTGTGATTTTATTTAGTGCTCTAAAATCAATGCACATTCTCCACGAACCGTCTTTCTTTCGCACTAACACAATAGGTGATTCGCACGGTGATGTGCTTGGTCGAATAAACCCTTGATCGAGCAACTCCTGTACCTACTTCTTTATCTCTACATTCTCTAGAGCTGATAACCTGTACATTCCAATGTTAGGTAGTGGAGCATCTTGCTGCAAATAAATCTCATGTTCTATCTCTCGCTTGGGTGGAAGCCCTTTAGGCTCTTGAAACAAAATATCATAATCAGAAACAACTTTAACTAGATCTGCTTTTTGTTTAGGATTACAACCTTGGAATGCATCAGATTTATCAATATCCTTTGCTTTTACAATCATAAGTAAAAATTGCTTACTTGAATTTACAATTCTTTTCATTTGTCCTGAATTTATGAGAGAGAAGTTATCTTTGAGTTTATGAGCCCTTACAATATATTCAATTCCATCCTTAGTGAGTTGATACTTATTTTCAGTTTGATAGAAGATAGCATTTCTATCGTACAAGTATGGACTTCCTAAGATAATTCCACATATGTCCAATGGGACTTTTTCTAACTCAACCTCATCTACAAACTTTGACCCAATAGCAAAATGAAGTTTACATTGTTTCGTAACTTGTAGCTTAGTTTTATCACACACCCAACCTAATGGATATGGATTTTTATGAGGTTTTGTTTCTAGACCCAACTTATTTACAATTGCTTCAGAAATCAAATTAGCTTGTGACCCACTATCAAATAAAGTATCAATTTTAGTATGCTTGGAAATGGCTCTAATATGAAATATCTCATTCATTTTCCTCTCATCATTATCATTATCAATAGAATGTGAAGAATTGCTTGTAGATGCTTTAGAATCTTTACCTTTTATACCTGTAGTTGTAATCGTTGTCTCGTCACCTGAGTCTAATCCCAAGTCCTTTTGAACAACAACGACATTCTTTCGCTCTTTACTCCCGAACTTCTTAGGCTTCAATTCTGGATGCAAAGACCAGCAGCGCGCCTCATCGTATCCTTCCTTCTTACAATAAGTGCATGAAGGTTTATCCTTCTTCACAGTGTTTGTTTTCCTCTCCTTCCATTTCAGTTTCTTATTGCCTTTATTCTTGCTTTCAATAGGTTTGGATGATTTCCCAACATCTTGGGTTACATTTTTACCTCTAGCCTTTAGATGAGTTGCTTGAACTGATACATCATCTAAGCTAGTTGGATTAAACATAAGTATAGTATGCCTCAAATAACTATAAAGACCACCTATGTATTTTAATAATGTCTCTAGTGAGTCCAATGATATGCCTAATGTTAAAGCTCTCTTACGGAATTGCTGAGTATAACTCTGAACACTTTGACCTTTTAATTGACACAGTGTTTGCCAACTCATCATTGCTTGTTGCGTATAAGCCAAAGGATAAAATTGATTTTTAATGGCAGAAACAAATTCATTCCAAGTTGAAATGATTTTGCCATGTTTTTGGAGATCTGCTTGTGTCTAGCCTTCCCACCATACAAGTGTGGTTCCTCCAAGTTGAAGGCTAGCAAGCTAGACCTTCTTCCTTTCTAAATCAACTTTCTGCACCCTGCAATATACATCAATTTGCCTTATCCAATTATCAAGCTTTTCAGCGTTAAGTTCTCCATCATAAATTGGCAAATCAAATTTTACATCTAATTTGATCAAAGAGGATTTATTTTTCTTTTTAGAAGAACCAGTCTTATGAGAAGAACACAATGACGATGATGATGATGGCGATGATGGAGGAGATGGTGGAGGAGGCCTTTCTCCTTTTCCTTTATCTTCTTTATCTGGAGGAACAAAAAGAAAAGGTTCCTCTACTCCTTTGTCTGGTTTAGGTGATGAAGTGCCTTCACCTTTACCCTTTTTAAACTCATTATACATCTCTTCCACCATTGCACGTATTGTCATGAAACTATCCAAGAATTGGGATTCTGACCCAAGTGGAGTTTCATCTGCCATCCTTCTTTGTGAAAAGACCCTTCCAATCTCTGGATTTGCTTCAACAAGTTCTCCTTCACCTCGTCTGAGCCTCAACCTAGTAAGCATTCAAATCTCCACACAAACTTGGCAAACCTTTAAAAACCTTACTGCTTTGATACCACTTGATAGATTAATGAAAAAGGTATTATAGACTATGTGTGAAGCTGCGTATGTTACTTAGTGCAACGGATCGAAAAGATTTCAAATAACATAAACACTTAAACAATTAGAAAACACATCAACACAACCAAATTTAATAAAGGAGTTCACCAGACTTCCTGGCTATGTCTCCTGGTCCTTTCGCTTCCAGTGTTGACCTTTCTATTATGTCTTCAAATTGTAGTTACAGGTGTGAGCTTAGAAACAGAATCTCAAACACGAAAATGGATCTCACCAATGTGTTCAGCTCGAGTTTTCGAGTCAAAACGAGTATACACTCGACCGTACTTGGTCACTATGACCTCCAGACCCCCTGGAACGGTTCAAAACCACACTCTGTCAACTTTTTTTGATGATATGGTATTAATATACCATGTTTAGTTCCAAACTGCAATAAACACGGACTAATACGATTACACTAAAAACAAAGGATAAACCAAAGGACTGGTGGGCGTGTAGTTGACCCCGACCGTCTGGCCTTTTCCCTGGGCAGATCCCAATACCAAGCAATCCAACGATTATCACGTCCTACTCGTCAAAAATCCAAACGATCTGCACCGTCGATCTGTCCTGCTTGATCCGACGGCTGTCGCGCAATCTTACGCTCCAATTAGCACATCTAAATAATTCTCCGAAAGCACGTGACAAAAGTTGTTTCGGGCTGCTACGTGTCGACCGCTGAGTGGAATCACGTAGATTTTTGAAAAACCATTTCCATTTTTTGAGGCGCATGAGAAACTGTTTACCGCTTCCCTATCGGAACTCAAAGAAGTTTAACTTCTTTTGACTAGCCTCATCGCATCCATTTTCAAGGATAACTTGCTTGCATGTCTTGATGTGATATGCATCGATCTCCTTTGATTGGATGATCCAACGACTGTGGTGTGAACCAATCACACATACGCCATTCCTTCTCTGCTAACATCATCCAGAACCTGTGACTCATTCCTGGGTTGCCACGTGTCTTGCTGACGTAGGCATTGACTTTTTTACCTAAATCTTTAATTGGCTCTATTTTATTCATCTGGACTCGGATTTATGCGTTGTTTGCACCATTGGTTTCGTATTAACAAGCACTTAAACTTGAGCCTATTTTCATCTGCATCTGAAGACTTTTGATAGATTGGAGGTAAAATTGAATCCATTTGGATCAGATCATAATGTGAAGCACCCGCAGCCATCGAAAGAAAGTAGGATTGAAACTCATCGTAGATGCACCTGCATGACGAGACATCAGATGCATCCATTGCCTCATTCATGGAACCTTAGGACCCAGTTGCTCAAGTAAAATGCGCTAAGGATTAAGTAGTGGTGTCCTATCTAGAGAAAATGATACCAAAATAGAACCATACCCAAATTTCTATAGTCACCCGTCCTTTTCTCTATTGAGTTGTTCCTTCAAATTTTCCAACACCCCCTCACTCGAGTTAAACATAATAGGTTCTATGCATTCCAATGCATATTGCATTTGGGACTTGATAGCAAAATGTAAAGCGGCACTGCCAACCAACCGAGCGATGATGAAAAGGATTATCCTGAGAGGTAGTTATGTCACATCCTTAATCTCTATCTTTTCATCCTTTGTTGGTTGAGAACGGGGTTTTTAGTGCACAATTATGTGGTCCTTGATAGTTTCACCACCCCTTCTCATACTAGATAATGAGACAAGAGCTCCTCTCTGAGACAATCCTGTCAGAAAATAGATATCTTCTACCTCTATCATTAAAGTATTCACTTTGATACTGAAGTATTGTCCCTTAATATCCCATTCCCTTACTAGATATTCCAATAAACCTAGCTTAGCTCATGCATGGAATCCAGAAAAAATACTTAAGGAGTCCATAATTCCTTAAGGCTTGTATTGATGTTGGGTCATTGGCAACATCCAAATCTTGGGACTCATGTTCTCTTTCTCTCCAGCTTAGAAACATTTTTTCCCCAGCAAATTGTGAAACCTGATATTTTGGGTTCGATCCCTAATGGAATCGCCAATTTGTTATATGGAAAATTCACTTCTATGGAAAAAAATTAACTACCTAGATTTAGTGCTCTGATATAGAACAATAGAGGGAAAAAATATCTATATTTTCCTTAGAGAGATTAGAGTATGGAAAAGAGACCTACATGGAATATGTAGCAAGTCATCCTCTCCTCCTTGCTTGTAAGCTCCAACTCTAGCTCCAAGTGCTATAATGAGAACCTACAAAAATGGATAAAACAAGAAAAGGAACTACAATATCCACATAGAATAATCCAATGTCTCTAATCAATGAGTCAACATGGAATTTAAATACATAAGCATCAACATGAAACAAGTATAGGAAAACATAGTGCTTTTTATATTAATAAATAAAGGAGAGACTTACAACCATATATAGAAGTTGTCTTTGTAGATGTCTCCTCGAATGTCTTGTCCTTCCTTGCCACAAAGAAAACCTTCACACTCAACCCTAATGCATAAATGGATGATATCTCCTTAAGCTCCAAGTAGTAGCATGAGAGAACTAGTAATCTCCAAAAGCCAACCTGGACTCTATGGGAGGCAGTAAATTTATAGGGTAAAAGTGATAGTTTAGGATTTACCAATCTAGGCTTGACATCCACATATGAGGGAGGATAAGCTCTAGGGATATGAGATGAGACCACTAGAGTAGGATCATATAGGAATTCGAGATCTCTATCCATGGTAAATGGTTAAAACTGCCTTAGAATCTTTTGGAAGAAGAAGATTCAAAAATGTTTTTTAATTTTCCTAAAATTCTAGAATGATCACACCTGCAGAGTAGAGAAACTTGCACTGGTCAGCATAGATGCTTAGTTATGCAACTTGGAACTATTGTAGGTGGACATACATGTAGGGTGCACTGGGGTTAAAAACATGGTTTTTGAGCAGATATACCTAGAAAATCATGCTTTTTAGAGAAATTATGCATAGGGATTTGCAAAGGAATAATGAAAAATTGTTCAAGGATGTTGATTGATCCGAGTTTCAGGCCTTTTGAGCGGATTTGACCAAATGAATTGCAACAACTAGTCTTCAGGAAACTTTGCATATAGGGTGATTCCTTTTGGAATAAATAACCTTGGAGCCACTTTTTAGTGTGCCATGGCATACTGCTTTCATGACTTGAATCACATTATTCTTTCCTGCCTTAACAATCTCACTACTCAATTAAAACAATGATCATAACACTTAAAATATTTGTGTACTATCTTCCTTCAATGTTGCAAGTATAATATACACCTTAACCTTGTTAAGTGAGTCTTTTTCATTCCTACAGACTATATTTTGGGATTCATTGTGTCCAAATTTAGTATTACCACTGATTCCCTCAAATTTCAAGCCATTCATGAGATCGATCCCCCTCATAACCTACGCCATTTTCATAGCCTTTAAGGGAAATGAAACTACTTGTGTAGACTTGTTCCATACTACACCACCATCAATCATAGGTTTCTTCATCTCCTTCAATCTAATATTCCATTTGTATGGGATGATCAAGCCCAAATATCCTTTGATGCACTTAAACATGCCCTCACCTTTGCTTCTTTGATTAGTCCACCTAACTTTGAGAAGGACTTCATCTTGTACATCTTGGCTTCCATCTATGAAATAGTTGGGGTTCTATTCCAAGAAGATAGTGATGGGATTGAACACACCATATGCTTTGTGAGCAAGAACCTTAATGGACCCCCAGTATCCTATTCCCATGAGGAGAAGTTGGTCTTAGCCATTGTTCTATTTGTCTAGAAGTTATGTCATTATATCTTGACACACACCACCAAGGTCATTACTAATTACATCCCCATGGCCTTCCTATTGAGTTAATGGGTCATAATCAGAAAGTATGCATGTTGGATCTTTATCCTATGAGAATTTGACTTGGAAATTGTAACAACTAATAGTAAGATATGCTTGCCCATTTATGAGTTCATTTTTGAATTATCCACTAGTCTGCAAGACCTTCCCTTGAATGATGACCTTCTAAATGAGAACTTGTTCGCTATATCATATGATCACCCATGGTATGGCAACATTCTCTCATATTTGTAAACTTATAAGTTTGTGCCTCATCTAACTCAAGATGATCGATGATGCATTTGTCACCAAGCCCACTGCTACCTTCATCTAGGAATTGATCTCTATCATCGTGGTGTTGATACCATTTTCCATCATTGTCTCACTCTAGATGAAGATGAGAAAGTGCTAAATTCTTACCAAATTAGTGCCTATGGTGGCCACCTCTTCGGAATCGCCACTACTTAGAAAATTATGCATGTTGGATACATTTGGTTATCTCTCTTTAGAAACTACATTGAGGTAATCAAATGTTTCCCCAACTCCCAAATCTTTGCCCCTAAGGCAAGGGCTCCACCTACCCCTTTGCACTTTATTATCATTGTTGGTCCTTTCAACAAATAGGCCATCTACTTTATGGAGTGTAAACCCACCTCGTCCAATGGCCATAAATACATCATTGTGGTTTTTGACCGCTTCACCAAATGGGTTGAGGCCATATGCACCTTCAATAACTTTGCGGCTACCATGACCCGTTTTTCTTTAACCATGTCATTGCTTAATTGGAGTTATGAAAGAATTAGTCTTTGACAATGGATGACACTTCAAAGATGAAATTAGGTGAAAGCTATCTTCAATTTTATGTTTTGAGCACCAATATTCATCATCCTATTACCCCCAAGAGAGTGGACAGGTTGAAGATTTCAACAAGATCATTAAGACCATGCTTCATTAAATGGTAAATAAACACAAAACCAACTAGAATTTTATGATCTTCCCTGTGTTAAAGGCCTATATAAATTCTGTTAAGACTGCCACCATGTTCACTACTTTCCATCTCGTACATGGAGAGTAGTCTATAGTATTACCAATCAAGTGTCAAATTCTATTCACCTTGTCATCGAACTCCTCCTGGATACTTCACCCTTAAAACATAGACTCATTATATTGGAATGCACCAATGAATATTTTCGTGCTGCTTTGAAAACCATTGAGGTGGCTACAACATACACCAAATCTCAGTATGATCGCATGGTCCACCTTCATTTTACCATGAAGGTGATCTAATTCTCGTCTATGATCAAGTCCATGATATTCTAGGACATGGAAAGTTTCAACCATTATGGCAAGACCCTTGCATCATCAAAAAGTGTTTGGGTAAGGGGACATATATCCTTGAGGGTCCTAAAGGAGAACTTCACCCTAACCTTCACAATGAACTCTACCTCAAGAAATTCTACCCTTTGGAGTTTCCCTAAACACATATTTTTTTTTCTTTTCACAACATGTAGTTAGTCTTACATTATTCTTCATATTATTGGTTGCCTTGTTGCACCTTTCAGATGGATCCATCATCCACATCATACATCAGTTATGTCGATGGTGTGATTCATTTTTCATGGAATTTGGCCTCGGTAGCCTAGGCCATACTTACCCCTTTGCATTCCTTAGTTCACTCCAGTGGAATTTGCATAAGATATACCACTAATAGTTAGGTTGAATATGATGTTGTTATAGGTCTTTTAGTTAATTATTTTGACCATCACATTCTTCACTTTCATGTTTGTCTCAATTCCCAACTTCTCGTCATGCAACTAAATGGTGTTTATCATGTGTGTAACCATATCCTATTTATAAAATATCTACAAGTTAAGTTGTTATGAAACCAGCTCACAAAAAGATAGAAAAGAGAGATCCACGCCTTAGAATTCAGCCTCTTCGAGGGGGCAACCTCCTTTACATTACATAAATGAACAATTCTTGGATGATACAAATGACAAAACCTCCTTTCTATATATAGGAGTCTAAGGAGTCACAATATAATCCAGCCGACCTAACAATAATAATATAAAGCCACAAAAATAACAATAGAGGGATTCTATGGGGCACAGAAATAACAATATGGGGGTAATAGGGGCACAACAATATAAATAAGGGTATAACTACAATAGTAATGGGGTAATCACTAGTATTATAGGGACCCAACATGCCCCTCTCCTTCAAAAAAGTGTTGTCCTCAACGCTTGAGCAGTTCTGGATACTTCTGCATAAAATTCTCATCCTCCCATGTGGAATCTTCAGCGGATAAGTTCTTCCACTTGATAAGATACTCTGAAATTGATCGATTTCGTAGCTGTCGAGTTCTTGTTTCTGTGACTGCTTCCGGTTCCAATATAATTTTTCCTTCCTCGTCAAGTTCTGGCAATATTGTTTGAACTGGGAGCTTGTCGCCTATAACCTTCTTTAAACATGAAACATGGAAAACTGGGTGCAATCGAGAAGCTGCAGGAAGCTCCAATTTGTATGCCATAGTACCAATCTTTTCCAACACCTTGTACGGACCATAATACTTTGGTGATAATTTATTGTCCTTCTTAGCTTGCTTTAGGGACATTTGCTTATATGGTTGTAGCCGTAGGAATACCCAATCACCTACATCAAAACTTCTTTCACTGCGATGTTGATCTGCCTGTTGTTTCATTCTATTTTGTGCCAACACGAGGTTATCCTTTAAGAGTTGGAGGACTTGTTGTTGATGTTCGATGTGATGTTCCACTGCCTGAAACTTAGAATTTTCTCTTAAATATGATGTGATTGATGGTGGTTGGTACCCATAAAGTGCCATAAATGGGGTCATTTTTGTTGCTGTATGGAAGGAAGTGTTATACCACCATTCAGCCAGAGGCAACCATTTGACCCATTGTGTCTGTTTATCAGATACAAAGCAACGAAGATATCCTTCCAAACATTTGTTTACTATCTCAGTTTGCCCATCAGATTGAGGATGATAAGATGAGCTATGAGCTAACTGAGTACCAAGACAAGAAAATAATTATGTCCAAAAATTTCCAGTGAAAATGGGATCTCTGTCACTTACAATAATCTTTGGGTTTCCATGTAGCTTTTGAACTGTTTCCATAAATGCAGTAGAAACTGTACTGGCTTTAAATGGATGTGATAATGCACAAAAGTGTGCATACTTGGTAAGTCTGTCAACTACCACCATGATGACACTCTTTCCCTCAGACTTGGGTAAACCTGTGATAAAATCCATTGAAACCTCCTCCCAACGTTGGCTTGGAATGGATAAAGGTTGTAATAGACCCGGTGTCTTAATTGTTTCAACTTTATTTTGTTGGCAAACCAAACATTCCGCCACAAACTTTTGAATATCTGATTTAAGGCCATCCCAAAAAAATTCCTTCTTAACCCTGTGGTAAGTTTTTAAAAATCCTGAGTGCCCTCCTAAGGGAGAAGTGTGCAATTCCATAAGAATCTTTTGTTTTAGCTGGGAATTCTTACAGAGGTATAAGCGATCTTTGTACCATAACGAATCATTTTGCCAGCTAAATGTATCAGAAGTACTGGAATCTTGTTGTAGCTTTCGAATAAGTGCCCACACTTCTTCGTCATTCTTCCATTCCTCCTTTGCTTCGTTTATCCAATCTGGTTGGATAATAGAAATGGCACACAACAATGCTTCCATATCCTCATCCTTTCTTGAGAGTGCATCTGCCACCACATTTTGCTTCCCTTTTTTGTAGATGATTTCAAAGTCATAACCCAACATCTTTGTGACCCACTTTTGTTGCTCTTCAGAGGATAATCTTTGTTCTAAAAAGTATTTAAGGCTATCATGATCCGTTTTTACCTTGAAGTGTCTTCCCATTAGGTAGGGTCGCCATTTCTTAAGTGCATGGAGTATTGCCAACATTTCCTTCTCATAAATAGCTTTGCTTAAAAACTTTCCCTTGATTGGACGACTTTCAAAAGCAATGGGTCTTTCATCTTGCATTAGAACAGCACCAATTCCATTTCCTGAAGCATCACATTCCACAATAAAGGTTTTTGTGAAGTCCGGTGTAGCTAAGACCGGTGCTTGGCACATTGCCTCTTTAAGATGTTTAAAGGCCTTTGTTGCTTCCGGAGTCCATGAAAATGAATCTTTCTTCAATAATGTTGTTAGAGGTGCTGCTATTCTCCCATAATTCTTAACGAACTTGCGATAATACCCTGTCAACCCAAGAAATCCTCGCAGATGCTTTATGGATGTGGGGATTTTCCATTCCTTAATGGCTTTAATTTTGCTAGGGTCTACCTTAACTCCTTCATGAGATACAATATGACCCAAATATTCCACCTCCTGGACTCCAAAGAAACATTTGGATCTTTTTGCATATAATTGTTTCTCCTCCAATAGTTGTAGCACCTTGTCAACATGTTCAACATGATCCTTCCAAGACTTGCTGTAGATTAGTATATCATCAAAAAATACTAACACAAATTTTCTAAGGAATGGTTTGAAAATTGAATTCATCAAACCTTGAAATGTTGAAGGTGCATTGGTAAGGCCAAAAGGCATGACCAAAAATTCATAATGACCCTCATGAGTTCTAAATGTCGTTTTCGGAATGTCTTCAATCTTCATTCTGATTTGATGATATCCCGAACGAAGATCCAACTTGGTGAAGTAAATTGATCCATGCAATTCATCCAGTAATTCATCAATGACAGGAATGGGGAACTTATCTTTAATAGTGAGCTTGTTGAGCTCCCTATAATCTAGACACATGCGCCATGATCCATCCTTCTTGTGCACCAATACTACTGGAGCTGAGAAAGAACTTTGACTCGGTTGAATTATACCAGCCTCTAGCATTTCTGCAACCATACGTTCAATTTCACTTTTTTGGACATATGGATATCTGTACGGCCTGATGTTTGGAGGAACACTTCCTGGAATCAGATGAATAGCATGATCATGATCACGCATAGGTGGGAGACCTTTGGGAGTCTCAAATACCTTGGAATGATTGTCCAGGACTTTTTGGAGATCTGGAGAAATAGATGATTCCAATGTGGAAACATCTAGCGAACATAATTGTGCAATTACACCTCTTTGCTCCTTTTTTAGAAGCTTTGTCATGCCATTAGAGCTGATTATCTTTCCTGGTTTCCCTGCAATACCCCTTAATTCAACTTCCTTTCCTTCCACAGAAAATTTCATGAAAAGTTCTTGAAAATTAAAAGCTATTGTACCCAAGGATTGTAGCCATTGGACTCCTAGTACAACATCAGCACCTCCCATTGGAATGGAAAGCATTGGGCTAGTCAATACATATTCTCCCATGGATAGCTTGATATTATGGCACTTTCCAGAACAATTTATTGTTCCTCCATTTGCAATCATCACTTGACACTCTGGTGCTGGATATAGGAAGCAATTCAATTCTTTTGCTACCCTACAATGAATAAAATTGTGGGTGCTTCCTGAATCAATCAACACTATTACCTTTTTCTTCTTGATTTGTCCTTCTATCTTGATGGTTTGAGGAGTGGTAATTCCCGCCAATGCATTACAAGATATGGTCGGATTTATTTGTTCTTCATCTAGGCTTTGTTCCTGGAATATATCCTCTTCTTTTGACCTTTCTTGCTCTTTTTCTTCTTCCTCTTCACAATCTATGTAGAATAATTTCTTCTCAGCACACTTATGACCTTTTGTGTATTTGCTATCACAATTGTAACAAAGCCCTTTTGCTCTTTTTTCTTCCAATTGTTGTGGTGTCAACCTTGTAGGTTGTGGAAGACTATGGGCAACAACACTTCCGTCTTTATAGTTGTGAATGGTATGCTTCCTAGTTGCCATAATTTTGCTTTCCATTTTTCTTGCTAACCTGAATGCCTTCTCTAATGAATCAGGTTCCCAAAGGCGCACATCATGTTGGATATTATCCTTTAAAGACCCTATGAACACATCAATCCTATGCTCCTCTGGAATATCTTTTACCCTTATGTTCAATTTTTGGAACTCCTCAATGTGCTCCATTATTGAACCCTTTTGTTTGAGACTTATCAATTGGCTAAAAAAAGTGTTGCTTTTTGTATCCTCATAATGTGCTATCAATTCTTCCGTAAAAATTGCCCAAGTGATAAATTGTTTACGAGAACAAAGCCATTGATACCATACAAACTGATTTGGTTCCAAATATAAAGTTGCCATACGTACCTTTTGTGTGTTTTGCACATTATTGAGATCGAAGAATTGCTCCATCTGTAATATCCATGTGGCGGGATCCTTGCCATCAAACTTCCTCATATCATTTTTGGAACATGGTGAGTCTTCGATCCAACATTAGCGTCTATGGAATCATGATTAACATTTCTTTTGTTCTCATCATGAGTTTCCTTTACTACCTTTTCACCATTAGTGACCCTTTCTTGTAGCAACTTCTTCAATTCTTCCATGTCTGTCTTCAAATCTATCTTCAAATCTGCCATGTCTCTCTTCAAATCTATCTTCGAATCATCCATCTTAGCTTCCATGCCCTTTATCTTAGATTCCACGCCACTTATCTTAGCTTCTGTTAGCTTTTGTGAGCGTGACATTTGTTGCACTTGTTCTTGTAATTTTGATATATCATGTAGCATTTCTTCTTCTTCTTCATGAGTCATGCTAGAGCTTTCAGGTTCCTTACTAGGTGTTTGCATTTTCTTTCCTCGGGGCATCAGTTACCGATAATAATGTTTTACTATGCCCTTTGAATTCCGTTAAACCAAGCTTACACAAAAATTTAAAAAAAAACTACACACCTTTTTTCACTTTATAGAAGCCTGATATTGAATCTGATGTATCTCTGTAATTTCGAATCATCCAGTTCTGAAATTGCTACCTGCAGTAGCCTTCTGCTTCCTCTTTCCAATGCCACAAGTCTGAGCCAAATTGGATTCTCCAAGGAAGAGTTATGTGAAATCTCCCACAATGACTTTCTTTTAGACTGGTTCAGTAGAGCGAATTTGTACGACGTGCCACGAGTCACTGTTTCAACCTTTGAATCTGAAACACACAAACAAGAAACTACAGTCCGTCCTCTTTCTGTACCTTTTTACGAAATTTCAATCCGATCCTCAGAGAGAGAGTTATGACGATTTTCCCCAGGTCACCTGTTTTGAATGTAATTCAGGAGTCTGCAAAAAGGCCAACTTCCTCAGATCATATCTCCGTAAATATCACGCGAAAAGCTCTGAAATTCGGACCCAAGGTTCAGCGCCAATTCTTCTCAAATGGGTTTTTTTTGCAACTTCTGAAACATCACAGAAAAAAAGTTATAGCGAAAATGCCACGATGACCTGTTTGGAGCAGCGAAACCCTAGAATCCAAAGCTTTGATACCAAATGTTATGAAACCAGCTCACAAAAAGATAGAAAAGAGAGATCCACGCCTTAGAATTCAGCCTCTTTGAGGGGGCAACCTCCTTTACATTACATAAATGAACAATTCTTGGATGATACAAATGACAAAACCTCCTTTCTATATATAGGAGTCTAAGGAGTCACAATATAATCCAGCCGACCTAACAATAATAATATAAAGCCACAAAAATAACAATAGAGGGATTCTATGGGGCACAGAAATAACAATATGGGGGTAATAGGGGCACAACAATATAAATAAGGGTATAACTACAATAGTAATGGGGTAATCACTAGTATTATAGGGACCCAACATAAGTCGTTGGCACATTCATTTGAATCGATTACATTAAATCATGTTCCTAGAGCATAAAATAACTATGTAGTTTCCATTGCAAATAGTATTCTATATTGGAATTTATCGCATGCATCAATAATAAGATAACCAAGTCATAACAAATGTAAATGACAAAAACCATGCATAATCATATTATGTATCATAAAAATCCATACAAGAGTTTGGAATCCATTATTCTAAATACATTTGACATGTCCACAACATGCTATAGTCATAAGTACAAAATTGGGGACACCATTGCCCCATACTCCTAATTATCCTCCATAGGAGGGTCTCATGCCAAAGGTGCCATGTCACTATCACACGAGTCTTTGATACCCTGACCAGCCATAGCTACTCACCTCACAACGGCTCGCCACTCAAAGAGTAGATTAGCACATTCATCCACGTACTGGTCGTCCAAATCGTGCCCTCATGCTCTACGAGAATGTTTAATATTATAACAAATATCCACTTGATATCCTCCATGAATTCATCGGTCTCTCATATCCCCTAATATGAGGGTGATCTATGAAACTCAACCCAATTTTTTATTCATCATGCTCCATGTCCTGCTAGCCTCACTGGTGCAATATCTGCATGTCACAGATTTTAATTTCAGTAACATAAACATTAACATTCTAACCTATGATAATAAAAAACATAACCATGATATCATATACCATCTAGTCCCCACACTCATCCTAGTGATAATGGTAACTCGAGATCTCCTTGAAATTTCATCCCTGAGTACAGGTAATCCTCTATGTATAAGGGGAGCTGGACACAATGTGTGAATAACTCAGGTTGGAACACTCTCCCGAATCCTTCTCCTTCCATCCTCGTCGTAAAAGCTACCCCCAACACCATGTCCAAAGCTCCTATGGGTTCTCATCTCATATACAAATATGGGCATGTAGAGAAAGAATATTCTTGAAGAAAAATTAGCAAAGCATTGTACCAAAGGAAAAGTTCCATGCTATTTCTTGTCAATAAGAAGTCAACTGACACTTCAATGTCATCAACAACATCTAGGCCCATCCATAGTAGGTGTTTGTGAGCACACTCTCCATTAGGATCATTTTTCCTTCAAATACCTTGAGAAGATCATGGTTACCCAAAATCCAAATCATGTTTTCCATTGTAGCCCATGGCTCCAACCTCTTTAGGTTATTCAACTGGATGGCCAAGTCTCTACTTGGACACTTGGTACATAATGTATGTCTATGAACTCAACCAATTGCCTTCCATGAGGTAACATTGGATGCACCTCTCCTAACACCCTCATGGGTGGCAACCCAATTAAAAAGTAGATATCCTAGATGATAATAGGAATCTGGTAGTCCTAAATTCCAAAGGCCTCAAACTTTAGGTCCCAGTAACTAACTATCCTGGTAAACAATGGCTTTCCAACTCTCATCAATGGGTTCTCAAATAACTTTAGCAACCTGTATTGAGAAAGAGCCCCTCTCATTGCTTGGTTCCCCTGAACCCATGTACAAGTTCCTAAAACTCTCACTCTCACCATAACGCCTTGAACTTTTCCATGATCTCCCCCTCTCATTGACCTGGGAGAATTTGGTCCTATGTACCTAGCTCAACATCACTCATTATATGAGTCCTATCCCTTTTGTTCTAGGAGCATGCATATGGGAATATGGACTTCAATGTATCATTTTCTAGCCCATTGATGCCAACACATTATGTACTATACATTATTTTTCTCAGACCCACTTTGTTGGGCACATCATTATTATTTGCACTCATTTATCTCTATGGGTATGGGTATTCCTCCCCCACCTCATTGATATCATGTACACCCACTTGGATACTTTTCATTGACAAGTGGTATCACCTCCATCTCACATGGTTATTCCCCGGACAGTAGTGGCTCTCTCCTTCTCTCTCCATGACCACCTTTTGCGTCTAGTGAAAGAAAAACTACAACATATTTCAGTCACATGATGTGCTCTTAACACTCATATATTAGAGGGAACTCTATTGTCACCTAAAGAGTATCGCCTAGCCATAATTCACTAGGTTGATAGAAATACACCATGTAGTACGATTTTTACACATTAAAACTTACTTTCACCTTAGAAAATAGCCTATGGAACCACATTTTCTAAGTTGTTTCAATTTAATTAATTTTCCCACATGAGAATAACCCATAAATTTGTTAATTTTATGTTATTCTTGTATTTTTAACCATTAAAGCGAAAATAATTAAAAATATTTTCAAATTTTTTGATTCCATATGAATAATTCAATAAATCATTTATTTATTGAGTATTCTTTAATCCTCTAAGCATAAAATATATCTTGTTGTCCCTTTCTATTTGTTGCTGAAATTTTGAGCAGATCAAGATGTCTTCCTCCTACTTTAAGAATGAATAGAAGTTGGTTGTTACTTCAAACTTCTTGCCTTGGAAGGACAAATTGGATATTACCCTTGAGAAACATGATGTTCTAGAGTATGTTGAAGGAGAGGTAGTAGAACCAGCTGAAAACTCCAATGTTGCTATCAAAGCTAGATACAAGAAAGGAGAAGTCAAGGCTAAAAATATTATCCTTGACTCCCTTGGAGATGACCTCATCACTTATGTCTCTAATTTGATGAAAGCCAAAGAAATGTATGACAAGCTTATTGGAATGTATCAAGTGAACAACTTGAGTCAAATTATTGCTGCAAAGAATTAACTCAAGGATGTTAAGGTGAACAGAGGAGAAACCATTCAAGCATACTTCATGAGGATATCAAAAATCAAAGATCAGTTGTCAACTTCTAGTGAAGTTGTTTCCGATAAAGAACTAGTATTGATTACGCTTGGAGGTATTCATTCTTCTTGGGAAATTTTTGTTAATACCATCAGTAATAATGACAAGTTTCCTACATTTGATGAGTTCCTGGGAAAGTGCAGTCAAGAAGAAGCCAAAATGATTTCCAGAGAGAGAATTCCCACACATGAGGAGGGAGAACCTACTGCCCTTGTTGTATAAGGTAAGAAGAAGAAAGGAAGAAGAGGAATGCATTATTCGAGAAAGTCTGCTCCCAACAACTCCTCTTAATGGACCATAGACTTATCAAAATTCCAATGCTACAATTGTTGCAAGCATGGCCACTATGCTTGTGATTGTTCAGAAAACAAACGAGCATCAAAATCCAACTTAAATAATCATTCCAACAAACTTGATTACATACGAAGAAGAGAAGTTGCTTTTGCTCATAGAGGAAACTATCATTCCTCAAGGAACCAAAGGTATGATAATAATATAGTTGAGACTCAAATATAGTACTTTCTTGTTTCTGCTCTTTCTAGTTCGTCTCCTGCAGATTCTTGTGATAGTTAGTTGGTTGATAGTGGTGCTTCAAGGCACTTCACTGGTTACAAAGAAGTATTATCTAATATTGTTGAGATGGAGACAGACTTGAAGATCATTCTTGGAGATAATTATATATATCCCATAAAGAGATCTAGTTCCATTTCTTTCCATCTGGATCGAGGTAAAAATTTGACTCTTCAAGAAGTTCTATATGTACATTATTTAAAAAAGAATCTTGTGTCCATATCAGCTTTAGAAGATAAAGGAATGAATTTTTCTTTCATAAATGATAAAGTTATCACTTGGTCATCAAGGTCCAACATGAGAGATGCCCTCACTCTAGGATCTAGATGTAAAGGTATATACAAAATCAATGGAAGACCTATTCATGCACTAATCCATGACATCAATCATCAAAGTGAACTTTGGCACCGAAGGTTAGCTCACTTGCATTACAAAGCATTACCTCATGTGAGAAAGATGGTTTTTGGAATGTGGAAATCAAATCTGATCATGATGGTGTTTGTCAAGGATGTGAAAGTGGAAAGCAAGTGAAGGGACCATTCCCTTCAAGCAAAAGTAGAACCAATCAAGTATTGCATCTTGTACATTTTGATTTATGTGGACCAATGCCTATAACTTATCTTGGTGGTTACTTGTATTGTATTATCTTTGTGTATGATTTTTCTCGCAAAAAATGGATTTATTTTCTAAAAATAAAAGTCATGATTTGAACATTTTCTAATATTATAAAGCTCTAGTAGAAAAACAAACTGGAAGCACATCAAAAAATTTAGATATGACAATGCAAGAGAGTTCACTTCTAGTGATTTCATTGACTTTGGCAAAGAAGTTGGAATAAAAAAAAGAGACCATTGTACCATATAACCCAGAATGAAATGGTGTGGCTGAGAGAAAGAATGGAAATATCATTGAAGTTGTCAAAGTTATGTTGCATGATAAAAAAAATTGCCAAAGTTTCTATGGGGAGAAGTTGTGAATACAATTGACTATGTCCAAAATAGATCTCCTCATCATTCCCTAAACAACAAGTCTCTTCAAGAAATATTCACTGGAGAGAAGCCTGAAGTTGGGCACCTAAGAATATTTGGTTGTCCTGTTTATTCCCTTGTCCCAAAAGAGAAAAGGGACAAGTAGGAAGCTTTAGGTAAGAAAGGTACATTTGGCTATTATGAGAATTATGAAGCTTACAGAATATATATACTTGGTCAATGAAATATAGAATTTAGCAAGGATGTAACATTTGATTAAGATGAAACTCTTGGAAATGCAAGAGACACTCCTCTTCCTCCTGCCAATATTGATAGTCAAGATGATGTATTTGAAATACAAGAAGATCCTGGAGCTAAAATTGATATTGTTGATGAACCTATGGAGCCCATGGATCCTTTGGATCCTCCTCCATGTGATCCTCTTTCTAAAAGGAGACATTTATGGCTTCATTACACTCTTCAAGATGTTGATAAACATGTTGCCCCCAAAGGAACTTTCAAAGAAAGCAATAAATCTTTCCAGTTCCAAGGATATGTTGTAGCCATGAGCATCATTATTCAAGCTCAATTATGCACTTTTGAAGAAGTTGTAATGGCATAAGTGTGGAAAGATGTAATGACTAAAGAATATGAATCCATCATTCATAATGATGTATGGGAAGTGGTTCCAAGACCCCAAGATAAATCTGGTGTATCTTCTAAATGGTTGTATAAAATTAAACATGGTGTTGATGGCATTATTGAAAAATATAAAGCTAGATTTGTGGCTAGAGGTTTCTCTCAGAAAGAGGGAATACACTATGACAAAAAATTTGCACCTGTTGCCCATTACACCACCATCTAATATATTGTATCTTCTAACTTCGTAACCGGAGAACCCACAGTAACAACCATTTTCATCAACGTTTCAAATCCCAACAGGGATCCATCATCAGGACTTCTTGAATGATGATAGTAGAAGAGCTTGAATGAGGGTTTTAAATAGTTTTGAGATGAGAAGATTTAAATGGATGTCGTCTTGTTTTAATCATTTTTATTTATTATTTTATTATTTATCCTTATTTTTAATTAATTAAAAGAAAAAACAAACAAACAACTATTTATTAATGTAATAATAAATAAATATTTTGATTATTTAATCTTTATCATCAATATTTACTACTAAATGTTTAAATTTAAATTTATCATTAATGGTTTAATTCAGTCAATAGATTCATTAGTAGATCCCAAATAATAATTAATCAAAATTAATATAATAAATATTTACATTAAATATTAGTATTAATATTCAATATATATTAATATTAATATGTGAATATATAAATATTTAAATTATTATTACTAAAAAGTAATATTAAATATTAAATACTAAAAATATATTAATATTAATAATATTATTATAATTAATAATAATATTAATGTTAATGTATTAATAATAATTAATAATTAATATTAATATTAATAGTTAATAATTAATATTTAATATCAAATCCTAATAATTGCTACTAAAAGATTAATTTTTATTAATAGGTCATAATAAATAATAACATTTCATAATAATAATTATTGATAATAGTAATAGCGATTATCATAATTATTATTATAAATGTTATAACTCATACCTAATAGTATTGAAAATTAATATTATGGAGAGTAATAGTAAAAGTAAAGCTACTAACTACTAATTGCTAGAATAGGAGAGAGATATCTACCCACTTGAGCTCTTATACCTGAGATGTACTGGTGATCCTAATTTCTCTGATTAAGGGAAGCCAACTTCCACTAATCTCAATACCATTGTCCCTGTTGAGATTATGTGGATGTTTGATAATCTCAAGGGCTTCTCTGATCTTTCGCCTATGATGTTTTTCTTCATGTGCGATAATTGAAGCGTTTTCCAAGCAGACATGGTGCTTGGTTTTTGAAGAATGCTCTGCAAGGGCAAAGTTCGAGACCTTTCATTCCTAATATCAGCGCCATGTTCCTTGAGTCTTGTCTGCAAGGATCGACCTGTTTCACCAATGTAACTTTTTCCACATGAGCAATCTATTTTATAGACTCCCTTAAGTTGATGTCTATTAATATTATCTTTGACCGACCTCATACCTTGCCTAATAGTTCCAAGGGCTGAGAATTGTGTGATTATGTTTTTATTTCTAAGGATTTTAGCAATCTTATCTGTCACTCCTTGAATATAAGGAAGAAAAACCCTCCCACACTGAGGTTGGTCTTGATCCTTAGGCTTATGAGATAACACCTTTCTTTCAGCTCTCTCTATAGCTACTTTAATTTCTTTTTCTTTGTAGCCTATACCTTTAAAAGCTGAAACTAAATGCTTCTTTTCTTCATCCAAACGCTCAGAGTCAGAAATTCGAAGGGCTCTGATGGCGAGAATGTTTAGAACACCAAACTTCTGGGTTGGGTGATGGTGGGAATCAATGTGGAGGTAGCTTTCTATGTGGGTTGACTTCCTAAAAACCTTTTGTCCCAAAGATCCATCCTCCTTCCTGATGTTGAGCACGTCTAAATGGATATGAAGACTGCTTTTCTGCATGGTTTCCTTAAAGAATGGGTATTTGTGGAGCAACCACAAGGCTTTGAAATAAATGATCCAAAAAATCATGTGTAACACCCTCCTCTCACATTTACCCACGTCAACTAGTTTGATGGGGTAAACATGTGATGAGAGGCTACTATGATGTGATTCAAATCCCCATGTATAGTTAAGGAAGTGGAACCAACAACCAAACCAAGCTGACCTTCCTCAGGAGCTACAAACCCTTAAGGAGGAAACCAACCCTTCCAGGTGCTTAACCCCTAAGACAACTTGACATTTTATAAACTGGACCCTCATCCACTCCCATGACAAGCCATGCATGTGACTGAGCCCTTATATTCGCTCCCACAACAACGCATGCCAATGATTGTGGACTTTTTCAGCCAGTTCTCAGCCAGCAACCCTGGATTCTGAGCCACTTTTTTATGGCTAGGTCTCAGGCTACTGCCCAGAACTTCATGAAACTTTCAGAAATGGTAAATAACAATGGAATAAGGCTACTAATGCAATAATTGGTACAAGTACTTGATCTAACCCCTACTAGCCATGTCAAGCATTCCGTCAAACATATCACAAATATGTTATGGACATGTCGTAACAACATATCTGAGCATAACGGTCCCATACTTATCTAAGATTTGTAAAGAATCATTGATGCCTTATCACAATAGTTGCATTATCATCTATTAGGTCATATATTCATTGTACATTTGTTTTCTAATCAAAACATGAGGAGAGCCATACATCAAGTCTGTCATAAAACATACTCATAATAAGCATATAACCAACATAAATAACAAGGATATAACAACCATAATAATCACATATGAACCAATACATTTATACATGAAATACCAAGGAGAAGGAGGTCTTATTAATGAATGGATAAGCCAACCAGGTATGGGACTTCCACGAACCACATGACCATAGATTGGGCTGAACCAAATATTTCTTTTAGTCAATCACCCTTGTGCCATATTCCAAGCATTAATGTGTGACTCACAACAAAACCAACCAGGGCTTCCTCAGGCTTTACCGTATATCCCACCAAGGTATTCCTAGGCTCAACCCTCATCAATACAACCAGGCTTTACTGTAATCCCCACCGGATCACTAGGCCCTAAACAAGCATGGATGCCTCCGGATCTCTCCACCTAAACTGTGAAGAATTTGTCCGTCTCAACTTCTCGGCTTTACCATGTATCCCTCCATTACTGGTCAAGCGATTCCTAGGCCTACGAGGTCACCACCATCTAGGCTTTGTTGTGTATCCTACAATTATTGGTCAAGGGATTCCCAGGCCTAATCAAGAGTATTCACCTCTGAGACTTACAGTGTATCCCACCATTCACAGGTCGAGGATTCCTAGGCTCAATTGTTCACAGCCAGGGTTTACCGTGTATCCCATCTCGAGATTCTTAAGCCTTGTGAATAATCCTGAGACCATCCCACTTAGTTTTGAGTCCATATGACAATCCATCTCAACCAAAACAAGAGAACGCCATCACACCATGGCTATCCGGAAATGGCAAGGCAAGGATGAAGAACACTGTCACACCTAGAAAAACTCATGCCAATGACAATAAGGGAACCAAATACACACATGCATGCCAAAACTAGCAAGGAAATCATACATGCAACTCGGTACATGCAAGTAATCCCGTTGTATCCGCTTGATCCCTCTCTTCCTTGATTGATCATTTCTTCCCTTTGCCTTCTTCTCTCTTCCTTGCCTTTCTTGATCCAATGTTAAAGTGCTCCATGAATTCTCTATGTTTCCAAGGGTGTGAGAGAGAGAGCTCCAAAACTGAATTTACAAGAGGTTACCAACTAATCCTCATAAGCCTTTTTATTAACGAGACCTCTAATTTCTTCAATTTTCCATTATTTTCCTTCAATTTCCTCCTCACATGCAACCTATGACCTTTCACCTCCCTTTTCTCCTAAATTCCTTTATTTTCTTAAACAAAATGCCAATTAATACCACTTTTCTTTTTCAAAGCCTTGAAATTACCTTTACCAAATTCCTTTAGCCATAATGATTGAAATGAACACCCACTAGGATGTTTTGCCCAACATTCAACTTGGAATACATGTCCCATGACCTTGGTCTTATATTTTTTTACATGAATTTTTTACCAGGGCTATTATATAACCCTCCCACTTAGGTGAACATCGTCCTTGGTGTTCAATGACACCTATAAACCAGAAAACCACCGAAAACAAAACATATTTCCCATGGAGCTTTATAACAGAACTCGTTGCAATATTTACAATGACCACTGCTAAAACATGACAAATAAATCGTTTACTGGAGCTTTATAATATAGCTCATTGTGTATTTACAATAACATCCACTTATACTTATGCACATTTGCTTAAACCAATAAATAACCATATTGTCTGTGGAGCTTTATAAATCCATCTCGATACAATATTTATAATGATATACACATATGCACATTTGCTCTATTCAGCAAATAAAAGGATACAATGGCTACATCTGCAACAAGGGAATCCAGAGGCTCACACCTCCACCCTCAAAAGTAGTACCAGGATTCATCTTCTTCCCAGGAAGTCCAGAATCTACTACCAAAGTCAAAGTTGCATCCAATGTCCAACTCCACAATCCCATGCCACTTGTCTTCTCAGTGGACAATTACCGGCTCATTGTTCCAGGGCACACTCTTAATGTGCTTCTGATTCCATTTGGCAATGCTAATGAGCAAAAGAAATACATTCCCCGACCCTCCCTTCTATGCTATGCAACGCAGTCCCTTGGGCAATCGGCCACCCCCTTCCGTGCAGTCACTCACCTTCCAAGTTCCATGACATCCGTATCCCCAACGATCCATCCCTTGGCAAAGTTTCCTCGCATTAAAAGGTCCAAAAACCAAGGCATGTCCCTGCCTCAAAACCATCATACTAGTCATAGCATGCTCATGGAAATCAATGGACACTATTAGCTACCTTTGTCCCACAATGACCCTACTCCTGAAGTGCTTTACCAACATATTGTTGCATATTCCAATTCATTGTGTTTCTGCTGCTAATGCTTGGAGTGAGTTTCAACCAACCAACCAGGCATTTCCATGCTTTCCTTTACCAAGCACATAAATTCCATTAGATTCAAAATAAATTGAAATCAATTGAAATCATACCTCATTGTTGGCCCATCAATAAGGTACACTTGCAATTTTATTTACTTCCTATCACAATAAGACAAACTAACTCTTTGATCAAATCATTATGTATAAATATATCACATCCGATTAGCTCGGAACACAACCATCATAGATCAAAATCATGAATCACATGCAATCATCATAAACCATAATCATAGATCACATGTAACCATCAAAAATCATAATCATATATCACATGTAACATCAAAAATCATAATCATAGATCACATGCATAATAAAACTAAAATAAAATATTGATATTAATCCTTTAATCGATCCTTCAGTTCTACCTTTATCCTTTGTCCTTTTCGTACACACATCGGATTGGTTCCCACATCTAGCAAACACCGAGTGCCCTTTTCTTTTCTTTAGTCATGCACACATACCTAATGTACATCACAACACATACATCCATGCATAGCATACGACACCACACAATACATACACCCTCATCCATTGTACATCACAACACAATACATACACTTACACCCAGTGTACAATGCAACACATACATACACCTACACCTACACCTAGTGTATAACACAATACATATACCTACACAGAGTACAACACAATGAATACACGTGTCATGATGCCACGACTATGCAATGCACATACGTAGTAATGCATGTACACAACACAACATGTACGACATGCACACAATACCACATGTACACCATTACCACATGTCCACAACGTCACATGTACATGGCACCATCTGCACAGCGTGTACACAATGCCACGTGTACACCACACCACATGTACAACGTGTACACAATACCACATGCACAACATGTACACGACACCACATGTACATAGTGCCACATGCAAGACATGTACACAACACCACCTGCACATAGCACTACATGTATAATATGTACACAACACCACATGCTCACAACACCACGTGTACAATCATGCACACAATACCATATGTACATCGCACCACATGTACAACATGCACACAACACCATATGTACATAGCACTGCATATACAACATGTATATAGCACCATATGTACACAACACCACATATCCAACATGTGCACAGTACGATATGTACACAACACCACATAATCCAACAGGTACATAGCACAATCTATATGCATCATTGCATATGCAATATACACACAACACCATATATACAACAGGCACACAACATCATATGTACACAACACTACATATACAACATATACATAGCACCACATATACTATACGTACACAACACCATAGGTACATCATGTACCATACATATACACAATAGTAGTACTGCACACCCAGAAGCCACACTGTCTCTACTAGGAAACCTTACTTCTAGTATCTTTCCATTTCCATGCTTGTCACAACATGTCGCAGGTCGCACTGCTTTAACTCCGTTGATGTATCCCTCAACATAGCCTGTCCATAACATAAACATAGACATAGTACAAACACATAATATCAACCATATCCACAAGATACTAACCTCATATATCTGTCAAGGCTACTCTTCCCACTTGATTCCTCATAAAACAAGAACCTCTTCATGCCATTCACCTGCATAAGTAATCATTCCTCCACAAGAATGATCCTTGACGGCCCTGTCAGGCAACGACATATATACATACACATATACATATAAACATCTCTATAAAACAATCATGATTACTGACAACCCTACCAGACAATAGCATACATACATACATCTATACATATATAGACATCAACATAATCATGGTCACAACATAATTACCAGATACCATAAGGTCAAGGTTAAGAGATCTCCCTTTATTCATGCACAACATGCACAACATTGAGAACAACCGTTCCCAACATAGCAAGGCATCTGACGCCTCATATCCATTTACTTCACCTTTCTTGTTACCTTTCTCATGATTGTCTTTAAATTTTTCATTTACCCCAATGGACCCAACCAACCCAGTTGATTGTCATACTCTTGCCTTCATCTTCCCTTATACATGCACCGAGCTTCATTTGGGTCTTACATTATCTATTGGATTTCATTCAACTCTCCCCGAGCTCCACTAACTTCCCTTTTTCCCAACCAAGTCCCAAGACCCTCAAACATAAAAGGCGAGAACAAGAAAGCCAACAAGAAGAAAACCATGAAAACCAATAGCAATATGATTTCACAAACAAAGTGGCAAGGCCTTGCACTAGATGCAATCAAAACCCATAATCAATCTCAAATAAATAAAAAAACACTAAAGGCACAAAACTAGAAACAAACACCATGACCTAATCCCCATGGGTTCCCAATGCCTCTAAAGGAAAGCTCAACCCGAGCCTTGTTCAAGGTTTCATGGCAGTCTCTTTTTCCAGGTAATCCCCTACATTATACTACCATAAACGCATAATTGCTAGTGCATAAATAAACATAACAATATTTCGATTACCTTACCTTGTTATGGGAAGCACGTTGCCTTGCAACTGAACACATCCATGCCATCTCTCAAGTGACTCCAATACTTTGACAAATCTAGCCATAGCTCGAAACTAGCTTAATATTCCTGTCAGATACATGTTTATGAATATAACATATATCCACATAATATCATACAAAATCTAGGTTAAGAAGACTTCTTGTATTCAAAGCATTCATTCGTTTGGAATTGTGGTTTCCCAACATAGCCAAAGGAATTCTCACCCAATTCCTTTATTTTTACTCTTACCTTGTTGCAACTGAGTCTTATTATGTACTATCACATCATCTAATTGTTATTTATATAAACACATCAACTATTACCTTGTCACGCTAATACCAAGCATGTTGCCCTGCAACTGTTCACATATGTCAGTCACATGTTCCAAAGATCAAGACATCATATCTATTAATTTGAAATCAACCTTTACCAAGACTAATCAACCATGTCCTAATCAACTAATAGTCAAAATCATAATACTACAACTAGCACACACTTACACTCAAGTACATATCAATTGTGTCAACACATAATGCGTTATTACAACCATCTTAAAACAAGATCATTCCTTCATGCAAACTTATAGACACATATTCATATCATGCAAGTAATCAAACATTCATACAACATATAGACAACATAATAGACACCAAACATTCAAACACCAAATAAATGGCATAATCAAACATTCAAACACCAAATAGACGACATAAGCGAACTCATACCTTAATGTATCTCAGGGGAGGTTATCTTGTGTGCAAAATCAATCTAGATTAGCATGATATAACTTCACAACACATCAACTCAAACATAAATAAGGTAATGATACCCATAATAATAACTAGCTAATATGTTCACATCATAAACTCATAAACAATTGCCATTCATGCATAAAAATCACATATGCACGGTCAATCTAAATTAGTATGACACAATATCACAATATATTAACTCATACTTGAATTTCATAACCATAATCATTTGCATAGGTCAATCCAAATTAACACGATACATATAACATCAAGATCTTAAATGCAATGACCATACTCATCATGTGTACAACCGTAATGCATATAACAACAAGTTACTAACATTCATGACTATTTGACACATATGCATATGGCCACATTGATTAACTAGCATCTATCATGTATATAACCATAACATCAATAGGATGGTAGGCATATACATAACCATGATGCATATAACAATCATTAACCAACATACTTGCATACCCACCATACAAACCTGTACGATGATTCGCTCTTACCCCGAGGTCTAGTGTTGCAATCTCGCTCTGGTAATCTACATCTCCTACTCTATCTCAGCCAACACATCAACACCATAACATGCCAGTAACATCATAATGACACAACAATGACCATCACAATGCATCTCTTACCTACTATACATGCATAACCATGACCATGAAAATGCATGCATAACAACATATAAACACTAACATGAATAACAAATGCATATACAACCGAAATGCATTCATGACAAGCACATCCCAACAAAAACATCATCAAATCCTTCATAAAAACACAACTGTAACAATGGCTACCACCTTGCATACATAACAAGCACATATACATCCTACATGCATGCATGACAACCACATTTTGCCTATCTAGTCCATGGGTTTAACCATGCCACATTTTACTGATCTGGACCCTCAACCACTGCCATGACAAACCATGCATGCGATTGAGGCCTTCCATTCACTCCCATAGCAAGGCATGCCAACGAATGTGGACTTTTTCAGCCATTTCTGAGCCAACGACCTTAGATTTTGAGCCACTTTTTCAGGGCTAGGTCTCAAGATACTACGCAAAACTTCATGAAAATTTCAAAAATGGTAAATAACGATGGAATAAGGCTACTAATGTAATCATTGGTACAAGTACTTGATCTGACCCCTACTAGCCATGTCAGCATTCTGTCAAACATATCACAAATATGCTATCTATAGGTCATAACAAAATATCTAAGCATAGGGGTCTTATACTTATCTAAGATTCGTAAAGAAGCATTGATGCCTTATCACAATAGTTGCATTATTATCTATTAGGTCATATATTCATTGTACATTCATTTTATAATCAAAACATGAGGAGAGTCATGCATCAAGTCTATCATAAAACATACTCATAACCAACATGTAACCAACAAAAACAACAAGGATATAACAACCATAAGAATCACATATGAACCAATACATTTACACATGAAATACCAAGGAGCAGGATTTCTTATTAATGAATGCATAAGCCAACCAGGTCTGGGACTTCCATGAACCAACCGACCATAGATTGGTATGAACCAAATCTTTCTTTTAGCCACTAACCCCCGTGCCATATTCCAAGCATGAATGTGGGACTCACAACAAAACCAACCAGGGCTTCCTTTGACTTTACCGTAGATCCCACTAAGGGGTTCCTAGGCCTGAACCCTCATTAATACAACTAGGCTTTAACGCAATCGCCATCGGATCACTAGGCCCTCAACAAGCATGGATGCCTTCGAATCTCTCCACCTAAACTGTGAGGAATTTGTCTGTCTCAACCTCTCGGCCATTACTAGTCAAGGTATTCCTAGGTCTATGAGGTCACCACCCTCCGTGATTTACCGTGTATCCCGCCATTACCAGTCAAGGGATTCCTAGGCCCACTCAAGAGTATTCACCTCTAAGCTTTACCATGTATCCCACCATTCACTGGTCGAGGATTCCTAGGCTTCATCGAGGTGTTCACAACCAAGATTTACCGTGTATCCCATCCCGAGATTCCTAGACCTTGTGCATAATTTTGAGACCACCCCACTCAGTGTTGAGTCCATTCGACAATCCAACTAAACCAAAACAAGAGAACTCCATCACACCATGGCTATCTGAAAATGGCAAGGCAAGGTTGAAGAACACTGTCACACCTGGAAAAATCCATGCCAATGACAACAAGGGAACCAAATACACACATGCATGCCAAAACTAGCAAGGAAATCCTACATGCAACTTGATACCAGCAAGTAATCTCGATGTAGTTGTTTGATATCTCTTTTCCTTGCTTGATCTTTGCTTCCCTTTGCTTTCTTTGCCCTTCCTTGCCTTTCTTGATCTTCCTTTATTGATCCAATGCTATAGTGCTCCAAGAATGCTCTAAGTGTCCAAGAGTGAGAGATAGGGAATAGAGAGAGCTCCAAAACTGAACTGACAAAAGGTTACCAACTAATCCTCATAAGCCTTTTTATTAATGAGGCTCTATTTTCTTCAATTTTCCATTATTTTCCTTCAATTTCCTCCTCACATGCAACCTGTGACCTTTCACCTTCCTTTTCTCCAAATTTCCTTTATTTTCATAAATACAAAGTTAATTAATTCCACTTTTCCTTTTCAAATCCTTGCCATTGCCTTTGCCAATTTCCTTTAGCCATAATAACTGAAATGAACACCCACTAGGATGTTTTTCCCAACATTCAACTTGTAGAAATTTTGAATAATATGACACATATTCACAGAGATTATCCTGGTTATACACTTATAAGCGGAACATGCATAATACATAATCTCCTCTACGTTGATCATCAATTTACAAAAGCAAAAACATTCACAGGCGTACCTAGAAGCATCAATCACACATATCAACACAGTATTTTCCCGGGGAAAGCATCTCGCTAAAAACCCCAACTATCTGTATATTATAGTGATTGAATCATGTAACATTACAAAGTACAATGCTTATCACAAGCAATCCAGTACCAGCTCCACCTGTTACACACAATACAGCTCAGATCTGATCTCCAAATCTATTCCACTGCTTGCCTGCCTCTCCAGCTCAATACCTGCTCAAGAACTGATGAGAATGGCTTACCAAACTCGTATTTGACCTGCAAATAATCACTCACACTCTGTTGGACGTGAGCACAAGCTACAATTCTTGATATTGGCCAATTCATTGGCATACTCAATACCTCTGATTGTGCAAATCATCATGCACAGCTATAGTCACAACTAATAGCAATCTGATCCTCTAACACCTGCCCCTGTTGAACTGAACATGCACTGACATGCAACTGAGTTAATTGATGTATTCTATAGTTGCATTATGAGTTAATAACTTGTGAATTAATTAATAACTAATTCACCCAAGTCATCTCTAGTCTATTGATCAATTAGACTAAATACAACTAATTTAACAAGGCTAACCTGAACACAACTCCATCAACTGCACCTCCAGTCCACTAAACTCAACTCACTTGAGTTCTAACTGAAGTCCTGCATGCAAATATTAGTCATCCCATAGGTAACCACGTATTTCCTTCTGGGATCTGCATGTACCACATCCGTAGCTCATCCTGAAGTGCTCCAAGAGAATAAGATCAAGTTTATAGTCCAAATATTATTATGAGACAATAATATTTGACTTTTCTATTTTTGACAGCCAGTCTAAAAATAGACTTTGATCACTCACACTGTGATCACTCACACTGTGATCACTCACACTGTGGTCACCCACACTGTGATCACTCATACCATGATCACCCACACTGTGATCATCCACACTGTGATCATCCACACTGTGATAAAAAATAGAACTTGCGCCATAATTTGCCTGCGGGCCCACTTAGTGAAGGCGACTCTTTTCACTAAGCTCCATCATCTTGTTGCATTCTCAACAAGCATTTCTTGTTGCACACTTTTCAACACAACTTGGAATATGTGTCCCATGACCTTGGTCTTATATTTTTTTTACATAAAATTTTTACTAGGGCTATTACATCATGTGTGTAAGCGGAAGGCAGCCCTCTATGGTTTGAATCAAGCTCTAAGAGCTTGGTATGCTCACATAGATATCTTCTTGAAGAAGCTTGGTTTTACTAGAAGAAATGCATATCTAAATCTTTACTTTAAGATAGTCCAAGGTATGCCTTTGATTTTGGTATTAGATATTGGTGATTTATTTTCTGATTGGTAGTGAACCTCTTATTCTCTAGTGTAAGAGGGAGTTAGCTTATGAATTTGAAATGAAATATCTTGGTTTGATTCTCTACTTTCTAGGCCTGAAGGTATGGAAAAAATCTGGTGAGATTTTCTTTCTCAAGGAAAATATGTTGGCATGTTTGAGTGGAAGTCCATGAATACTCCAATGGAAATTAATTTCAAGAAGCTTTGTGGTAAAGCTGCTGGACCTGATTTGACTAATACTTTTGAGTACCGTCAACTGATTAGGGCACTAACGTTCTTAGTGAACACTAGATCAAATATATGCTTTGTAGTCAATACGCCTGCTCATGCACATTGGGTTGCTGCAAAGCATGTGTTGAGGTACCTGCATGGGACCATCGATCTTGGATTGAGATATACTTCCGAAGATGTAAGGCTGCATGCATACTCTCATGCAAATTGGGCTGGTAACTCTATTGACAGAAAGAGCACATCGAGGTGGTACTTCAACTTAGGATTTGCCATGATATCCTTGATGAGTAGAAAGCAAAAGTTTGTTTCCCTTAGCACGACTGAAGCATAATACATTGTTGTTAGCACGGCTAGTTGTGAGGTAGTATGGCTAAGGAATCACTTTGGAGAGTTGTTTGAACAAGTATTGGATACTACAGTAATTTACTGTGACAATAAGAGTGATATTTTACTTATTGAAAATCTCATGTTCCATGACAAGTCCAAACACATTGAGATCAAGTATCACTATATCTGGGATATGGTGCAAATCGGAGAAAAAATACTTCATCATATAGCGAATGATAACCGTATCGCCAACATTCTTACAAAGGCTTTGCCGAAAGGAAAGTTCTTGGTTTTCAGAGAGCAACTTGGACTAATAGATGTGACCCTTCCTAGAGAGGGTGGTCATGGATCCTTGTCATGTGTTGACAAGTGGATTCCCCCAAGTAGTGATGAGCCTTGGATGAGCAAGATTCTTATTGTGTTTACAAGTGGATCCCCCCAAGCAGTGATGAGCCTTGGATGTGTGAGATCCTTGTCATGTGTTGACAAGTGGATCCCCCCAAAGTAGTGATAAGCCTTGGATGTGTGAGATCCTTATCATGTGTTGACAAGTGAATCCCCCAAGTTGTGATGAGTCTTGGATGAGCGAGATCCTTGTCATGTGTTGACAAGTGGATCCCCCCAAGTTATGATGAGCCTCAGATGTGTGATCCTTGTCATGTGTTGACAAGTGGATCCTCCCAAATGTATATAGGGTGATGGATATATCTCCCCTATGATGATTCTTCTTCATTAGATTGTAACATCATTATGCCAAAGTAGAGATAACAAAGATCCTTGAATCATAAAGAAATTCCTCCCTAGCTAAGAGGGAGTGTTGAAAATTGGTAGCTATGGGATGAATTTCCTTGAATAAAATTTCATTTATGGCCTTTCTAACGTGACTTTCTAACAATAGAAAGTCATGTCTATCTTTGCAACCATGACTTTCCAAAAATAGTAAATAACGTTCCATCAATTCGTAATCATATATATATCTATATATATATATATATATATATATATATATATAATGGAAAGTCACTTAACTTGTCCTTAATCAATCTTATTGTTTAATCTATAACTTAATCATCAATATTATTATTATTATTATTATGATTATCTTTTTGTGGTATTATTATATTATTAATAAAAAAAATTCAAGTTTCTCAATCATGAGACTCAATCACGTCATATATAACTCCCCTAAATTAGTGCATGTGTTACTCTCTCTCTCTCTCTCTCTCTCTCGCTTTAATGCTCTTACACGCCTCTTACACTCTTTTACACGCTTTAATGGCTTGTCATAAAATATTCCTCTTACACCTCTTTAATGCATAAGTTACACTTCTCTCATAAAAGCATAAGTTACACTCCTCTCCTATACGGCATAAGTTACACTCCTATTTTGGCATATGCAACTCCTCCACAAGGCATAAGATTTACTCCCTCATGAATTCAACCTCCTTGCTCTTCCTATATATTTGTGCCTCTCATCCTCACTTGATACACTTGTGCTTGTGAAAGTTGAATTTGAACTTAGAAAGAGAGAGTTGGATAATCTAGAGGAAGATTGTGTGTGAGAGAGAGAGTCTTAAAGAGCAAAGGCAGATCTTGGAGAGCCAAAGTGATTTAGTGTTTGCATCAACTACTGTTATCAGAGATCTTCTTTAGATTTGGGTGAACTTATTCATTCTCTCATTGTACTTTGTGTCTCTGTTGAACAATTGATTTCTAATAGAAGAAGAATTTGGTTGGGTTTTCCCCTTGTGGGTTTTCCCTAGTCAATGACCTACTTCTCTATGTCTCATGGAATTCTTGGTTGTCTTCCACTGTGCATATGGTTTATATGGTTTATGTTCTATCTACAATTACTTAACTTATTTTTTAGCATAAAGAAGTTACAGATTTAAGTGATTGTAACAACATAGAACATATGAAATCCGTGAAAATTGAGAGACCCAAGGTTCAAATCCCCCCAGTTGTGACCTAGTTTACGAAGAAGAGGACAGGTCGTAGACCCCTAGAGATTTACTAGTAGCTACATGTCAAGCTGGCTACTGGGTTCCTTAGGGATACCAAAAAAATTGAGGTTCACAAGTACATTGGAATTTGGTTGCATCCCCCATGGAGTAGCAAAAGATGATATCTCGATGACAATTATACATAGATCTTCACAAAGTGAAAAAAAAATCATGAATAATTTGAACATGTTGGAGTCCATACCCGTGGACGTTTTCTCCATGAGAAATTGATCATTGATTTATCAATATTGGTTATGATTAATGAAATTCAAAATACTCTTCCTCCAATGAATATCTATACACTGAATTCAATATCTCACTTAGGAACATGATGGAACAAAATATTCCCGGTGAAAATAGATGGTAGACAAGATCAAGGATCAAGAACAAAGGGCCATTGTTGAATTCTCCTCATAGCTCAACAAATGCTTCCTCAACAACAATCATGATAGTAGTTCCTAAGTCATCCACATCAGCATTCAGGGTAGCCCCATTAGCACCAAATAAAACACCAAGACGAAAAAAACAAAAGAAAAATAAAATTGAAGGATTTAGTTGTTAGGAAACAATTGTAAGTAATTGAAACCATTTTCGAAGGTCCAAAGCTTAAAAAATAAGATGTAAGAATATAGATATCCTTGTTGGATGAAATACTAAACCATGCTTCACTTTGTCTCATCTACTATTTTTTTGAGGGATTAACTAAAAAGATATTTTTTTGGTCGATAGAGGATTCATCTCTTCTCCTAACTAGTTTTCTATCTTGTTTCTTCGTATTTTAGACATTCATCTTTGAAGTAAAAGATATTCCCAAAGAGTTGCTCTTGCATAATCCTAAGTATGTAACTATTTAAAGAATGAATATAATAAAATTTACTTTTAAATGATAAATTATTATATTTTGTTCATGGGAAATTGATTGTATGTTTGCTTGTTCTAAACTTCATTGCAAATGATTTATTACTCAATAATTATACAAGTAACATTATTAAATCCCATGGATATGTTTCAAATGTCACTACAATTTTTTTTTCCATACTTTTACTTTCTCTCTCTATGCAATCATCTTGCATAATTACATCCGAGAGATCTCATTATAATTTCTTCATACCTGTATTAAGCTTCAAGCCAATTAATGTAAGAATATTGTTCCCTCTATCGATTGAAGTTTTCATTTTCTTACAAACATCTCTATGTCTTCTTTTATAGAGAAATTTAAATATTGGACTTGAACTTTGTGTTTAGAGTTACCAAAATCCTCCAAAATTGATAAACCATTTAAATTTGAAATTGTTCTTGTACGAGGGATACCCTTTCTAGTTGTTGAAGACTTTTAGAAGACCTAAAGTGGGGAGGATATTGTCCTCTATAGAGTTCCTTGGAACTATTCTTATCCATAAAACAACTTTGAGGAATAGCAAATGGAAGATAAACAAACTTAAACATGCAAACTATGATAAAGTGAAACTATGATATATTTTCTTTTAGATTGTAACATGGTTTTACATGTATTTTTTACAATATTGGTAGCATACTTTCAATCTAAGCATTTATCTATGTATGTATGTATACACACATATATGTGTGTGTATGTATGTGTGCCTACTAATTTTAAAATTGGTTTTCACATTCATGGATTGATGGCAATCCATCTCTTGTTTCACACTCCTTTGATCTCAGACAACATGCCAAAATAGTGTATCATAAGTGATAGATCTCCTCGTTCTCCTTGTCATCCCCGCATTAATCAAGTGATCTAGAAACCCAAAGGCTCATCAATAGTAAGAGATAGCTTATCTTACATTTAGCTAGTTTTCCTCCCATGCATCAGTCTCTCTCTCCATAGAAGTCACTTCAACCGCATTCACTAAGACTAACCAAGCACATCTAGGAAGCTACAATCACACGAATTAAATCTATTTGCCCAACATGGGGTGGGATCATGCAATTAAGAAGTATCTAATGAAAGGTTTTCTCTTTAATGAAGAATGCACGTAGGAAAGATCAAGACAAGGATTGCAAACCATGAATGATCCCAGAAGCTCAATCTCCAATTTATAAATTTCCTGTTGACTCCCGCAATATCTCATCCATTGCACTTCAAAGTGTATGATTAGTGGGAGTGAATAGCAAAGTTTTCACTCAATATTCCAAGCCAATACAGATGGGTTGTGCCCAACCCAAAATCCCTATTGAGTAAGCCGATGATAAAATTTAAGTGGTGGCATTGGTATTCCAACATAATTGAAAGGAAGTGGAATGCCAAGTATGTCCCCTTGAGTTTGTAAACAAGTAGTGGTATATTATCACCCCACCTTAAGCCAAAATATCCACCTTCCTACTCATAATGATATGGATTGGAGGAATCTATGGCCTATAATTTAAGTCGTAACCCACATTTCCAAGAGAGACTCAGTATTCATGGGTTCAACATGTCTTTCATAGGAAAAAAGGACATATATCAAGGGAGTGCGGTTTGAATGAAGCATTTCTTGGATTCAACCATGAATGGGGGAAATACATGCCCACTAAGCTTCAAGGATTTATAAACAATCATCAGTCAATGCCACATTGGTAGCTAATGGAATCAACATCCTAGTTTCCCTAAATTAACTCATTCCCTATTCATGGCATTTATTATAATATTAAGCTCTAACTGCTACTAATCAGCAGATTGTAAAAATAAAGGCACTCAAAATTACATCGACAAATAGAAGCCATCAGTCTCAAGCAATGGGGGAAAATACAAAAAATGGAAAGAAAAAAAAGAGTGGGAGATGACGATGATAAAGAGGTGGTAATGCAAACAAAAGTAGCTAGATACTAATAATGAAGAGTTTTTTGATGAACAAACGTCACCAATGACATAGAACAAAGGCCAAACCTCACAACCCCTTGATGTGACAAAATACGAGTCATCAAAACATCAGACTTGTCAACACCACAACTAAGATATGTAATTTATCATAAGATGCCAAGGATGCCATGTGGCCAGAACGTGTAGCGTGACTACCTTACTTTAGTTGGTCAATATTGTTCTTGACAGTTACATGGCAGATTTAAGTACCAAATTCAATTTCTTGATTAGACCTTCCTAGATTTGAGAGGTATGGGTTTTTTTTTGGTAACATTATATATGTGGGTGTAGCTTTAGGACAAGGGGTTGGGGAATTTTTTATTCAAGGGAATTTAAGTATTTTTTAAGAATTTCTTCTCCATGTTTAGCACTAAAAAGCCACTTTTCTAGCCAATATTGTGTGGTCGAATCATGTCTATTGCTTGGATTATTTGGGAATAATGTGTGTTCTTCTATAGTTAGAGATTAGTTTAGTTCTATTTCCTTTCTATCTATTGTTCTAGTTATTTTTTTCAAGAGTTTTGCATGTCAGCATGAAATATATCTCATACTGATTAGCAAAACCAACAATAATAAACCGTTATGTCACTTGGAATTAAAGCCTTTGAAGTGGCATGCCTTGGATCAATGAGTATTTTATGACTAATCCAACTTTTGGTTTGAAACCCTTTCTTAGCATATATTTAAAGAAACCAACTATGCATGAGGTAGTTGTATCCACACAATAGATACACGCATTTGCATGGATACTTATTGGAACTCCTAGAGAAGCCAATGATGTCCCTATTTAGTAAGCCACAAGTGAGGCTTTATTACATGTAGGAAATAGCAAGATCACAAAGGTAAAGGTTAGAATTACTTGCATATATGTGTTGTTGATATTTCTTGGCACACGTAGAGGCAACTGAAAAGATTGCATGCACCATAGTTCAAAGGGAGGTGAACCTAAGTAGCCTCCATCTCAAGAAATAGAAGGAGATGGACGAACTCTACCATATTAAACTCTAGGTAAAAAAGACAAAGGTGGATGCTATGTTGGATTCTAGTTCATAGGACAATATTTTAGTAGAAGATTTCATCAACAAAATTGGATTAGAAGTTCATGACCATCCTCATCCAATCCATTGGGATGGGTAAATAAAGATGCAAAGCTCAAGGTCATGAAGCAATGCAGATTAAATTTGATATAAATGCAAACTGTATTGATGAAGTGGATGTAGATGTAGTACCACTTAATGTGTTTGGCACCATGTTTAGAATTCTTTACATGTGTTTGAGGGATGTAATCTCTGCCAGGAGAGTAAAATAATATTGCTTAAGTGTGGCAGGGAAATCCTTCATAATTAATGCACCCAAAGGTAAATCCAACATCTCCATGGTAAGCGTTAACCAAGCCAAGTAATTGACCGGTTCTAGTAGGAAGTTTGCATTACGTTCATCGAGAGAGAATAAACTTGGAAATGAATTGGAAAAAGTAAAGGCATCCTTGAAGGTATGTGCTAAAGAGTAGAAACAATAATTGGAGGAGCTTTTCCAAGCATACAAAGAAGTGATCCAAGAGCATAAAGGGTTAATGTCTAAGAGGGAAGTGCAATATGACATACAGATGTTGCTTGACTCCCCATTTATAAACACTGGGTTGTATAGGCAGTCCATCCTATAAGCTAATGAAGCAAAGAACAATTGCAATACTATTGAAGTAGAGAGTGATTTGACCAAGTACCTCACCTTGTGGGTCACTTATTATCATAGTGCCCAAGAAGGACGAGACTTGGTGAATGTGCATAAATTATAAAACTTTGAACACGATCACCCTTGAGAATATCATTTTCTAGGATATAAGACTTACTAGATCAATTGCAACATGCCAAGTACATCACCAAGTTAGATCTCAAATTAGGATACCACTAGGTATGATTTAGAGAAGAAAAAATTTGGAAGACTACCTTCAAGAAAAGGCAAGATCCGTATGAATGGTTAAAAATGCCTTTCGGTTTATGTAATATAATAGCTACATTTTATGTGTTCGATGAATAGTCTACTGTGTCCCTTTTTAGACTCATTTGTAATATTGTACCTAGATGATGTATTGGTTTATAGCTCTACTGGGGAAGGGCATATCTCACATCTCATGTAGGTATTAGAGACACTGAAAAATTATAAACTATAGCAAATACCGAGGAATGCAAATTTGCTCAACATGCTTGATGTCGATGTCATAATTATCAACAATTCCTTAGGTCCCATGCTTGATGCTAATTCCATAGGTCCAAATCCTTGACAACTAAAGGTCCCATTACTCACTCCAACATTTATGGAGGATCCACTACCTTCCTACCAAATTCGAGCAAGCAATTCACTCTTACCGTTGTCATGACATGCTAAAGTATATGGAGTGTCTCAATGACATGCTCTCAATGTAATTGATCCAAGATTTAATCACTTTCTAAGATGATTATGTTTTTTCCCTCCATCTTTTCTCTAACCACAACCTTCATCAAAGTGACAATCCCGAGCTTTTATTTATTCTAGCATTCCAAACATTAAATCTTGTTTCTTGTTTTCCTCATCTATCTTGTCTTACATTGATTTGCTCAACCTATAAATGGTCTTTTCCATATCTTATAGGTTGCTAAGATTCATCTCAATGATTCTTGCAATTGCATCTGTTATTGCACTTTGAGTCCAATACCACATTAAAGATAATTCTGATGACTCTAATTGTATTTTGGTCAATAAGTGAGAAGATGGATAGATCACTCGCTTCTTCCCCTTGCTTGATATGACCTTAGCACCCATTCTTCTAAAGTCCCACACTTCCTCCATAATCAATGAGGCATGGCAAGTGTCATATGTTGTTTGATTTTTTTGCACCTTTTATTCATTATTATATCTATTTTTCCTAATTATACAAGTCACATTAGTCTTCATTACATTGGACTTTATTATGCACTTGAAAGCACTAAGTTTCCTCTTGACTTAACCTTCACATTTTCTCTTTCTTACCTATAATGACTATGGCTATTGAATATAATGTTAATAATTTGTTAAAAAAGTTTCCTAATTCTTTGTTTGGATCGTTGATCAATTATGTTTTCCATCTATTGATAACTGCACACACACACACACACACACACTAAACGCACTATGTATTCACATTATGGACAAAAACAAATTACCTACACCAAACTACTGAGCACCTACCATTAGGGAAACCAACCACTCATCAAATCTAAATTCCATAAGCATGGTTATCTAGTCATTGGTTTGATAAAAAAGAAATAAAAATAAAGGTCCTAACATAGTTCCAAGCATCTTGTTATAAGCTTATAGCTAATGTAATTTCTAGATATGTAGTAAAGAAAAGGAAAATGGGCCTTAACCATGTTGTTAGGCATGTAGTTGTTGAGGATGTGTCACTATCTCACGCTCCATGGCATAAGTGCCAGGAACACCATAGTTTATTGGTGGATCTAGGAGCTTATCTTCCTCTTCCAAGATGACGGGATGGACATGATTGCCTCTAATCGACTTTTCTTGGCCCACCTTTTGGTCTCCCTATGAAATTTGTTCTACTTTAAAATTGAGATCGTATAATCCTTGGCACATCAACTCAAATTTTTCTTCAAAGATAATTGATGCATGTAGAATATCATCATGGAGAGTTTGGGCTCTCCCCATTGGGCGACCCACAATAGCCTTGGTCGTTCGAAATGTCTCTACGATTCTCCAAAACTTTTTATCTCAAGTGTGTAAGTATATGGGATGTGATAGTCAACCTTCAACTAAAATCTGACCCTTTGACACGCCATTATGTTTTTTGCTACTACTCCACATCTGCCATTAACTGTTGTGCCTCCTGTGAAGCAAAGCTATAATACCGATACTTCGCCGCCTTGGCCCCCCTTACTACTCTCATTGAGTAAGGGAGTGGGTAGAAAGAGAATGAAGCTTAGCTTGTCCAACCATAACCCTACCTCTTCTTCCCCTCGACTCTATCCCCTGCCTCTCACCATTATATAAATAAACTTCACATAATTTTTTTTTCAAAAAAATATTTTAATTTTTTATTAAATTCTATACTACCTAATTAACTAATAATTATACAAATTAAATTCATTTTTTATATATTTATTGGCATCTTTTATAAATTTTACCATAACCTCTTTAAAAAAAAAAAATTCAATGAATTGTTCTTCTTTTATGAAATTTACCCGATATGTGTACACCAGTCCAAACACATCTCATAATCTAATAAACAATAAGCTTTTATTAAACCCAAACTAGAAAATCATCCCCTCTACAAAATCTTGGAATCATATAAAAAATGAGAAAAGGCCATTTGTAGCTGTAACCCATATACTATTTCGAGGAATAAGAATGTCACATCACAAAAATGTGAAGCCCAGCTATTCCAACTAACCTTTGGGGAGATGACACGAAGCACACAAAAAGGATCATTACGGTACAAAAGTTCAACAAGCACATGCAATCTTGACTGATTAAAATTCCACGTATACTTCGGTATAAAATTAATGTGATGTTTTCCCATTTAAAGAAGTCCACGTGTACTCAGTCCCACCCACCCTCGATGAAAAAATCTCCTCTCGCCCCAAGATAAAGCAAGGAAAAAGAGACCGTATTTTGAAGTTTCATTTTCCATGTATTTTATTGAAACAAGAAAAATCTTAAAAAACATAAACACAGAAAAGCAATCAACAAACTAAAAGAAAACCAACAAAATAAGAAAATTAACATTGCCCTCAGTGTATCAACAACTGCCAAAAAATAAATAAAACAAAATTACACTATAGGACAATTTCAGATACAACTAGGAATAAAAGAATGCTAATGATGTAACATGCTTTACACACTATCCATAAATAATTTCATTTACTGTTTTAATAAATAATTAATAAACTATGTGTGCAAACTGTTGTGATGGAATGACAATGACGTGAACTGTTAAATGGACAAATCGAAAATGGGAAGGAACGCTCTGTGAGAGATGTCGTTTTGGCAAAGATGAAGAAATAAGGCCAAGTTTGGCAGTCAAAACTTCATAACAACAACAGGGGTATCTATCATCATTGGCACTGTTCAATTCCATCTTGCATTGCATTTACCGGTGGCGGATTAGAGAAATTATGTGTATAAAGGATGAGAATAGCGTGAATGAAGGCGGAGACGCAATGAGCTCGATGCCTGGTCAAGACATTAACAGTAACAACAGCGCCTGTAGGAAAAAGGAGGACGAAATTGATCAAATAGCCCACAGGATGGCTGAAGTTGCGGGCGACGAGAAATGTATGGATGTGCCCAAATGTATGGAGAACGAAAACTGGCCAACCTGCCGGGAAGTGTGATACGCCAATGCGTTAACAATGGCACTAGTGTGCCCTGCCCAGTCACCCTCGTGCGCCATGCTTCTCTTGTAAGACGTTCTCATCCTCATCACTTTTCAGATATGTTGTTTTTCTGCTTCTTGGTAACGAGAATCGAGATTTCTGGTATTTTATATTCTATCTAGTTATGAACATGGTGTGGGTTTCTTTGCTTAAAGCTCGATAATTTGAATTTTTGTACTGTTTGATTCCGGAGATGGGTAGGCCTCAAGGTCAAAAAACAGGGCTGTCCAGACGGTGTTTTTAGAGGGTTAATCTAGTTGTTCTTGCGCAGAAATTTAGGGCAATGCTACCGCAAAAGATCCCAAGAACACCCATAGTCGGGGTGCTTTTTTTTTCAGAGAAATAACGTAAAAGTTTATTCAAATTATTGCGCATATATATTCAGCCTTCGCCATGCCCGTTAGGTTTCTATAAAATCTCTGCTTTACATGCATCTTTTAACCACAATTGGGTTAGATCTTCAAATGCCTTTTGGAGGCCAATTTTCTGAAATGGTCTGTGGATTATGGTTGTTTGTCTTTCGGAACTTGCATACTTTTTTTAATTTTTAAAATATGAGATTAGCCAAGGACTATAATGCATTTTGGATATAAATTTTGTTGAATGGATTTTGACTTTTGTCTTTTTCCCCATGTATTTCAATTAGTCTTTTGATTGTTGGTCCCTGGGGGCCCTTCTATTTTTTTCCATTTTCAGTACATTGGAAGCTTTAGGCCTGCTGAATTTTACAATGTTGCCCTGGAATGCAAGTAGCATGCAGGTCTTTCCTATCTGTTTGCTTCGAACAACCATTCAAGGCTTTGGTTTACTGGATCATATAAAAGAAAACTTGAGTAGTTAATCTATCTCTGGAAATAACTTCTGTGGTGCAGAATCTTTTGTTATGAATATTTCGAGCACATCAAATTTTTTGAATGTTGGAGTTAATTATATTTTACGCGGTACTTACTTTGTTTGCTTTAATAAGGAGATCTTGACAATGTATGTAAAATTTGGTTACGTAGTCAACATATGTGCAAGTGTCAAACCAAGTAGCTTCCACATGGCAGGCTCATTGTCTCTGTGGCAAATTGGGGATTGTCTCAGGTCTGTTGCAGAAGTTTTTCTTGTGCATTTATTGTTCAGATTTCAGTGGGGGCGTTTGAAACTTTAAAGTTCAAAATAACATAAACAAGCACGTAAGTGGACTATTATATTTCCTTCAATTAAAAAGGAGCATATCGATTTTACTAATGAATATATTGCTGAGCAAGGCGCTTCGTAAGTCTGATGGATAAACAGGATTAGCATAAGAATTGCCAAGTAGCCGATATACTAAAGTATCTTTCTTATATGGTTTGAAGTCTTGGAAGAGCACGGGGAGATTATGAGGAAGTGGACTTCGTCTACTATGTTGCACGAAACTTCAAAGAAACCGGCGTTTCGGGCCGTACCCGTACCCGAAACTCCAAAACTTGGCTGAAACTCGACCATCATGTAATCATCTATTAGAGTTAATGTAGACTTGTTTTCCTTTTAAATTGTCATCTATGGGTCTTATTCCCGTTTTTCCTGAAAGATAATGTGTTATTCACTTATTTATTTGTATATACATATATATATATATATATATTTTTTTTTGTATATACATATAGGTGACGTTTCTAAACGTACTGTTTCAGAAACTTCGAAATGTTTCGGCGTTTCTTGCAACTTAGTTTTTTATTTTTACAGACCATAATTTCTGTTTTTGCTTGCAGCAAGTTAGTTCTGCCTTTTTTGTCATGTCCAAGAAATATATTTTGTGCTCATCATATAAATATATTAGTATTTTAAATAAGTTAGAAAGAAATATTAGAGGCTGTCTTAGTATCAAGAAAATGTAGACATTAAAATATTATCTGCCACCTACATTTAATATGTTTAATGGACATTAGGTGGGCCTTCTTTTTAATCGTCCCATGTAAATAAAGGTCTTCCCTTTCGAGCAAGTTTCGTCATTTTTGTACTTCACACCTTGTCTATTCCTCATGCTTCTTATCTTACTCTTGGCTTCTACTCATATTATTACTAAAGTCCAATCAACATTTCTTGGATCCCTAGGAACAGATTTAGAAGTTATTTGAGGAAGTATATGCTTTTGCATTTCTCGTATCTCTGTCTCCATAATAATAATCTGCATGAGCCACTTTTCAACCTATTCCTTGTTCAATCCATTCAGGGAGAATCTATTGTTATTGGATGTTAACATGATCGGTACTAAGGTTTTACTAAGTTTCTGTAACCTGTTAAACAAGTAGATGTAGCTTCCAATATGCAAAGCTCATCTTCTTAAGACATTGACTAATCCTCTTTGGACCTAATCAATCTGATATCCAAGTTCAATTGATTCCTCACAGAACTTGTTGTCTAGGTGAAGATGCCAATTCCTTTGTTGCTTATTCCTGTACATTCTACCCAACATCATACACGAGAATGTTTTAAATAATGAAATTGTGATCTAATTACTGAATCCTATTTCTCTAAATCACCCACCGCACAAAGTGTTTCTGCAACCTCTAGATGAATGCCTTAATCCTTGTAATTGGTGATTCTTAGCCATGGACGCCACCTTTGCAACAGAGCAACTTTATTTAGAGCTTGAGTCCAGTAGGCATTGTTAGTAATGGATCCTCACAAAACTTGCAGCCTGTTCATTCAGATGCCATTGCAAACTTGTTCATACTGTATAATCAGGAGTTGTATTGTACGTGGGTGTTGCAATGTCTCTTATAGCAGATAGAATATTTGTTGAATGTTGAACAGTCTGAGGTTGAGAAAGAGCCAACTTTTGCTGGTTATACTTTTCTATTCCCTTCCAAGAGGAAAGTGGTTCAAATCATCAAAGTTACTCATAACTCAACACATTGTGTTTCTTTAGTAGCCCACTGCAAGAAATATTTCGTGAAGCCTCCAAATTAATCCTTTTATATGGGATCCTAACCAAAGATTCCAGCACGCTGCAAGAGATGTCTTGTGAGGCAGCAGGCCTCCAGATTAATCCTTGTATTTGAGATTCCTAACCAAAGATGCCACCCTGTTGACTACTTTTTAGAATCTAATTCAATAGCAATTGTCAGAAATCTATAGCTCAAAACTTGCACTTTGTTCATTCATAGGATGTTGTTGAAACCCTATTCACCTTGTAAAAACTAAGAGCTATTTTCAATTGGGGGCCACCTATGTTTATACAACAAATTGAATGTTGCTGAATGCCGAACGGTTCAATATTTGTTTTTTTTGTGGGGTAAAAGGATCCTTTCATTAATCAGAAAAAAGTTACATATAGCTTGAATTTCCAAAAAAGGACTAAAATCTAGGAGATTCTTGAGACTAACAAGCTGCCTACCAATAATAGACAATCAGAAACTGACTACAAAAATCATGACTACATAGAAACTCCTTGAAGATTCAATATTTCAATGGGGGAAATGCCTCTGACATTGGCATGATTTTCCCTGAGTTAACTAATTGTTCACTGTCTTCTTGGATCAATGCCTTATTGCTCTTGCGACCTCGTTTTTTGGCTTCTTTGTCTTTCTTGGATGACACCTTGAAATCCTTTGTTTGAACCCTGAGACCGGATTGTGAAGAACCCACGCCCAATTGTTTTCTTTCTTTGCTTCAAAGATAGGTGTTATATTGAATCCTAGCTTGATGATTTGGGATTTTCTTCACATCTTTTCCATGCCTTTCTTCAGCAAGGACAATCAATCGTGGGTCATCCAGATCCATATCTTTTGGTAGGGCTTTTGCTTTAGCTTCTTTCGCAAGGGAGCCAATAATTTCCTGTGGTGATGGATTTTGCTTGTGCTTTTCAAAAGACTTTTGCATGAGCTCTATAGGATTCGATAAAGGGTTATGGGATTCTCCTTCTGTTGATTACATGCTTGATTTAAAGTTGTCTTGCTTTGGAGATTCCTTCAGAGAGGAGAGAGATTCAAACCTTTTTCCAGATCTGGGGATTTGGTCAGGATTTGAAGTAACCCGAGGACTCAAATTTCTTCTTCTTTGTGGGATTTTTCTTGAATCATCTTGCTCGTTCATAGAAGGGTGTGCTTTAGACGATTCCATGGTATTCATCGAACAATCCCTCATCAAATGCTCGTATTGATGACAACATCTGCATCCTAAGTCACCTGACACGGGGATTCGGGACACGTAGGATTCGGGATTCGTGGTGTCGGATTCGGGACACGCTGACCCCCGGAACAAGACACGTTAGGACACGTTATATATTATTTTATTATATATATATATATATATATATATATATATATATATGATGATATATCTTAAAAATTAGTTATTAGCATATTTCTTACACAAATTTTAATTAATGATACAAATTTATTGATTTCAAACATAGATCTTCAATGTTCATCTATAGCTATTAGCATGCATAGTACATACAAAATTCAAATAAATGTCAGTGGTACTGGTCACATAAATGATAAATGATAAATCTATTAAAAATTTAAATCATGATTCATAATTCATAACTGAAAGACAACTTACAACTACAAGATAGTAAGATAAACACACTGACAACTGTAGTTTTCTCATTAAGTCATCAAATCAAAATCTGTTACATAGGTAGTGTTGGTGCAATGCCAATGGCAAATAGAAATAGAAAATATAAAACAACTATAGGTATACAAGCCTCAGGCCCTCAAGGCATCAATCAGCATCAGAATCAGCATCACTGTCCCCATCATCATGGTCCCCACTGCTCTCCTCTGCATCCTCCTCCTCCCCTGTATCCATAGTCACCTCTGCATCTGCTGGTATGGAGGTTGACCCCTCTAAGTCATCAAAACTAATAGGGTCTAGCACTGGATCACCGAGATCCATGTTGGCCAATGCCAACTCAACAGTGGTGTCCAGACCCATATCTTCAGGAAAGACATCCCACATCTTTGTCTTTCCCCTCAACCACTCTTCCCTCTGCCTGTAAATAAGACGAAGGTTGGTGTGCACATACACCATTGTCTCTGCCCTGGACTGCTCAAGCCTGTTCTTCTTCACAGTATGCAAATTCCCATATGTGCTCCAATTCCTCTCGCAACAAGAGGATGAAGTCACCTGAGAGAGGAGCCTCATGGCTAACTGCTGAAGAGGACGGCTTGTTGCCCCATGATATGCCCACCAAGAGTAGGGCTTCTTAAGCCCCCTGTCTCTAATCACATCATAACCTGCAAACCGACCAGTGCCAGTGGAAAACTCTACAAAGGAATCCTCCACCTCAGCAAGCAATGCACTATCCTGATAAATCCGCTGAAGCGCCTCTTTCCTCCCCTGTGATATTTCACCATCCATGTGAGGAGGGAATCTGCGGGAAGGTCCACCATTCAGCCACTCATGGCTGTAGTATTTGGGGTTCAATGAGTGAGCCAAACAATGTAAAGGTGTACAATTCTTGTCCCATCTGCGGACAAGAATATCATGTATGGTATCGCAGAAGGCCTCTGGTGATGTCTCATACGGGGGGCACTCACTCTGTAGAATAATGCTCCTCACAGACTCAATCATGGAATCCCATCCCTCATAAACCTCTCCTAGGATGGGTTTGTCTGTATCTGCAACTCGAAGCAAAGAGATGATAGGGTCCATGATCCGAATAATTAGATCTACCCTCTCCCACCAAGCATCATCTAGTACCGTGTCCTTCACTCTTTTAGAGGCTGCCTGATCTGTCTTTCTCCAAAAAGACCAAAACTGAGAAATAACCATGGACCCAAGAGCAGTCTTGACCTCCCTCAACCTCTTCAACATCATGAATGAAGATGCAAACCGTGTATCAGCAATCTTCAACAATGATAGATTGCTGTACTCCTTGTAGATAGTGAGGGCATTTGTATGATTTTGCACAAAGTTACGGATATGTCTTGCATCCTCAATAATGCTTCCAATCCAAAGCACATCAGAAGCAATGGATTTCAGTGCTAAGTTCAATGAATGGACAATGCAAGGTGTCCAAAACACTTGTGGATATTTAGCTTCCACAATCATGCCAACCGCCTTGCAAACAGGTGCATTATCTGTAATGATTTGCACACAAGAATCAACACCTACCTCTTCAACAACTCTAATAAATAACTCACCCATAAATTGTGCATCCTTGTATTCGCCAAGTGTATCCACTGCTTTCAGGAAAACTGGACCATTCAAGGAAGACACCATGAAGTTGATGATTGGGTGTCGTGCTGGATCTGTCCATCCATCAGAAACAATGCTAACCCCAGATGTTGGCCATGATGCCTTAATAGGCTCGAGCATTTTTTGCACCTCTTTTTTTGCCTTCGTCAACAATGTGGTTCTCAGCTTCTCTGACCCAGGAGGCACATACCCTGCTGGAGCCCCTTGAGTTAGAGCTCGGCACATCTCAACAAATAAAGGTGAACGTGCAACATTAAATGATATGAAGTTTTGATAGAAGAAGAAGGCAATGGTGAGATCAAGCTCGTCCCGTCTCTCTTTTTGGAAAATCCTGTCCATTGGACCAAGTGATCTTCTTTTTAATTTTAATGCTTGTCCCCCAGTAGAAGTAGAACTCTCAAATGGAAATTTGGAGGTGGCTTTCCTCAAAAATGGAAGGGGGTCTTCATTCTTGCCCTTGGGTGCTTTTGATTTTGAAGCCAGTGCCACATGTTCCATACCAACATGGGCCTCCTTTTCCAATTCTTTTCTCTTTTGTTTAGGAATATCTTTACAAGCTCCAATCCCCTTACCAGGTATAGCCAACAAATGTGCTCTCACACGGTGATATGTGCTTGTGAAAAAAAGGTTACAAAAGCTGCATTTCCATTGCACATTGCCTCCTCCCTTTCCCTTGCTGTTTGACCCATCCTCTCTTGCGACATATTTCCACAATGGATATTTTTCATTGTCTTTAACTCCTCTTCCCTCAAGATTACTTGCAGCAGACTCTGATGATATTGGGGGAGGAAGAGCATCTCTACCCATGACATTCTTGCCCTTCCTTGCTGCCCCTGCCGTTGATTGAGCCATGTTACCTCAACCTGTAAAAAAAATGAACAAACAGTCAAACTGCTGTAACAGCAGCAAATAAACTTATAACAGCAGCAAATAAGACAACAGTGAGCAATAGGGTAGTGATGAGTTACTAATGAAATTTCCCTGTGCCAAGTGTGCCAAATAATTAGAAAATTTTCAGTACTTTCTGAGCTGTACTGGAGCACTTTGAAACAAACAGTGAAAATTATACTTATGCCACTGTCATATTAGATTTATGCAGATGTGACAGTCATCAAACTCACCAAATCTTTGCCAAATGAATAGTGCTTTATTTACCTAAATTACTTGTAGTTGTCATTGGTCAATATATTAGCAATGTGTGAGGGGTTTTTATGTTGATTTAAGTTTGATTTTCTCACTGTTATGAAACTAATAGGACAGCTGTAGCAAAATGATGAAGTAGGAAACATTAGGAGATCAAACCCTGGAGGCTCAACCACTAGAACCCACTTGCACGAGAACCTAACTTCAATGCTTCTGCAAACCCACCAGGGATCAGCTCAAGAAACAAACATTTGCTGACAGTGACTGATATGAAAGAAAAGGAAGAAGATAAAGCAAAACAGTCATATATAAGAGTCTTATATATCAAACCACAGATGTGCGAGCCACTATGTAATGAGAGCGAGAGCCTCAATGTATATTAGAGCAAGAGCCTCAGAATATGTTAGACCAAGAGCCTCAGTGTATATGAGAGCGAGAGCCTCAGAGACGATGGCACTGTGATGTAATACAAACCTTAGGATATAGCAATGATGCCATCAATCTATATAATCAAGTGATGCCACAGAGCTATATAATTAATTGATGCCACAGTCAAGCGATGCCACAGAGCTATATAATCAAGCAATGCCACAAAGCTATACAATGAAGCGGTGCCACTGTAATTATAATGCGAGCCATGGGAATATAAGTGCAAGCGAAGTATTCTTCCAAAAACAAAGGCACAGAAGAGTCCGACTTGACCCGGGATAAAGAGAATTAGCACTGAATCGTTGGTACGAATATATGTATCATGGCGTTGCTCAGCAAACTAACCTTGGTCTCCGCCGCTGTTACTCGCTCCAAATCGCTGTCAGTCGCTCCAGATACAGCCTGTTACTCGCTCCAAATTGCAAATGCGGTCAAATGCGAATGAAAACAGCGAACTTAAACCCCGAAAAACGAATCCGAAACCAAAAATCGTTCCAAAAATCGTGACACGTTCTTCATTTTTTTGACACGCTCATGACACGACGTACCCGGATATGACACGACGAGTCATTGAAACATGACACGTGTCAGGGCAGAATCGTGTTCGATTCGTCCGATTCGGGATTCGTCCAGGGGTTTGGACGAATCCGGTTTCATAGTCTGCATCTAAAGGGGATATGTTCATAATCTACTCATATTGATGACAAATCTGCATCTAAAGGGTATATGTTGATAATCTACTCGTATTGATGACAACATCTTGCATCTAAAGGGGATATGTTCATAATCTAAAGACTGCATCCAAAAACTATCTTGATAATAAATATCTATGGAGGCTGGAAGAATCTGGGAGATATTCATGTAAACATAGATTTGAGCATATGATGTGTACCTCCCTCTTTTAGTAGCCTCCGATACTTTGACAAAGTTGTCGATGTCGTTGACGATACAAGGGTTTCCTGCTCCTAATATTCTTTGGGAAGAGAAAAGAGACGGACTCACACTATGGCAGCAAGGAAATCTTCCTTCTCTAGGTTATATTTCTCCTTCCAAAATCGCATGAAGAGTTCTTCATTGTTGAAAATATACGACCCTCCTACAAAAACCCTCGATCTGTCTTCCAAGTTGGAGAAAATGATTGTGAAGAAGTCTTTTGCTCCTAGCTCCAATTCTATTTGACCCCAGAGGTTCCATCTTTTTCGGTTCCAGCCAATTAGAGACTTTTTAGACGACCATAATCCAATAAATCTGCACATCAGAGCGTGATCTTGCATATATTGGATATATCATATATTCTCCAATTCTACTAGATTTAACCTCATATTTTGGATCTTGCACCGCTTTTGGCAGGCAACAACCTAGATTTTTAGCTTGCCACAATGTACCCAGTGGAGGGTTTGCTGTGAAACCAAAAACCCCACTTCACCCAATTACTCTATGAAAAGGATGTCGAAGATGAGGAGATTGAAGGGGAATACTAGTAGATCCATAATTGTTATGAAGTTCCAAAACAATCTGGCTAAAGGAGGGGGTAGAGCCCCCTCTCGCAGAGCCGAGCATAGATGACTTTGTAGAAGAAACCCTAATTTGTAGAGTAGAGCAAAGAAAATTTTGCCGCTCCACCGTCGAACAATTTAACATTGAGAAAGGGTGGCCATCTTTTTCTTTCTATGTCCATACACATTTATCCACACAATAAAAATACCATTCGCTTTTGCAACTTGAAACATGTTAGGTAAAATTCACATAATGTAGATTGGTCAGGCATGGAGATAGATGTTGGGAAAGATTGCAATTGTCCCCACTATTCTTGATTTCTATGTTGAAAACGACTCTTTTGGTAGCACCAACTCGAAGTCAAGTTCCAGTGGTGCTTTCTTTGGTTAAATTTCCATATCTTGCATTGGTTTTGTTGTAGGCCCTTATAGAATTCATGTAGATCCTACAAAAGTGTGTCGTCTAAAGGAGTTACTTCATCCTCGTCCGTCACTTGTTAAAAAGATTTATTGAAAGCATGGACTTGTATGGGAGTGTTCATTCATCATTTAACCACAATTTCTCATCTCCTAGTTCACTTCGTCCATACACATTTATCCACACAATAAAAATACCATTCGCTTTTGCAACTTGAAACATGTTAGGTAAAATTCACATAATGTAGATTGGTCAGGCATGGAGATATGGGAAAGATTGCAATTGTCCCCACTATTCTTGATTTCTATGTTGAAAACGACTCTTTTGGTAGCACCAACTCGAAGTCAAGTTCCAGTGGTGCTTTCTTTGGTTAAATTTCCATATCTTGCATTGGTTTTGTTGTAGGCCCTTATAGAATTCATGTAGATCCTACAAAAGTGTGTCGTCTAAAGGAGTTACTTCATCCTCGTCCGTCACTTGTTAAAAAGATTTATTGAAAGCATGGACTTGTATGGGAGTGTTCATTCATCATTTAACCACAATTTCTCATCTCCTAGTTCAGTTCGCGAGAAGTGATGTTGCATTTGCATGGAGATTTCAAAATAGATATTCATGCACCTAACAAATGCTATATGCCTTGCACTTATACACTTGTGCTACTAAACATATAAACAACCTTTTTCTGGTTGAGACAAATACTTCTTGATTTGCCTTATGAGTGGTAATATGGTTCCGGCAAGGAGAAGACCTAGTAACATTTCATCTAGAATATTGTTTCAAACTAAACTAAACTATATTATTTGTCATAAGAATTTTAGTCACTGGTTCAAGCACTTAAGTATTGCTAAGATTTCCTTATTGACAAGGGAACTATCATCCATATTGATTACCGACATCTGTAGTTTTTAAATTTACAATCCAAATTTTACAAGTGTTGTTGCTACAGTAAGTTAGCTTTCTATCTACAACAATTGCACTTGGTGTTCAAGTGCAGGAAGGGGTTCCCCAGTAGACCTTAGTAATTAAGTAACGCAAGAAATCCCAGGCTAAATATCCACCTGGGAACTTGTTAAATTTATACACTAGAATGATGTTCAATAAGGAAGGGCTTAGGGTGAAAAAGTGTAATGATCCTTAATAGGAATACAAGTGATAAAAAACAAATAATACATGCAGCGAATTACAAAAACGAAATATTTAGCAAACACCCATATAAAAGCTGCAAATGGAGAACTTCTGAGCCATTTTATTATATTTATGCAAGTCAAATACAATAGATGATGGAATGGTGCACCTGGGCTTGTCTAAAAGGACAAGCAGGACCAAACCCAGGTAGGAAAATGGCTAAGCTGAAGGCTGCCCAGCTGCTGCACCAATCTGCACTGCGCTGCCTAGAAACTATTGCTTTGTTGAAGTTCGAATGGCTGGAAGGTGCACTGAAACTGCCCAAAAATTTATATGCTTTTAACCCCAGACTCCTTGGCCAAAACCCACAAAAACCCATAAATGGTTTGGCCCGATTTGGACTTCCCAAAATCGACCCCCAAAGGCACTATTCAATCCCCAACAATTCTACATTGTCTGCTGCAAAGATACGACTTAAAACCCCACCTATGGTGCTCAGAAAATTATGAAACTTTATATTTGGGATCCTTGTCAAAAACCCAAAATGGATTTTGGCTGGTTTAGACTTTTGATTTTCGACCCCCTTGGAGCCTCACCTCAGCTCTAGTTGCCAATTTCGACTCTCTGGAATCTGCCTATAAATCCACCTGAAAACTTCTCCAAAATGCTGAGTTCACCCGTGCTATCCAATCCCTGACTCCATGGATGATCTGGCCCAACTTAGTTGCTCCCAAGTACCACGAAAATCTGTTGTGTGGCCTCTGCGTTGTCCCCCAACCCAACAGTTTGAATTGCTAGAAAGCTGGTTCAGCTCGCTGTAAAACCTAGCAAGAACGCTGGTCTAATGCTGCTACTTGATCTCCCCAACTCCCGGACAAGCAATCAGATCTCTGCTTGCCTCAATCTCCCTCTGCGTGTTTCTTGTCTACCTAGAAATACACACTCCTTGCTCTGTGCTGGTTGGTGGTGCTATGTCACTGCCCCGGAACTCCTGAAATCCTTGTAGAATTGCCTCTCTAGGGCGGGCACGGATGGTCCCTCGACGTAGAGGTTGAATCTCCCGCTTGAGAGATTCGTGGCTAAATATTCGGTTGACTCAGCTAAACAGCAGAGTGAACAATCAAGTGATTTTGTTTGCAAGATGTATGAATGAATCCCAAAATGAGAGTTGCTCCCTCCTTATAGCTCCTTGGGCCTCCCTTGCCTCATGTGGGCCCCTCCATCCACCTATTCAACTTTCCCTCTAAGCTATTCGAATGGGCCAATTGGAATTCCCATGTGGGTGGCCCACACATTCCACTAGCAACCAAATTAAGTCGAATTGCCTCCTAAGTCCCTAAGTCGAAAATGATGTGTTCTATTCCTTAGCCAAAATTGTGCAAACTTGTGTCGCAACACCCTGTTACAAATGTGTTTGAGAAGGGACATGACAAAAAGAGGTGGCGAGTTCAAAAAATCTATGGCTAAGCCTAAAGGGATAAGATAAGTCTTGGAGATGCCCAAATAGATTCCAAACATATGCCACCATTCAACTTAAAGATTGCTGTTCTAAATTAGGGTTTTAGATGAAGACAATTTTATAGCGTGCTAATTTATGACAACAATGTAAAAACAGCCCATAAAATATGATATGCAATAAATTTTCAAAGGCTATTTTAATAGGAAACGAGGGATGAGATTTTAGCAACTTTCAATGGCCGAAAATGCACAAAAAAAGCTAGTAAACCCTAGATGTCAGCCCTAAAATTATGGCTGAAAAATGCTCGCAAATGATATTTTTCCTTTTCCAATATATGATATGCAAATTCTAACTGTAGGACACTAATGTAGAGGTAAATTTAGTTATCAAGTGCAGATTTTGCCAAACCCTAACCTTGGGTATGTAGAGTCAAGAAGGGCGAGGTCAAAGGCAAATGACCTTGGTTGGAGTGAGTTAGAGAGATTATACTCTCAATCAAACCCTAGCAATTTTCAAATTCAATGGAGATTTAAAATCAACGAGTGCAACTCTAGTTTCCTTGATGGATACCATGTCACAAATTTGATGAAGGGGATTTTAGCCATAAAATAATCAACATAACATGAAAACTTCATAGACATCCTAATTCTACAACTTGTTACTTCACAAAATGGAAGAAGATAGTCACAATACTCTTGCACAATTCACCATAGCATCACTTCATCAATCCAAGAGAAAATCATCCCAAGCCAAGTTTATCCTCCCTAAGAGAAATAGTAATCCTTTACTGATCCATTGCATCCAAGAAGACAAGACTACTAGTGTGCGCTCTTTCACAAGAGGAAATAAATGTGTGTATGTGAGACAACGATTGTATTGATTTCCACTTCCCTCTATTTATATGAGGGAAACTAAGTTGAATTAGGGCAAAAATACACTACAAGTCCTAAAATAATACTTTTAAATGTTTACAAGTCAAGTAGGTCATAAATCGACCTAAAGGTTAGATCTCAAAATGATAAAAAATAATAATTAGTCTCTTTTTAGCTCACACATGTGAGTAAAAGGGCCTCCAAGGGTGTCATCATCATCCAAAAGTGAAGATTTCGATCATCAAAGTGTGCAAAAGATGAGTCGCATGAGTGCTCCACTCAAAGCCACCTCCTCATCAAGATAATGTCCAAAGGTCAAGTGAAAACCTCATAAAGATATCTCCATCATCAAGCCCACATCATTAATCTAGCCCTCATCATAGTGATGTCATGAGGCTAGGAGGCAACATCATCGTCAAGAAAGGTGCACTATCCTTTTGAAAGGGATCTTAAGTCATCATCATACATAAATTAGTCTAGGACTAGGGCAATGCCCGTCGAGAAGGTGCGAGGCCAACTAGGGGATGTCTCGTGGTCATTGGGGCACATCATCTTTCCGGTCAATGTATTGGCTTCTTTGGGCAGTGTTTTGGGCTCTAGAGGGAGAGAAGAGGGTCATCATCAATGTTGTTTCAATCCGAAGGTCAATGCCCTTATATGAGTGCTCAATGTTTTGGCTACAGTGCCTTGAAGTGGTCATCAAGTGGGTTGGACAACCTCTCTAAAGTGCCAGAGAAGAATCAATCAATCCCTCAAGGGATAATTGCTGTACCTGGGATATAACACTTGAAACATATTCTCAAAATCAAGTGAGATCATCGTTATATGTAAAGAAATCATACAAGCATCATTGTAGACCATATTTAATGCCAAAGGCACAAGAGTACTTCACACAAGTATTATCTTCAAATGTCTTTATAGCTTAGGGTTTATAAACAAGTTATCATGCTTAGATATGGGAGGGTTATCGATAGGCCCTATTAGGTGCTTCTAATCTTAAGGGGAGGAACAATTCCTAGGCCAACCCATCAATTAACAGGTGCAAGTGAAAAGTGGTATGATAAGGGTTTACTTCATGGAGGATGCCATTTGTGTACCGACCTCAAAATACCATCATTCTTGAGTGTTATAATGTGCAAGGGAGCAATCATGGGACCTAAGTTGCCCATTTCCTTGGCCTATTTTTACCACCCTTGTGCGCCTTTTTCTTTAAATTTTTTTTTATTGCATAGCTTGGGCTATACGGTTGATTTATGCATTTATTACCTCTTAAGATGAAGTAATACACTGTCCATTAGGTTGGCATATCAAAGTTCCATTTAATTTTGATTTACTCATGCATTAGCTAGGAACTGGATGAGGTCTAATGAGGTGGGTAGAGCTCAGGCTAGGCCTGTGTCCACATGCATTTTTTAATCTGAGCCACTATTTTGCATTTTATCTTTATGGTTCATTATTTTTCTTTTCTTTCAACCTTTGAGGGCAAAGTTTTTGAGCCCTTACTTAGGGAACCAATACTAGTGATAGATAACAATCAACCTAAAGATTGGGACATGAAACCAGGGAAAGATGGAAAATGATAAGTATGGGTTACCATGGACACACAACATCAATTGGTGTCTCCTATTTGTGCTTGCCCTGGACAGTGGAATGAAGGGCCTCAAAGAAGGTCACACTGGACTAGGACCAAGAGATAACCACCAAGGTGAAGCATGGGAACAAGAATACAATCGGAAATGGTCAATCATCCAACTCAACCTGTGATTCATACTAATATGCTATAAAACATTAAATGAAAGCACTTGATAACAAGCATGATCAAAGTAGTTTATGATGAATGGCCCACCTTCATCTTGATAAGTAGGCTAGATGTCTCAAAGCACTGACCGAAGCATAGGTGGAGGGCATTTGAGGCTAGCTATTTGTAGATCACATAGGGCTATTGGCTAGCAAGTTGAATAGAATGGGAGAAAAGTTTGTTAAGACTTTGCCATTAGGGGAATGCTGTGAGAGGAGCTTGTCTACGTTGATAGTCTCTAAATTCATTTTATGCCAGTCATTTTAGTGATTTAATCAATCACAAATTAAGCATTGATAAACTCTTTCTAAACATAAATTCTTGTTTTTAGAGACTTAATGTTAAAACCCGTAACATAGATGATGTGTTTTGAGGTTGATTTTAGTCATAAAGAGATTGTTTTTCCATTGAACACTTTTAGCTTATAGAAGTCGAATCCTCATTGTTTAGTCTTTTTATTTTTTTTCCATGTAACCAAGTACCCCACCCTCCAACGCATATGCAAGGGTAATATATCCTTCAAGGCTCAAAGCCATACAACAATAGGGCTCAAAGCCATACAACAATATACTCAATATGAGCTCAACATGTCACTTACAGGAATTGAACTTGGGTGGGGGGGTAACTATCATTCCTCCCAACCACTCGAGATAAACCCAATTGACATCCCTTGTTGTTTAGTCTTATAACAATGCTTGCATTATTTTTGGGTTGAATGGCATTTCAATATTTGCGATACAATGCCTAATACCTATAGTTTATAACATTATTGAGAACAACGACATCAACAAAAAAACATTGAGGGTTTGGAAACATTGGCATTGAAAAAATTGTTGGAAAATGCAACAAAAATTGACAAACCATGACACATATTAATAATTTACAATTTTTTTTTTCAAAATTTTATTTATATTCATTTTATTCTATTTAAATATAAACGAACAACAACATCAAATAAGAACATTGGCACATAAATATGGAAAAAAACCACTGATATATATATTTATATATATATATAGTGAATGCCAAATGATAAATCAAAGTTCAAACGTCAAAAGTCGATGCTGAATCCTAATAGTTGTCCATTCAAGGCTAATAAATACAAAATTACATATGTATCTCATCACTATGAGTCATTTACAATTATTAATCTAGAAGCTATCTACCAATTCCCTATACCTCTTTTATGGGCAAAGGAATGGCTTGTCCTCTCATAGAGGTAGCCCAGTGGTTTGAGACATATGACCATTTGGGAGTGTCTCTCTGTATGTAGAAAGTGGTGTTGAGGTTGGCACAACATCCTCATTCTTAGTTCCTCCTCTTCCTTGCCCCTGCTCCTTATGTAATTGTTACCCACCATTTTGTGGGTAATATCCGTAGGAGAAATTGTTTCTCCAAGATGGTCCTCAGCCGACAGCCAACAACCCCTTGCAGCCACTTGGTAGCTCATTGTGCCATTTCTTCGCCACCTGAGCCAACCATGTGGTCCCCCGCCCATTTGCCATGATCGTTTATTTGAAGGTGGGCTTCTCGAATCTAAAGGTATGCCTTGTCATTTGGAAATTGAGTATTGTAGTTTGCTTATCATGGACACTTTTGGGCATGGATTAATGGGGGGATTCGCCGGAAAGAATGGGATAGGTCTGTGTTTTTGTCCCCTAGACCCCTTTTAGGTCTTAACATAGGATTCTAGTCTCGTGGGATCTCTTTTGCTGAGAATTTGGCTATAGGGATGGTATTTCATGGGAAACCCTGATTTTGGTTGCGTGGTCCTACTCCCTTATACACTTATATTACCCTCTTTCCATTCATTATTACCCCATTCATCATTTCTCCCACTTGGGTCCACATTCCTTCACTGGGTCCACTTTCCTTCACTGGGTCCACATAGGTTTAGCATGCCCCTTCCCCTTGTCCACACCTTGGGTCATGCCCTGGAATGAAGCCCGAAGGTTGATGTAGCTAAAAAGAAAGATAAAAGCATATATGGCCACATTCAACAGGAAAATGTACCACAAAATGGAAAAGATGGCTGAGACAAACACATTTAGCATGTGGGCAAAAGCCAATACATGAGCTCTACCCCATTATCATGGCCATCACCTTGGTTCCTACAGGTTCTATGAGCCTTCTTCATCATACATGAACCTATGATTGTCCCAACCCCTGGTGGGCGATGAACCGCCCCACCTTAAAAGGGAGAATTCACTGCTATATCTTATACATCATGCTCTAACCCCTTGAGCCCCGAGCAGTTAATCAAAGAAAATCATAAAAAGGCAAAAGACATAAAAAGAAGGGTGGAAAAATCAAAGCCGGGGCACCTCATGTACCATGATTGCTTTCTCCTACACATTATAAACCCAAGTGTGGGCTTCCCTCTTATTAGCTACCCTTGTACCCCAACATGTGACCCAGGGTTGCCCCTTCTTATTCCCTACTTCATTCACCTTTCTGTCACATGCCACCACCTTTTGAAGGATGTACTTTGAATATACTATCCCCTTCAGAAGTAGAAACCACCTAATAGGATTATTGGTTAACCCCATTTGGAGTTTAGGAGACATTGGCACATCCCATAGCCCATTATGGAAGGGCTTGCCATTATGAAGTCCCCACCTGTGGTCCATGATTAGGTAAGCTCATTTACTCGATTTATCTAATGACTTGCACTAGAAGGCTAAGGGATGCATTGGATCTTATGCAGGGTTGCAAATGGTTTCCATCTTGGGTTTGGTCTCCCTATACGAGGTACTAATCCTCCAGAGGGCCACATTGGCATATGTAGGGTGAGCGTTGAGAGCTATGGGCCTCCACAACAACAAATTACACTCTGTGGATTCCCACAACCATTCAGAGATTGCTCATGGTTCACTTATTGGACGAGGAGGATGCACCTGACCCATCATGCCCAGCTGACCCCAAATCTACACCATACACTTGCAGATGATCCAGGACTTGCACGATTATGTGGCATCACCTACACCATCATTCCATCCCTTGTAGGCGATCTACATACATCTTCGATTTGTTTGGATACCCATGAGGACGCTTATGTGCCCCCACATGTCATTTGGAGCACCATAGGTTATTACAAGGGGCCAACCCGTTGCCCACTGCTTTTGACGGTCCTATTCTTCATTGTGGCACCCATGGACCTCATTAGGCCTCTTAGAGGGCCCTATGACATGCATAGATTATTATTTGACCTCTTGAGAGGCTTACTTTTTCATTTATGAGCTAGTTTGGCGGGCTTGTCACCAAAAATTGAATTATTAGAACATTATTTTATTTTTGGGGCTTGTGTAGGCCAAGGAGGCTAAATCAAACTCCTAAGTTGTGTATAAATACAAGTGAGATGAGCTCGTTTGCTCATTCACTTCGGTTTGGATCTCTTCTCTCTCTTGAGATTTTCACACTTTTTCTAGAGGATCAATTGGAGCTTTATGGATGAATTTTGATGTGTGGATATTGATCTATCTTCTCTTGGAGCTTCTCCCTTGTCAATTGTGAATGGTTGGATATACTCTGTTAAATGTAAGTACATGCTTTTTAATGTTAATCTTGTTTACTATTGTCATATACGTTGGACTGGGATTTTTGTTGTTCTAGGGCTAATCGCTGCATGCATTTACTGCTTAAAATTGTGGAATTTGTCTCTATTATAACATCTCTCAATGTATGGGATATGTAATATGAGTGAAATCTCCTAGGGGTAATTCTATCAAAGAATTTGACCTTGATAAGTCATTTCCATTGCACATTGAAGTATAATCGCTGCAAGGTTGCTTCTTCTTGACCTAAAAGGCTAGCGAAGTGACCTTGAGGCATCATTGACTGGGAACCAAGAAATCCTACTCATATTCATCATAGACTCTATTCTCCCAAAGATTAAAGCACTGATCTACGAAGGGTGGTCACTAAAAATCATATTCTTTCACCTCCTTCCAGGTCATGCCAAGTTGGGGTACCTAGGGCATGAATTTTCTGACAAGCTAGCCCTCCAAAAAGTTCGATCTCTTAGGGTCTCTTGCGCTGGCCTTTACTCAAGCTCTCCCCCAATTTTGAAGCCATTCCGACAATGGAGTTGGGAGAAAAGCCAAGCCCTAGCTCTGAGATCAAATCTTGTTGTGCCATCTCTAAGGCTAGTACCTCATAGGGTCAAAACATCTTCAAGCGAAATTCTTTCTTTGATCCTTTACCTCACCTTGTCTAGGGTAAGAATATCATTGGTTGCTACATATTTTCCTCATACCCTAGACCGGGTCCACCTGGCCCCGTGTGGTCCCACTCCTTTGAAGGATCATTCTTCAAGAACCATCCAGGATACTAATTCTAACAAGGATTTTAGGGATTGCGGAACTCTTTCACAAGTCTTATCCCATAAACCTAACCCTCAAATCCTCTCTTCCTTTTCGTAGAACACATGGTACCTTGCTTAGAAAGCAAGCAAGCTCCATCCTTCAAACTCTTCTGGGAAAGGGTTTATTTGGGTCACTCATATCCATTGACTTATCCTTCATTGGTGACTCCATTACATGTCCGATCTCCTCCCATCGGTGAAATTCCATAAATAGAAGGGAGCCTTCGCCGAGGTGACAATGGGCTAAGTCTTCATTTGTTTCCCTTTGCCTAGCATTTGTCCTTCAGGGATCCCCCTTGGGTCCCTTGCTAGTTTGAGCGGTAACAATAATCACTCAAGTGCCCTTGGTGCTCTTGATTAAATGCCAACCCCATACCCTTGTATAGGAGTCACTTGGGAGTGTAGTTCTAAAGTAGGAGCACTCCTAAAAACTATGCTTCCAATACCCTAATTATGATAAGTCACCCTTTTACCAAAAGTCATGAGTTACCACATGTTGTATGTATTTACACACACTACATTGCAATTGTATTTGTTACCTTCCCGGTTCTCGCTTGGTGAAAAACTCCCCTAAACACATGTTGTGAAACCCCAAGGGAAACTTAGGCAAGTTGTCCACTGTCACCATAGTAGCCTTGTATTTTTCTGTTTAGACTTGATGAATTCTATCCTAGGGTGCTTCCCTATGGTTAACTAAGCTCCAATGTGTTGTAGTATGGAGTGGGAGCAAGAGAGAGCTTAGAAAATATAAATGGTTTTTGAAAGTGTTTTGTATTTTTTGGGTGGTAGATGAGAGGGAAGATTAGTGCCTTATTTTGGTTGGGCTATGGGGTCAAGAATGCGACCTTAGGGGGGTAATTCTTCGAAATATCTAAATGGTAGTTGGGCTGTTATAACAATATCTAAAGGCCCTAGATTTAACAAGCCAAATATCACATATTTTATGAAGGGAAGGGTCTTCAAGAATCAAACCACTTCTAAATCAATTATATAGTGTGCTTTGGCTAAAGAGATCAAACTTTAGTATGCTTGCCTAAAGAGATGAATTATATAGTATGATTTTGTTCTCAAGGAATTATAGAGCAAGATAATTTCTCTTCAAAGCAACGTAACTAAGAAGCTTTACCTCTTCCAATGTAGCAACATTCCTCTTATATGGTACCCAAGTCAACTTAGACAATCCGAACTTGTAATAGAATGCCTACTAATATGCACCAAGAATATATGTCACATTTCAACAAGGTTGAACATCCATTCCACAAAGCTTAGACAAAGATAAGCCAATTTTTATTCAAAAGCTTGGGAGCTCTTTCACTCACACCTAGTAAATGGAGTATGTTGAAAAGTAGTGAATGAAGGTCTTCTTGACTTGTGCCTTAGTCAAGAAAGACCACGAGTTGTTCTTCTTTAGCATGCATGAGTCCCTATAAATTAGGACGAGTTCATGAAGCAGTTTGACTTATGCGCAGGAGTGGGAGGCTTAGTTTGTTGTCTCCTAGTGCGAGTTAGAATTGGGAAAAACACAAGTGAAGAGTCTCAAATTATAACTGAGATTAGACGACTTATGTGAGTAAGTTAGACTTAGTTAACTCATCAATCACAAGTTTGACTTCCAAAAATAAAACTTGCTAGATTTAGCTAATGCAAATTGCTTATAAGGAGGACGAAGGCACATCATTGTAACATTATTATTGAGCACGAGTTTGTGTGAAGGAGCTTGTGAGAGGAAGAGCGTGCTAAGGAGAAGCTTGTGCGCAGATTGGTAGAAGGCAATTTCCTTGGGATTTGTGCTAGGATTTAGGAAGAAATTCCTAAATAATAGGAGCTCCCTATGCGCAAGGATTTAGGAGGAATGCTCTAGGAAATAGGGGCTCCAGAAGTGCGCAAGGAAATAGGGAAGTGGGATTAGGGTTCTTAGAAAGTGTTTCAAGCTTAGGACAAACAAGGAGAACACGATTGTTTTCTTGGATTTCAGAGATCTGTGGTTTGAGCTTTTTGAATTTTTGTCCGGAGAATCCACAGTAATAGAATTTTTACACCAACGTTTCGAATCCCAAATGGGATCCATCATCAGGGTAAGAGAAAGATGATAAAAGAAGAGCGAGATGGAAGAAATAAATACTCATGAGGGAAGGAATATTTAAAGGAACAGCACAGGTCGGCAAGAAAGATTTATAATGAAACCTAAAATTAATTTTAATTTTTATAAATTAATATCATTTATTTAATTTTTATAAATTAATATCATATATTTAATATCTATAAAACAAAAACTTTAAACTAAAACAATATTAGTTTAATATTGTTTTTAGTTTAAAGTTTTTGTTTTATAGATATTAAATATATGATATTAATTTATAAAAATTAAATAAATGATATTAATTTATAAAAATTAAAATTAATTTTAGGTTTCATTATAAATCTTTCTTGCCGACCTGTGCTGTTCCTTTAAATATTCCTTCCCTCATGAGTATTTATTTCTTCCATCTCGCTCTTCTTTTATCATCTTTCTCTTACCCTGATGATGGATCCCATTTGGGATTCGAAACGTTGGTGTAAAAATTCTATTACTGTGGATTCTCCGGACAAAAATTCAAAAAGATTGTTTTCTATTAAAACATGATTGTATTGTAAGAGATCTATTGCTCAAATTTCTATTAATAAAATTCTCAAACAAGCAGAGGGTTTTCCCAGTTGGGTTCTCTAGGAAAATATTGTGTTTTTGCTATCATGTTACTGTGTTTATTTGTATTCCTATTCCGTTGCAAATAAGTAGATAAATTCCTTGTCTTAATGAAACGAAACTAGTTTTCAGATTTTTCATTAGAGCAGTTGCATAATTTCAAGGAAATTCTACATGGTATCAAAGCAAGGAATAGTATAAAGACCAACACGTATATCAGTTTGTGATCAGCGTAGGTCAGTCAAGAGGGCTAGCGCTAGATTGTGAAGGAGAGCTCTCTAGGTAAGCAGGATAGCGTACCAAGGATTGAGAGCAAATCACTGTTTAGAGGGAGTATCGAACTTCATCTCTTGGAAAGGGAGGATCACGATAGTGTTGGAAGATAATGGGGTGGGAGAGTTTATGAAGCAGGCGATAACACCACCTCAAGATCCCCAACAATTGGCCCAACATAATAAGAATGATATCAAGGCAAGGAGGATTATTCTAGAAAGGGTCAAAGATCATATAGTTCCTCACATTCATGAGAAGAAGACAACATATGAGATGTATCAAGCCATCTTACAATTATATCAGAGTACTAGTGATACCAGGAAGCTTGCTCTTAAGGAGAAGCCAAGGAGTGTCTAGATGAAACAAGGAGAGCCCATCACCACATATCTTACAAGGTTCACTTAGGTTCGAGATGAGCTAGGTGGTGTGGATATCTGATCATGACCTTGTGATTTTTGCCTTACTTGGACTTCACAAGTCTTGGTATGGATTTTAGGACGTTGTTAGTGACAGAGAGAACTTTCCTAGTTGGGAAAAGTTATGCACTGACTGCATACAGGAAGAGATTTGGAGAGGGACCAGAGAAGGGACATCGATAAAGACAGATGGCGAGGAGAATTTTGCTCTTGTAGGCAAAGACAAGGGAAAGAAAGGAAAAGGGAAGGGCGAGTCCAGTTAGAAGGACGATAAGAAGAAGAAGGATTTGAGCAAGATCAACTGCTTCCATTGCCATGAGTTTTGGGCACTATGGTACTAAGTGTTCGAAGCGAAAGAAGGGATCTGGTAAGGATCATGTCACTGCATCACTGAGGTAGATTAGTTTGCTTCTCAGTTTGAGAAAGACTTCTCATTGATAGCTTGCACGACAAGCTCAGTTGGCAACAATACTTGGTATATTGATTCTAGTGCATCCTTCCATATGACTGGGAACAAGGAGTATTTCAGCTAACTAGAGGAGAAGGACTTGGAGGTTCATATTGAGCTAGGAGATAATGGCAAGTATGCGACCAAGGGAGTTGGTACTGTTGGCTTTGAGAGGGAGTCTGGGAGCTCTCTCCATCTCTCATAGATGTTCTCTATGTTCTCGGGTGGAAGAAGAACCTAGTTTCAGTAGCAACCCTAGAGGACAAGGGATATGATGTCATATTTAGTAGAGGTAAGGCATACCTCAAGCACCTATCTTCTAGATCAATGAAGCAAATAGGTGTGAGGATGAGGAACTTGTACAAGTTGCAGGTAGAGAGTTGCGTAACCTTGAGCAGCAAGGCAAGTGGTGAGCAGAGTATAGATATTGGAGAACTTTGGCATAAGCGCATGGGACACTTGCATCATGGAGTGCTGAAGATTCTTCAACAGATATCCATAGGATTACCAACATGCAACTTTGACAAGAATGGAGTGTGCAAGGGATGCATGCTTTGAAAGTATGCCATGACTTTTTTTCAGGGATGAGACAACAGGGCCAAAGGTATTTTGGAGTTAGTGCATTCAGATGTATGTGGACCCTTCTCTTATCCTTCTCTTATGAGACAAAGGTATTATGTTACTTTCATTGATGATCTTGGAAAACTTGGATCTATTTTATGAAGAAGAAAGATGAGGTCTTAATCAAGTTCATGGAGTTTAAGGCCTTAGTAGAAAACCAAACCGGGAAGAAGATTAGGGGAGTGAGGAGTGACAATGGTGGAGAATATGTATCTAATGCCTTCAAGGAGGTGTGTATGAAACTTTGAAGGAGTGCATTAGGAGAGTGCTGATAGCACCCCATAACCCTCAACAAAATGGGGTGGTTGAGAGAAAGAACTACAGTATTGTTGGAGTGGCCAAGGCCACGTTGCATGATCAGGGACTGCCTTTGTTTATGTGGGAAGAGGCATGCAACATTGCAGTGTTTTTGCAGAACAAGAGTCCACATAGGGTTCTTGGACGAGTTACGCCAGAGGAGGCTTTCACAGGCAAGAAGTTTGATGTTTCACACTTTCGTATCTTTGGCACAAAAGTGTATTTCCATGTGTCCAAAGGTAGCAGGAAGAAGTTGGAGCCCACAACAGAAAAGGGTATTTTCACGGGATACAATGAGACAACTCAGACATATAGGGTGTATCTACTAGGATTCAAGAAGACATATCTCAGGCGAAATGTGAGGTTAGTGGAGGACAGAGCTCTGAGGGAGTCCCTAGAGCGAGAGCAGATAACAATACCTTAGATGGAGGAGCTACTCACTCCTAAGGAGGAGCCTCAGGCAGAATCACAAATAGATTCTTAGAAAGGTGGAAAGAGGGCCACACAGCAGGATGTTGAAGAGGATGATGAGGAGAAGAGATCAAGACGAGAGCAGACAACTACTTAGATGGAGACTCCTCGCATAGGGAGGAAGAGAGCCAAGTGGGCATGTTGAGTCTCCTAGCACCATGTTCAGGCAAATTAAGTAGCCACAAAGGTACACAGGTTATATGGCACAGATGGCAGAGTTGGTGGACACTGAGCCTTCTTCTTATAAGGAGGTAACTTCTCAGTAGGTTTGGCAGGATGCCATGGTGGAGGGATATTTCTCCATCATGAAGAATGATGTCTAGGAGATTATGCCATGACTTGAGGGAAAATCAGTAGTAGGATTGGTATGGGCGTACAAGGTGAAGCATGGAGTAGATGGGAGTGTGGATAAGTACAAGCCGAGGTTTGTGGCCAAAGGCTTCTCACAGATTTAGGGCATAGACTATGATGAGACCTTTGCCCCAGTAACACGATATTCATCCATCAGGAATATTTTAGCACTTGCAACACAGATGGGGTGGAAGATCCAGTGGATGGATTTGAAGACAACATTCCTCAACAGAGTGGTTGAGGAGGAGATTTATATGGAGCAGCCATAGGGGGTTGAGCAGTTCAGCAGAGACACACATGTGTGCAGGTTGAAGAGAGATCTTTATGGACTCAAGCAAGCTTTGAGAGCATGGTACACTCCTATTGACAACTACCTTCGAGGATTGGGATTCACTAAGAGTGAGGTGGATGCCAGCTTGTACTACATCATGGTTGGAGGGCTTCTGCTCATTCTAGTGCTCTATGTTGACGACCTTATATTAAGTGGAGCAGATAACTTGAGCCAGGATTGCGAGTACCTTGTAAGGGAGTTTGAGATGAAAGATATGGGGCTTATGCACTTTTTCCTTGGCTTGGAGGTTTGGCAGGGTGATGGTGAGTTCTTCGTGCGATAGGGGAAGTGCACTACAAAGATTCTTTGAAGATTTCATATGTAGTATTGTAGGCCGGTGGCCATGCCACTAGTCACAAATTGGAGGAAGGTGGGTGCTAGTAGAGTAGAGCGAGTGGATGCTACAATATACAGGCAACTCGTCGGGTTGTTGATGTACTTGGTCGACACACAACCTAATATTTGTTTTGCAGTCAACCGATTGAGTCAGTTTATGACGGAACTGACCAAAGTTCATTGGGTTGCTGCAAAGCATGTTTTGAGGTATCTCAGAAGCACAACGAATTATGGATTGTGGTACAAGTAAGTTGATGATGTGAGGCTTGAGGGCTTTATAGATGCAGATTGGGCAGGGAGCTCCACAGACAGGAAGAGTACTTTAGGTGTTGTCTTCAACATTGGGTCAACAACTGTTTCCTGGTATAGCAGGAAACAAAGGTCATTTGTACTTAGTTTAGCAGAGGTTGAGTACATGGCTGACAGTTTGGCAACATGTGAAGCTATTTGGATGAGGAAATTACTTGTGGGACTTTTCATACAGAGGATGGAGCCTACTATGATACATTGTGATAATTAGAGTTGCATCAAGCTCTCTAAGAACCTAATGTTTCATGATCACTCAAAGCATATCGAGATCAGGTGTCATCATCTCAGAGATTGTGTGTAGAAAGGGATAATGAAGCTACTGTACATTCCGACAGAGGAGCAGACAACAAATATCTTGACCAAGGAATTAGCAAGAAGCAATTTTGTTCATTTCAGAGATAAGTTGGGAACTGTACAAAATTTCTTCCTCGCTAAGAGGGATTGTTGAAAATTAGTGAGTGAAGGTCTTCTTGAGTTGCACCTTAGTCAAGAAAGACCACGAGGTGTTCTTCTTTAGCATGTGTGAGTCCCTATAAATTAGGACGAGTTCATAAAGCAATTTGACTTATGTGCAAGAGTGGGAGGCTTAGTTTGTTGTCTCCTAGTGCGAGTTAGAATTGGGAAAAAGACAAGTGAAGAGTCTCAAGTTCTAAATTGGGACTAAATGAGTTACATGAGTCAGTTAGACTTAGTTAACTCATCAATCTCAAGTTTGACTTTCCAAAATAAAACTTGGCATATTTAGCTAATGCGAATTGCTTATCAAGAGGACGAAGGCACATCATTGTATTATCATTGAGCACAAGTTTGTGTGAAGGAGCTTATGAGAGGAAGAGCATGCTAAGGAGAAGCTTGTTCGCAAATTGGTAGAAGGCAATTTCCTTGGGTTTTGTGCTAGGATTTAGGAAGAAATTCCTAAATAATAGGATCTCCCTATGTGCAAGTATTCAAGAGGAATATGCTAGGAAATAGGGGCTCCAGAAGTGCGCAAGAAAATAGGGAAGCAAGATTAGGGTTCTTGCAAAGTGTTTCAAGCTTAGGACAAGCAGGGAGAACAAGATTGTTTTCTATTGAAACAAGATTGTATTGTAAGAGATCTATTGCTCAAATTTCTATCAATAAAATTCTCAAACAAGCAGAGGGTTTTCCCAGTTGGGTTCCCTAGAAAAATATTGTGTTTTTGCTATCGTGTGACTGTGTTTATTTCTGTTCCTATTCCGTTGCAAATAAGTAGAGAAATTTTGTGTCTTAATGAAAAGAAACTAGTTTTCAGATTGTTCATTAGAGCAGTTGCAGAATTTCAAGGAAATTCTACAGAGTAAACCCTTATATAGGTTTAAACTCTATCTCCCTTTACAATAAACAAGTATTTGTTTTCCTAGATCTATTAGTCTTCCAAGGAATAACAATAAATTAATCCTCTCAACAACCTGCTTATTAAAAGCAATTTTCAGTTGTTGAGATCCATGACATCTGCCAAGAGGTTACAATTAAACATCCAAAGAAAACAATACAATATAACTTTTCTTAACTAATTTTCCCAAAATTACCAAAGGTTGGTTTTATATCCAATTTTTCCTCCAAGGAAATCAATAAACTATGCTTGCAGCTCCTAGATCCATTATATAAGGAAAATAATGTAGCTTTAGCTTTCTCCTTAAAGGCTTGGCATACTCCTTCTTAGGCTCTTTGAATGATGTGCTAGCTGGGACATCTGTGCCTCTTGAGTCCCATGCCTAACCAACTCCTTTAAATACGGTTCTTATGTGTATTAAATAGTCCAAGCTGTCAACTTTCCCTTTAGGTCTTGTTCAACGAATTTATTGATCCCCCTCAATGTTATGCGTCCTTTCAAGGCCAACAAATCCCTTAAGTGATGGAGTTCTCACTTTGATTTATGGTTCATTTAACCAACCTCCTTGAATATATGTCTTTGGATGAGACACTGCACCTTCTTTTGACTAGGTCTCCCACTTAAATCTGCCATAGATGGGCTAAAGACCCTCTTGGATTAGATTTGCAAAATTGGTTATAACCACTCCCACAATGAGGTGGTTCACTTATAATATCCGCTCCTTGTGATGTATATCGACTGTGACACCCTCTCCTAGATCTTGTTTCTCCTAAAATTGTATAATTCTACTCTTTGACCATGTCAATATTGATCTAAATTCACATTGGATACCTCCATAAGTGTGGCACTCCTCCTTGGTGTATGTTCGTTTAAAGATGCCACAACTACTTTCAAAACAACCCTTAGATGACAATAGAGTGTTGATCTTGGACTGTGTGCAATGTTGTCTTTATTATGTATTAATCGCTGTTTTTTTATGATTTTCTAGATTGATAATTACTTCCAATGATTTATCCATTAATTTATCTTGTGTCACATTCATCATTAAACAATTATACATAGAGAATATTCAACAATAAAAACAATAATTACAGTAGAATCATGAAGAGACAACCAAACACAGAGATACAAAATTTATCTTGGGAAAATCCTAACTAGGGAAAAGCCCAATAACTTTTTCTTAGAGAAATTTGTCCAATTCAACAAGGAATAAAATCTGAATATTCCAGTCAAATCAAGTCAAATTGACCAATAACCAAACCCAGGTCAAAACTCGTCAAACTGTTCTCAATTAGCCTCAGAAATTCGGTCTGTTGTGCCTTAGATATTTCTTCCGCCTCAGAGAATTTGTCCTTCAAGTCCCCCACAGTTTCATCCTTCATTAGCCTCAGAAGATATCTTCTTGTGATCCAAATTTTTGATGCCTAAATGGAGAGGATGAATGCCAATATATAGATGTTGAATGAGCTGAGTTGGTGTGTCCCTTTACATGTGGAGGCAAAAATTCAAAATTCAAAATTTTCTTCTTTTGAAGCCAACTTGGAATCCACATATATTTATTATTTTTGTATATTTGGAGGTCTAAAACTTGATTATGAAGACCGACCATAGCTACAGAATTCAACACTCCCTCTTAGCTAGGGAGGTATTCATAATGAATTTTCCAGATCTTCTCTTGTTGAATAAAAATTTCTCTATCCCAAGAAAAGGTTGAATGAGCTTAACTATGTTGATGAATCCATCATGTTCTATACTAGAACCATGTGGAAAGCATCCCCACATCAACATCACATAGAGGAATTGGTTACCTGCTAGTCCTAAGGTCACCAATCAACCAAGTCGTAACTTGGAGTCTTGTCAGGAACCCCACCTGACCCATGGTGAAAACCTCCTTGGATCACCAATCTACCAAGTTGTCACTTGGAGTCTTGTTAGGAACCCCACCTGACCCATGGTGAAATCTTGGGACCCATTTACCATTCCCACATGTCGTCACATGTCATTGAATGGTAAAAATACTTGCCCGATGCTATAAGGCACAACCTCAACCCTCTAGCCAAACCCCATGGCAATATGGTCAAAACCGCACTGACCGGGGGAGCAATCCAAACCTCGATGCTAACTGGGCCAATCTTCCCAACCTTAAATCATGGTTTCCCGGTCAAACCCCATGACCTAAGGGAGATTCTCTACCACTTGATGCTTCAACATCAACAATCCCTTCAACCAAGGGAAACATTCTCAATTACTTCAAGCTTCTCCAACTTCATCCAAGGACAATTGGAATGTCAATAAACAACTTGACTATAGAAATACATAGGAGCCTCACTGCTCCTTTATACCATGTGCAATTATCATCATGATTGTACTTGATCATACGATCGTGAAGCTCCCTTGCTTCTATGTTTGCCAAAATGCAATTGGAGCAAATGTCTTCTCAACGTCCTCTCCCTCTTCCTAGGAGAATCTCCGCTTTGCACTTTTCTATGCTGCCAACAAATGCTTGATCTTGTGAATCCATCTTGAAGTCATTGCTGACTTTCCACAGATCTTGGTACAATGACCTCCTTTAAACTTGTTGTCCAGCCTGCTCCCTCTGAACTAGGAGCCCTTCTAGATATCAGTACAATTTCTTCCTTTTGAACACGAATCACTCTTGGGAGAGTCCTCTTCCCACATACTTCACTTCGTTCATCCAATACTTCCATCTGTTGCCAGAGCATTGACATCCTTCACAATGTACCTGCAATCCTCACTAGGAGACCCTGGAGGAATGATTACAACCCAACAAAAGAAACAGAAGCAAGAGGCTAATTAATAGCAAAACAATAATAATCAAGGAAGAGAGACATAAAGTACTTATCCTTTGAGGATTGAAGGGGATTGTCAGCTCCCTCTGGATCTTTGCCTTCTTGCAGAAATCATTTACTTCTTTCTACTAACTCATTGTCCTCGTTCATGAGCATCTTGCTTTCCTTGCTTGAGCTAGGGTTTCTTTGTCCAAGACATCCTCATGTTATCAAGGAGATGAATCACATCACTTTTACTTGTATTCAACATTGTAGGTCTTGATTTAGGGATTCATCCTTAGGGATTTCAACCTTATACCAAGCTGTCCTTTTTGATTACTATCAAACTTGCTGCTTTAGTACTAAACTAGTCTTTTTACTGTTAGGCCATACTTCTGCTATAAATGATTCTCTTTCTGGCCATCATGGCAACACGTGTTCTCTCAGCTTAGGCAGCATACTTCTACAGCTAACATTCTTGCTATATGCAATGGCATCAATATGAGCTAAACTCATCTGAGGCAAGTTAGTGGACAGTTTAATAAACTGATACTCTTAGTAGCTCCAACATGAACCCTTGTAAGCAACAAGCACAATCTAGAACAAAGATCAACTCAGGTTTTGTTTCAAAATTCGAGTTTATGCCTTAGCTTTAATACTGTCACAGGCTTCAGAATTTATCCAGGATTATGCTTCAGGGCTTCTAGGGTTCACAAACTCGAATCCTGAAAACTTATGTGCAAATTTATCCTGATGTAGTTAACATAGGTGGGACAATTCTTCCATTCTAAAGACTCAGCTGCAAGTCAATGAGTTCCTTCTAGTAATTGGCATACTTTCACCCAATACAATCATAATTACATCAGTACAATGCAAGGCTCCAAGAGCCCTCCCAAGATATGTGGCATTAGAGGCTTAGATCTCAGCAACTTCAAAACAACATTTCTTCTTTTGAGCACATATCTTGTAGTATAGTGTAACCAAATGAAATATCCCTATACAGGTCCAGACTCCATACAAAACTTCAATCCAATATATCTTCAGTATGCCAAACGTTCTTGGTACAGGTGTATGGAACACACACTTGGTTCATCCCCCTTTTTGCTGGTCTTATGATGCCTTTGAACCATAATCCAAAAACTATTATTTCTCACTACAGAACAGCGGGTGTACAAGTGACCTCACAACATCTTCCTAAGGTGCACGAGTAGCTGGATAACAGTATGCAATCATCCTTATACACAACATACCTTTCAGGTCTTCCCTAGAATCTTATAAGAGAGCTCGCTCCATCGAATGAGCAATATTTAAGTGGCACGAGCAGACTTCCTTTACAAAAGAATCATCAACAACTTCTGACTGCAGAGTATCACAAAATGCTTGGCAGAACTTAGATGGTTGATCTTGGTCCTTTCAGACAAAATAACTTGGCCTCCTCTTTTCTGCAAACAAATGAATGCCATTTCAACTACCATAAAAACTGAACTTTTTCCCACAAAAATCTGCTTCAAAGTCTGCTACAGGACTGATATCATAGGCACCTTCTTCAAGTATAGTTTCATAATCTAGTCCAAGAAACAAAGTTAAGATCCCCTTCAGACTCCTTAGGCATATAAGCTTGAAATAACCCAAGAAGACCTTTGAAAATGACTTTAAGTCTGCCCTAACCAGTCTCATTACAGGTAAAAAAACACCTTGTTTTTGCTCTATAGACGGATCCTCAACAAATTGTAATGTGCTTTCTTCAGAATACATTAAAAACAGTGATCCCATTCTTTATCTCATTTTTGACTGTCTTGATGTAATGTTCCTAAACAGGAATTTAAGTGATATACAAACCATGCAAACAATCCAGCAATCAGAAAAACGAAATAGACATCAAGCACCCATGAAAATGCTGGAAATAGGGAATTGCTGTGCCATTTTATTAATTCTTCAAGGACAAATACAATAGCAAAATAGAATGGTGCACCTGGGCTTGTCTCAATGGACAAGCATGACAAAACTCAGGTGAGAAAATGCTGAACTGAAGGCTGCCTCAATTGCTGCACTAAACTGAACTGCGCTGCCTAGAATCTGCACTGCTTCGAAGGGCTGGAATCACTGCTTTCCGTGCTCAGAAAATTATGAGATTTCAGCTCCTTGCTCCTTGGCCTAAATCCAGAAAAAGCCAGGAAGGGTTTGAGCTGGTTTAGACTTTTGAAATTCGACCCCCAAAGAACCCAACCTCAATTGCAACTGCAAAACTCAGCCTGCTGGAATGAGGCTGTAAATCATCCTGAAAAGTGCCCCAAAACTCTGAGATGATCCCTCCTACAAATCTCCTTCCTTCCCGGATGAGTTTCCGGGCTGTAGCTCTTCCCCTCAAGACCCACGAATTTGTTGAACTGGCCCTCTGCGCTGTCCCCCAAGCCTGGAATTCAAACTGTTGGTTTGCTCCCTTCTTTGACCCCAAAACTCTACCTGAATGCTGGCCCAATAATGTCCTTCAGATTCCTTGGCTCCTCCGGCTAATGGTTGACCCGAGGTGGCTCTATCTCCCTCTGTGTGTTCTCACTATTGGCCCAAAAATACACACTCCTTGAAGATCGCTGAGTGACTGTGCTGTAGATACTCCCTGGAACTCTTGAAAACGCTGTGGAACTGCCTTCCTAGGGTGGCACTCAAAGTTCCTCGAAGGTAAGGTTGAATCTCTTGCTCGAGAGATTCGTGGCTGAATAGCCAGTGGACTCGGCTAAGCAGCTCGAGCAAACAGTCAAGTAAATTCGATGTAGAAGAGTGAATGAATGACCAAGTGAGAGCCACCTTCCCCTTATGACTTCATGGGCCTTCCTTTGCCTCATGTGGGCCCCTCCAATCAGCAATTCAAATTCCCTCCAAGCTATTCGAATGGGTTAGTTCGAATTCCCACATGGTTGGCCCCTACCTTCCACTAGCAAACTAATCTGGCCGAAATTTCTCCTAAGTCCCTAAGTCGAAACCGCTGGGTACTTTTCCTTGGCAAAAATGTGCAAAATTATGTGGAGATAAACCTGTTACAAATGTATTTGGGAAGGGACATGATAATCCTCCCCTCCCAAATGTTGCTTGCCCTCAAGCAACTTTAGAGCTGGATGCTCCAAAATGTGCTCACCCTCCCAGGTGGCATCCTCATCCGGCAAGTTCTTTCAGCGTACCAAGAACTCCCTGATGGTCTTGCTCCTCAACTTTCTCTCCCTTCACTCCAGGGTGGTCTTAGGCTCCAAAACCAAGTGGCCCTCATCATCCAATGGGGGTAACTCTACAGCTGCTGTCACCTGTTGTCCCAAAACCTTTTTAAGGCACGCGACATGGAATATATTGTGAATCCTACTCCCCGAAGGCAGCTCTAGCTCGTAGGCCACCTCCCCAACTCGCCTGATCACCTGATATGGCCCATAGAAGCAGGGCTGTAGCTTCTCGGCCCCCTTCTGCTTCAATGTGGATTGCCTGTACGGCTGTAACCGGAGGCACACCAAATCCCCCTCTTCGAAATGTCTCTTGGTTCGGTGCTGATTTTTGTACACCTTCTGCTGGTTTTGTGCTGTTACTAAGTTAGCTTTGAGAGCCTTGAGGATGTCTTGGCTCTCTTGGATCCAATATTTCACCTTTGGGGCCCGACTGTCTCCAAAAGCAATATCAACTAAAGATAATGCATCATAACCATACAAGGCACAAAAAGGAGCCATTGTATCCAAGCCATTTGCTGCAGTCACGTAGTTCCTCAGATACCCCTCTAGCCACTGATTAACTTGCTTTATCTGGCCATCTATCTGGGGGTGGTAGCTCGTGCTAGGAGTGAGCTCGGTACCGACCAACCCAACCTGAAAACCTCCTGCCAAAAGCCTCCCATGAACCTGTTATCCCTGTCGCTCGCAATGTTCTTAGGAAGCCCGTGTTACCAAAAGATCTCCCTAAAGAACAACTCTGCAACCTGTGCAGCCGAATACCTGGTGGGGATGGCGAAAAAGTGGGCATACTTGGTCAATAGGTCGACCACTACATAAATGCTGTCCTTGCCCTACACTGTGGCGAGCCCCGTGATGAAGTCCATGGATATACTTTCCCATTTCCCCTTGGGGATGGGAAGCGACTGTAACAATCCTGCAGGGTGAATCAACTCCCCCTTGTTCCTCTGACATGCCTCACACTCCTGTACATGCTTCAACACGTCCCCCTTGAGGCCCTTCCATGTGAATCTCTCCCTGACTGCCATGTATGTTTTCCGGAACCCCTGATGCCCTAACAATGGCGAGCCATGTGCTGCCTGGAGCACTCTTTCCCTCAATTGCGAGTTGAGTTGGGCACCAGAAATATGCGCCCCTTGTAGTAGATAACCTCGTCCATCACTCAGTAACGCTCATTTGTGTGGGTACCCTCTAGAATCTCGCATGCCCCCTATCCTTGGAGTACTCCACCGATCGCTGGGCCTTCCAATCATGGCAGATGCTCATGAGTGACAGACCTGTGGGTCTTCGCGATAGAGCATCGACCACCACATTGTGCTTTCCCCACACATACTCTATGTCGAAGTCATAGGCCTGCACCTTGCTGGACCATCTCTGCTGCATGTCGTTGAGGCCTTGCTGCCCCATGAAGTGACAAAGACTGTTGTGATCAGTCTTCACTCAAAACCTGTGACCCACGAAGTAATGTCAGACCTTGGCCAATGCATGCATGATGGTCAGCATCTCTGTCATATATAGAATATGACCGCTCATGTGGTAAGAGCTTCCGACTCTCGAAAGCAATGGGGTTCCCATCCTGTGATAGGACTGCTCCAACTCCCTCCCTGGATGCATCACTCTTCACGGTGAAGGGTTGGGAAAAATTCGGAAGTGCTAAAACTGGGCAACTACTCATCACCTCCTTGAGGCGATCAAAAGCTGCCTGTGCCCCATCAGTGCATGCGAAATCCCCTTCCTCAGTCAAGTCTGTCAGGGGTGTTGCTAACTGTGAAAACCCCTTGACAAATATCTGGTAATAAGTGCAGATACCCAAGAAGCCCCTCAACACTGTCACATCTCTGGGTACTGGCCAGTCACGGATAGCTCGTATCTTCTCCTCATGGACCTTCACCCCATCTACACCAATGATATGCCCTAAGTAGAGCATCTCTATCAGGCCAAACTCGCAATTGGACAGTTTGGCATAAAACTTCTCCTCCAAGTGTTGGAGATGCTCCTCCCAAGTCCTGCTGTAAATCAAGATATCGTTGAAGAAAACGAGCACAAATCTCCTCAACTGCCTCTGGAAGACATGGTTCATACAAGACTGGAAGGTAGCCAGAGCGTTGGTCAGCCCAAATGGCATGGCCAGGAACTCGAATTGCCCATAATGGCACTGAAAAGCTCCCTTGGGGATGCCCTGATCCCTCACCTTCATCTGGTGGTACCCCGAACGTAAATCTATCTTAGAGAAGTACTTGGCTCCTCTAAGCTCATCCATCAACTCATCTATGCGGGGGATGGGGTACCGGTTCTTTAGTGTCTTCCGGTTGAGGGCCTGGTAGTCAATGCACATGCGCAAGGTTCCATCATTCTTCTTCACCAACACCACTGAAAAAGCGAAGGGACTGGAACTTGGCTTGATATGGCCCAATGGCAACAGTTCTTTGATGACCCTCTTAATCTCATCCTTATAGGCCTTAGGATGCCTATAAGGGGTAGTGATCATTGCCTGCACACTCGACTCCAACTCAATGGTGTGCTTGAATCCCCTGTCTGGTTGCTACCCTGGTGGAATATCCCCAAACACCACTACATCCCTGTCCAACAAGGCTTGTATGTCTGGAGGTGGTGGCCGGACCTATCCCCCAACCTCTGAAACCCTCAGCTCCATTGCCCATGCTATGTCCCCATGTCGCAGATCTGCCTCCATCCTATGCGCTGAGACTGTCTAGGGTGGATAGGAATGCATGCCTCTAAGGACTATTGACTTGCCATTCGACCTGGTGAACTCCATCTCTAGTTTCTTCCAATCAGTAGTGACTCGCCTAAGGGAGTACAACCACTGGACACCCATCACCACGTTGGTGTTTGGCACATCGACCACAAAGAAGTGATCCGTCATTGAGTAGTTCCCCATGACTGTTGTCAAAGTAGGCACATACCGAGTGCACTGCATGGTATGGTCACCTAGTACTAGGATTGAAAATTCCTCAAACTTAGTCATGGTGAGGCCTCTCCTCTGAACCAATTGGGCATCTATGAAGTTGTGGGGAGCCCCACTATCAACTAAGACCGACAACTGCTGTCCCTGTATAGTGCCTCTGATCCTCAATGTCAAGAATTTGGGGACCCTGCATAAATAAGCAAGGACTCCCCCAAATGGGGTAAAGGATGCCCCTCCCTGTGGAGGTGGTGGTGGTGGTCCCCTATCTACCGGACTCTCACCATCTCCCACACCACACTCTTGCTCCAACTCATCCTTCTGGTCATTGTTTGAAAAGACTTCAATATAATGTGCTTTGCCAGCAGTGCATTGATGGCCTGGTGCCTAGGGCTCCTGACAAGTGAAGCACAACTTCCTCCTCCTGAGGTCCTTCCGTGTCTCATAATCCAACTGCCCTTGTCCCTGGGTGGTTCTCTGAGGTGGGGGTCTAGTGTCATGCCCCTTTTGTGGAAAAGGGGTCCGTGTAGGGAAAGGGGCTCTGGTCTTGGGGATGGCCCCCTGTAGATATCTGGTGCACATAACTGCCTCTTGCAGCGTGGAGGGTTTGCGTGACTTCACCAGTCAATGCAAGGGCTCAAGCAAGCCCTCTATGAACATATATACCCTCCGAGCCTCCGATAGGTTTGGGACCATCACTGAAACTCGCAGAAACTCCGAGATATATTGCTTTGGGTTGTCTGTCTAGTGCAGTTGGGTCAGCTCCCTGAAATGGGCCTCCAGATCCCTCTGGTCAAAGAATTCCACCACCCTCTTGGTGAAATCCTCATATGAAGCCACATTGGCATGCCCCACGGTGGCCAAACCATGAAACCACCAGTCATGGGCTTCCCCCTCCTTGTGCAGCGCGGCCATCTTGATGGCTTCCAGCTCTGTCATTCGGTTGAGATGGAAATAGGTGTCCATCTTCTCAACCCAAGCCCTAGCAGTGCACTTGGTAGGGCCATCGAATGTAGGGAAGTGCATCCTCCCTATGATCCTCTGCAGCTCATAGCTTTGCATGCCTTGTCCTCCATAGCCCTTGCTCTTCTCATAGTGCTTGAGCTTGCAAAAATCTCTGAAAGAGAGGGCTTCCCTGAAGTCGATACCCATAGATTGCCACTCTCTAAAGTGTTATCCCATCTGACTGGGGTCTTCACCTCCTGCTGGTTCGATCTGTGCCACAGGTATGAAAGAGTGCAGTGTGGCTCAAGTTGGACCACTAGATGAAGGGGTTGTGCTGCCGGTGAGGGGTGATCGAATTGCTGGGAGGCTCCTGAAGTTTCCCCAAATAAGAAGCCTCTAGGGGTGGTCCTCTCTCTGTTCTACATCTTTATCTCCTCCAGCATCTCTTTCTGGCGCTTCGCTAAATCATTCAAAGCCTTCAAGAGGCTGTCAAAAGCCATCTCCTCCCTGCTCTTGGGCTCTACCATATCTTCCTCTGCTACCATTGCTTTCCCCCTGTCCTCTGTGTCTAGAGTGATTTCCAGCTCTCTTTCTCTGCTCTGGTACCTCTGCCTCCTGTATGTGATGTTCTGTTGGTCCCCTTCTCTCATAAGAGAAAATCCCCACAACTAAGCCAAGACCTAGGCTCTCATAGCATTGTAATGTTCCTAAACATGAATTTAAGTGATATACAAAGCATGCAAACAACCTAGCAATCAGAAAAACGAAATAGACATCAAGCACCCATGAAAGCACTGGAAATAGAGAACTGCTAAGCCATTTTATTAATTCTTCAAAGGCAAATACAATAGCAAAATAGAATGGTGCACTTGGGCTTGTCTCAATGGACAAGCATGACAAAACCTAGGTGAGCAAATGTTGAACTGAAGGCTGCCTCAACTGTTGCACCAAATTGAACTACGTTGCCTAGAAACTGCACTGCCTGCTAACTTCGAAGGGCTGGAATCACTGCTTCCCGCTTCCCGTGCTCGGGAAATTATGAGATTTCAGCTCCTTGTTCCTTGGCCTAAACCCATAAAAACCCAGGAAGGGTTTGAGTTGGTTTAGACTTCTGAAATTCGACCCCCAAGGAGCCCAACCTCAACTGCAACTGCAAAACTCGGCCTACTGGAATGAGGCTGTAAATTGTTAGGATATTCCGACACATAGGAAATAGTTAAGTATAACTTGGTCTAGTGTAGAGTTAGGTAAATTGTGTTTCTTTACTATGTACTTTTGTAACTTACAATCCGACGGTTCATTCTCTCCTCGATATTACCGACACTTGATCCGTGGCTTAATACCCGATTGGTCCATGATCTCTATGTAAAGAGCATGGAGGGTCATTTGTAGGGTAATTGTTCATGAGAGAAGCTTATGTAAATTTTCATTCTTTTATTAATAAATTGCCTGAAGTGGCCGCGTTGGCTCAGGCCGTGAACTGTTTCCCTCTTAGAGGGTTTTAAGCACGTCAACAATACTGGTGTATTGATCTGTGATCTGTTTGTGAGCGATGTCTTTTGGTGTTCTGTCTGAAGAACTTACCCTGTAAATTCCTACATGGTATCAGAGCCAAGTTGAGGGCCGCATCCGTTGGTGATCCAAATCTGAAGCCGATAGAATTGCATCCAACTGCTGTTTCCTAGATCTACTGTTTCTGACTGCTTTCGGGCCGATATGAATACTCTATTGTGTTAGGAGCATCTGTTCTAGTGAGGAACCCCTTTCGTTTCACGTGAAAAGGTTTCTGGTAGCCCTAGCTACGTCATTTTTAAGATCTGGAGGTATACAATGTTTATTTGCAGTTTTTAGTTATTTTCTCTCTGTTTATTTCGGTTTATTTAGCTCTTTGTTTTTTTTTTTAATTACCAGATCAATACCTTTCATTTCTGCGTATGCTATTTGCCCCGCGACTCAATGCGATCTGGGCAAATCAGAAACAGAAAGGAAGGATTTTTCTCATGCGTATGCTCTTTTCCGCCGTGCCTTAGTGTGATCTCGGAAAATCAGAAACGTTGAGGAAAATATATAGTTTCCGGGTAAAGCTAACTTCAAGCCGTAAGGTTTGTTTTTTTTTTGTATGTCCGTGTTGGGTTTTGTGTTTTTTGTTTTGTAGGCAAAAAGAGCTTTTTCAAGTAAGCACGCACCCCAAAGCTTCAGTGCAAAAAAAATAAAAAAAAATCCCTTCCTCTTTTCCAAAAATTAGTCCAAAGCTACTTTATGAGAATAGTTTCCAAAAATTACTAACCTTTTAATCTAGCTCACTTGGTCCAAAGTTACTTTATGAGAATAGAGGTCTTGAGTTCAAGTCTTTCTTGGTCCAAAGCTACTTTATTAGATTAAGTTTGGAAAGGGGGCAATTTTTTTTTCAATATAACATTATCATTCATTTCCGCACATTCCCGTACTTCGTCGGCATCTTCAACAACTTTTCTTCAAAAAGCTATAACTTCTTCATCCGGAAGCCGTTTTCAGAGCTGTTTTTTTGGATCAGCCTATTTTTTCCAGATTTTTCCGTTGGAACACTTATTTTCAGCTTATACAGCTTCAGTTTCTATTAAAATGGAAAGTCCATGCCAAGTTATTCTTGACAACACCAACTACTTCCAATGGTGGTCCTACATTGTGGATTTACTTAGAAGTAAAGGTCTTTACAGAATAGCCTCAGGCCAAGAAACCAAACCGAAAGATGAAGATAAGGCAGCCAAATGGGAAAATAGGCAAGATCAAGCACGTGGGTTGATAGGGATTTCTATTTCTCCAGATCTTAGATTCCATATCACAGAACTTGATACTCCTGATGAAGCAGTGAAACAGATCACTAAAGTTTTTGGAATTAAAAATGAACTTAGAGCCCATCAACTTGAAAATGAATTGCTTACATTGGACCCCAATAATTTTTCTTCCATTGAAGATTTTCTGTCCAAGTTCAAGACCCTTAGACTTCTCTTGGAAGCTGTTAAGGTTAAGAAAGAAGATGGTAACCTTATCTATTCCATTCTTACTAAGTTGGGACCAGCCTATTCTGTGTTTGTTTCCACCTTCCATTCTACAAGAGAAGCCTTCATTTCTCAAGGACAAGACTACAAGTCCCCTTCTTTTGATTCCTTTTGTGATTCTTTAATAAGAGAACAAGAAAAACTCTTACACCTTGGTCTTCTTAATCTTGGAAACTCTTCTTAGAAAGCCTTAGCCGCCCAACAACAACCAAACTCAAAAAATCCTAAGAAGCCGTATCCTAAAAGGAATGGTCCTAAACCAAACAAGGGTCCTAAGCAATTTCAACCTCAAAATGACAAATCATTTCAACAAAATGATAAGGAAAATAAAAACAAAGGGGAGAATACTGATCGACATTGCCACTTTTGTAATCGAGATGGCCACTTAAAATCCAAATGCTTTAAGAAGATGGAAGCCTTGGAAGTAGCAATGAAGAAGCATAACATCCATTTGGAGCACTCTTCAACTTCAACTTCATATTCAGGAATAGCACTTTCTGCATGTGGTTGTCAAACATCTCGGTCTGGATATGCACTAAATGTATCTTCTTCTTCTAATTCTCATGAGTGGCTCATTGATTCTGGAGCTTCTTATCACATGGCCAAAAACAAAGCCATGTTTTCTTCTTTAAATGATTGTAACACCAAAAATATATATGTTGGTGATGGTAGATCTCTTAGTGTTGTAGGGACTGAAACTGTTCATATAGACAATGGTTAATTTAATGATGTATTATGTGTTCCAACCTTATCCTGCAACCTTCTATCTGTATATCAGATAACTTATTCAGGTGAAGGTAAAATCGTTGAATTTTCACCTCACGATGTTGTAATTAAGGACCTAAGAGATCCTATACAAATTTTAACTAGCGGCATTGCTGATGATTCTACAAGGTTGTATAAGTTTAACAACTTTGGGTCATCAAATATTCCCTCGGTATTTGTTGCTCATAATGATGAAGTGAGCAAACTTTGGCATGAGCGATTTGGTCACTTAAACTATCGCTCCCTTCAGAATCTATGTAAAGAAAATATGGTGACAGATTTTCCGATGGTATCTTGCAGAGATGGTGTTTGTTCAGGATGTGTACTCGGAAAACATCATCAAGATAGTTTTGAAAAACGTGCCTCTTGGCACGCCTTAGCCCCTTTACAGCTTGTGCATAGCGATTTATGTGGTCCACTTCCAGTTGTTTCATTCTCTGGCTACAAGTATTTCTTAACTTTCATTGATGATTTCTCCAGGCGCACTTGGGTATACTTCTTAAAACTCAAGAGTGAAGTATTTAACATGTTCTTGGCCTTTAAGGCCTTTGTTGAAAAACAATCTGGACATCAAATTCTTAAGCTAAGATCTGATAATGGCGGAGAATATGTTAACAACAAATTCATCAACTTTTGCACTGAGAATGGAATTCAAATGCAACATATTGTTCCATATACTCCACAACAAAATGGTGTAGCTGAAAGGAAGAATCACACCTTAAAGGAAATGGCTAATTGTATGCTTCAATCTAAATGACTTAGTCTTAATTTTTGGGCAGAAGCAATTAACTGTGCAAATTACATAATAAATCGCACTCCTACTAAGGTTTTAAAGAATATTACTCCAGAAGAAGCATGGAGCTCAATTAAACCAGATGTAAGTCACTTTCATGTTTTTGGAAGTGAAGCATGGGTCCATATTCCAGATGAGAAACATAAAGCTTTAGAACCTAAAAGTGAAAAATGTATCTTTGTTGGATATTCTGAAGATATCAAAGGATATAGACGTATTCCACTTAAGTCCAAAAATGTTATCATTAGAAGAGATGTAAAGTTTGCTGAAAATATATCGTCCTATGAGCCTAGTTCGGCGGATGTGCCACCTCTCTCTATCTCTTCTACTTTTGAAAATATTTCCTCTTCAGATGATGAAACCACTTGAAAAGTGCCCCAAAACTCTGAGATGATCCCTCCTACAAATCTCCTTCCTTCCCAGATGAGTTTCTGGGCTGTAGCTCTTCCCCTCAAGACCCACAAATTCGCTGAATTGGCCCTCTGCACTGTCCTCCAAGCCTGGAATTCGAATTGCTGGTTTGCTGCCTTCTTTGACCCCAAAACTCTTCTTGAATGCTGGCCCAATAATGTCCTTCAGATTCCTTGGCTCCTCCGGCTAATGGCTGACCCGAGGTGGCTCTATCTCTCTCTGCGTGTTCTCATTGCTGGCCTAGAAATACACACTCCCTGAAGATAGCTGAGTGACTGTGCTGTAGATACTCCCTGGAACTCCTGAAAATGCTGTGGAACTGCCTTCCTAGGGTGGCACTCGAAGTCCCCCGAAGGTAAGGTTGAATCTCCCGCTTGAGAGATTCATGGCTGAACATCCAATTGACTCGGCTAAGCAACTCGAGCAAACAGTCAAGTAAATTCGATGTACAAGAGTGAATGAATGACCAAGTGAGGGCTTCCTACCCCTTATGTCTTCGTGGGCCTTCCTTTGCCTCATGTGGGCCCCTCCAATCAGCTATTCGAATTCCCTCCAAGCCATTCGAATGGCCTAGTTCGAATTCCCATGTGGGTGGCCCCCACCTTCCACTAGCAAACTAATCTGGCTGAAATTTCTCGTAAGTCCCTAAGTTGAAACTGCCGGGTACTTTTCCTTGTCAAAAATGTGCAAAATTGTGTAGAGATAAACCTGTTACAAATGTATTTGGGAAGGGAGATGACACTTGATGTGCAAGGAATAGACTTTAGTATTCTGGGCTGGACATGGAGAATGTATCTTTTATCAGTCCTTGTAGCCAGAAGAAGTCTTCAAAGAGAACTAAGCATGTGATACTTGAAACACCTTCAAACATGTCATTGGTATTAAAACATCACCCCAATCCCTTCTCCTATGTACAGTGCCTTCCACAATCTAAGGGTTAAATTTTAAAACAAACTTTAGTAAACCTCATGCACAAAAGACAACTTTGCTGGCTTTTCCACACAGAGTTATTTTGGACTTCTTCTGGCCACTTTCTGTAAATCCTTGGCCTTTGATGCTTGGACCGAGGCCCTTTTTTGGATTCTACTAGGCCTGTGGCCTAGTCCTGAGGCTTCTTGGCCCCAAGTAACAGGCCCTGAGGCCTTCTCGGCCCACTTGAGGCCCCATATTTTGTCCTAAAATTTTGACTAATCTTCCTTCTGGAATAGAATATAGGCAGAATATAGATCTTTTAGGGCACAGACAAAAAAACAGATCTTGTTCTGGATTATTTTTCGTCTTACTTGCAACCATAATTGGACTAGGGCTTCTTAAAGGCTGCTCTTTCACCATGGCTTTGATTTCATGTTGATTTTTCAGGATTTTCTAGACTGATAATTACTTACAATGATTTATCTATTAATTTATCTTGTGTCATATTCATCATTAAACAATTATACATAGAAAATCTTCAATAGTAAAAACAATAATGACGGTAGAATCACGAAGAGACAGCCAAACACAAGAGACAAAATTTATCTTGGGAAAACCCTAAGCAGGGAAAAAAAACCCAGCAACCTCTTCTTAGAGAAATTTCAACAAGGAATACAATCTAAATATTCAAGTCAAATCAAGTCAAACTGACCAGTAACCAAACCCAGGTCAAACCTGTCAAATTGCCCTCAATTAGCCTCAGAAATTTGGTCTGCTGTGCCTTAGAGAATTTGTCCTTCAAGTCTCCTACAGATTCGTCCTTTCAATAGGCTCAGATTTGGCCTTCATTAGCCTTAGAAGATATCTTCTTGTGAGCCAAATTTTTGATTCTCAAATGGAGAGGACAAATGCCAATATATAGATGTTGAATGAGCCGAATTGGTGTGCCCCTTCACCGGGGCTGACTTGAAGCCGACCTTACATTTGGAGGCAAAAATTCTAAATTTTATTCTTTTGAAGCCGACTTGGAATCCACATATATATTTCTTGTATATTTGGAGGGCTAAAACTTGATTATGAAGACCAACCATAGCTACAAAATTCAACATTAATTGCTTACCTGATCGGGCCACAAGAATAATAGAGCACTCTTCATTAATCAGGCCTGTTTGTCCATGTCAAAGGGGCTTTGCTGGTTGTTTAAAACTGTTATCAATATCCAACAACCATGCCACCAATACTTGCCAAAGAATTGCTTATTTGCTGGGGAACATTGCATCCTTTTGTCGTTGAAGTTGACATGTTCATGGGCAGAAAAATGCTGTTTCTCCCATGCAACCACGAGCCCAACAAGCAAAACCTTTATTCTGAACGAAATGTTCTGAAGCAGCCCAAGGCAACAAGGTTGAAAAACATGAATCAGATCAGCAACTGGATGTCTTTCTTCAACTAAGATATCTTTCATATAATATATCCACAGAAGTATCTTATAGCCCTAGTACTTACAAGGGCAATCTTCATGATATTACTGGGGCGATGATATTCTTGGCTTCCTTGTTAACACTTCTATTCTTTGTTTCACAAATTCTTAACAGAGAGAAAAAATGGAGGTTGGCATGTTGAATATTAGGGCATCCTCTATACTGATAATTACTTTTTATGATTTTCATTAGTTTAATCTTTTTCTTGTGATCCTTTTAATCATAAAACAATTACACAGAGGAGCTCAACAGTAAAAACAAAATGCCATAAGGATCATAAAGAGACAGCCACACAATAACACAAGAGTTTACCCTGGGAAAACCCACATGGGGGAAAACCCAACAATCCTTTCCTTATAGAATCAATTCAACAAGAGAGACATCAAAGTCATAGACAGACTGACTAGACTGACCAGAAAGATGATGACCAGCAAGTCACCAAGATGCCAAGTCAACACTCCACAAAACTCTGTCAAAGGTCTGCAATAGGAGGCCGAAATTTGGCCTTCTCTCTCCACAGAATTTCGGCCATATCACAGAGAAATCATCACAGAGAATTCGGTCTGTTCCTTCCACACGTGCGAGCTTCTTTCCTTCCTCTTTTGACTTGTCAACTTATCTTCTACTTCAGCCTCTTTTCTTCGCTTGGGAGCAGGTATATTTTGTGAGTCAAATGTATGTCACAAGGAGGAGGGATGAATGCATATTTATAGACATCCAATAGGGTTGAATGGGTGCCTCTCAAGGGGCCAGGCCGACTTGGTCATCTTGTGGTGCCATTTAATACAAAAATCAAATTTTTATTTGGAAGGTCTTGAAGCAGAAGAACAAGCCTTCTAATTTTTCTTTGCAAATACAAATAATATAATTTCTTTTTGATAGTTACAAAAATTCGACATGGCACACATTTACAAAGGTCCACTGCTTGTTTGCACTATTACGTTGCATAAGGTTTGATATATTTTTCCAATGGTGCAGTGGACAAGATCAATGGGATATACCTCAGAATATGCCACTTACTGTATAAGCCTCAGCCTCACAGGCTCATTGTACTCTGTACTTACCTCTTCAGCTTTAGAAGAATCGACAGCATTTCAACTTTTGACATTGCATAGTACTGATTTCGTGTCAGTTCTTCTTTGGATGTAGTATTGCCGTAAGGGTTTGTTAATCTTCCAATCAGACAAGAAAATGCGTGGAGGATTCACAATCTTTATTTGTCTCTTAGTTTATAGCATATGCCATGGAAGAATTCATATCATGACATGTTTGACCACAATATTCTCACAATAATGCTGTCACAAAGTCAGAAACATTATATTTTGACCATGACAAATGGGCTGTATACTTCCCTTTGAATTGCCTGTAGGTACCATGGTTGACCTGTTCACCTTATAGAGATCTATGAGGTGCACTGTACTTAATACAGCCTGCTTAGCCTTAAGTCCACTAAAATAATTTTTTTATTTTTACTGCTACAGCACTGATTGTCAAATCATGTCAATCTTCAATCTACAAATTCATTGCTGCATGTTATGAGTTACTTGACCCATATTGCCATTGATGTGTTATGATTCCTCCAAAAGCTGCTAATCTGTACGTCAGTCTTCCTGTATATCCTGAAACTGACTATATTCTCCTTGACCTTAGATTTCAAACTACTGAGACATCATCCTCTAGATCCACATAATTTCTCAAATCTTCTTACACACAACTTCTTATATCTTACTTAGAAATTGATCTTATATTAGCACTGATTTCATGATGTGGCTACAGGAAGATGACATTCATTGCATACTTTTTAAAAAGTGTTTGTGTTCACCCTGAATACCAGATGAACTAATGACATTTGTAACCCTTAACTTCTTTCCCCATGTGTCTCTGATGCTTTTTATGATAGGTGATATGGCTGCTGGCTGTTAAAACAGATCTACAAACAGTGCACTATTCTACAACTACAGGATGAAGACATCATAGGTATTGAACCCATCTTTACTGCTGTTAAGCACCTTTAAAATCTTCTGGATCAGCACCTACTTTATTTGCAACCAGATTTCAGTAACCTACATGGATAGTCATGTACCTCGAGGCATTTGCAGCTTCTTTTGCAAAAGATTAAAAGGAAGTCAAGCCATCTGAAAATCACCTGGAGATGAGAGCTTACTTCTTCATTTAAGATATCCACTGCTTATATAACTTTCAGTGTCCAACATAATGATACCACTACTAGGATGCTATTCTCTGCTACAAGTTGCCACCGGTGTCCTATGTCTGGAAGTCTGCTGCTTAACCTCTGAAATTACCTTTTAAAATATTCCATTGCTGTAATAACCAATGTTGCAAACATCGGCATCGGGATAAAATTGGCAAGGGTTCGAAAAACCAAAAAATTGCGAAAATTGGGAAAATATCGGTAAAAATCGGCAAAATTAAGATACCATCAAAATATCGGTAAAAATCGGCAAACATCGTCTAGGCCAAAAAATTGTGATTTCGAGATGAAATAGGGATGTTTTCGAGATGTTTGCAACATTGGTAATAACTGCCTTTAATGATAACAAATATTTGACAGGCTTCAGAGGACAGCTTTAGCAGATCTGGGAGAAAAAGTTAAAAACTGTGATGTTGACCTCTGTTTCCACAAATGGGTTTTCAGGCTTGTAGATCTGGAAATACTCATTTCTGCGACCAGCATCTTGTAAGGACCTCAAGACTAGACTCAATGTATATGCCAACAAGTGTAATACTGCCTCAGCTGAAGATCTGGAACCATAGTTTACAGCTTGATAGTCTGGACAACATTTCCAATATGACAATAATGCTGCTTCTGATATTCCTGAAACAAGGCAGCAAGCTTACCTTTTATGTTTGCCATATTATCTTGGTCATTACCCTCCATCTGGCATCAACCAATCGAACTGAGATCCATAGGTACAATATCACAACTGCGTGACGTAGGGTGTTCAATGTAGACAATAACTTCATAAATGGTGGATTACAGATTGGGTTCAATTTTGAGAAGACTGCTTCTAACAAATGCTGTGTAAATTTAAGCTGTGCCATAGGGACTGAAACGTTTTCTATCATCTTCCTACTAGTATGAATCAAGATGTGAATAAGCATACCAAATAACAACATGATGATGTGCATGCTTTATGACCATCAAAGCATATGCTAAGAGGATAACTCTCCAATCAAAGGCATGCAAATGTGAATAAAAGTAAGCGATGAACCATTGACCTCAACAATCAACCAATGAGATATTGATTTTTCTGCACCAGGTCATTATCCAATCAAGAGACAGTATTATCTCCCGGCCAAAATTTTAGGTGTGTATCTCAGGTCCAATGTTGCACAAAGCGGGGACGTTTTTTGGAAGCATCATTTTCCAAAAATCCTCGGAAGCGATGCGTCCCAAAAGTATATATATATATAGATATAGATTCTAGATGGTTGATGCTCGAATAATCAATCATTAAAGTACTATGGATGCCATTTCTATCTTGATTTGTGTACAATATGCATGTTTTGATATATTCTGCAACTAATTTGTCACTCAGGATATATATTTGTGTACAATATGCATGCTCTGATATATTGTACAATATGCATGCTTTGATATATTCTGCAACTAATTTGTCACTCAGGATATATATATCCTGAGTGACAAATTAGTTGCAGAATATATCAAAGCATGCATATTGTACACAAATCAAGATAGAAATGGCATCCATAGTACTTTAATGATTGATTATATATCCTGAGTGACAAATTAGTTGCAGAATATATCAAAGCATGCATATTGTACACAAATGAAGATAGAAATGGCATCCATAGTTCTTTAATGATTGATTATTCGAGCATCAACCATCTAGAATCTATATTCCTCTCCTCTTGTCTAGCCTTTTGCCTCTACTTTGATTCTCTAGGGTTATTGGTCAACATTGCCCAATTATGATCAAGCTGCCTAATCCAAGCCTTATAATATGACAAAAAAAAATTTAACATGCCTGTTCAATGATTTTGACTTGAGTGAAGGGTACATTTTTGCTAAGGCCATGTCAAAGGAGTTCAACAATCAACACCACCAACACTGGGGTACATATAGGGCTTGGTGCTCTTGATTAAATGCCAATCACATACCCTTGTACATGATATAATCTAATAAAATGCCACAATCACATTGATCTTGAAATCTTGAAAATTCTTAGTCTGATGAATTATGAATGGGATATGCAATTCTATTTTCTCCATATGAAGTTCGATGAGGTTGGAATCACTCTCAAGCATTCAGAGTCATTTCATGGTAACGTAAAAATTTAAGTAAAATGATGAAAATGAAAGATAAAGGAGAACATTAATAACTTAACATTAGGGGAATCACTTTTTCTTTAAGAATTTAACATTACCATTAGGGGGCATTTTGGAAGCATCAAGGGAGCACCTTGGGAGTGTCCGGGAAGCAAGTTCCTAATACCTATTATTAAAGTTATCATTAGGGAGCATTTAGGAAGCATCAAGGGAGCACCTTGGGAGTGTCCGGGAAGCATGGTTCCTATTCTTAACATTACCATTAGGGAGCATCTAGGAAGCATCTAGAGAGCATCAAGGGAGCATCTTGGGAGTGTTCGGGAAGCATGGTTCCTCAGATAGCAGTTCGAAAATTCCAAAATAAAAAAATGCCCCGTGGAACCATGCGAGCAGTTTCTGGAACTGTGGTGGAACCATGAAACTATGGTTAGGAATCGTCACGGTTCCAAATATCGGAGAAGCGCGAATTTTTAGGCAGAACCGTGGTTCCAATTTTCGGAACTGCAGTTTTGCCTGTGGTTCGCCAACAGATCTGCATGGGACGCATATCCGCCCTCAGAACCCCGAGGGAGTGGGGGGGACTGTTCCTGCAACATTATGCAAGTTCATCAATGTCCAACTATGTGATCCTGTTGTGATGAAAATCACAAGTTTCCTCTCATGCAATATGAGGGGTAACGATATCGATCATCAATCAATTCAGTGTCAGATTGTATTTCATATACATTTTTGTGTGCCTTCATTTTGCACTCTTCGCAGAATATGGATTTATGACTCATCCAGTTCCTAACATTGGGTCAAATGTATATCTGATATGGATTTGAACTAGTGAATGGTTGTAAGAATCAACGCTTGTAAGCGTAATTTGGTGATTAATGAGGGTTAGCATGTAAAAGACAATGGAAGCAAAGTGGAATAAGACAAAAGAAGAAGAAAACATGAATTAAAAAAATAGGAGAGCAAAGACTGAGAAATGGGAAATGAAAAGTCATGCCTATTGTCCTTTCCATGACCCCAACTCTCCCTATTTTTTATTGTATTTTCACTCTCAAAGCATCTTTTGGCCAAGGAGGTGAGGATATTGAAACTTGAAAGAGCCATTTGCTGCATTGTAACTAGAGTTTGCCGGAACAAGAACACTATGCAACCATTGAATGCTGGTCTTCCTGTTTGCGTTTCCAAGTTAAAATTTCTGTGTTTATGGTATGTTTAATTTTGCTGCTATACAAATTCTGTGGGGAATATGCTACTTATATTTTAGGTTTAATGTGTTGTTTTGAGTATGGTAAAGGTTTTGAGGAAGAATTCTCGGTGGCAGCTATTATTCTACTCATTTTTTTTTCTCCATTCACATTTAATGAATGCCAACAACTCTCTACTCTCCTATGTTCATTTGCCAAAAATTTGAAGACCCATGGCTACTATTAAATGGCTGTTGCAATTAATCAAATAGTTTCTAATTTTGTCCAATAATTTATTGAGTGTTGAAGCCATACACGGCAATTGGAATTTCTCTGCTTTACAACATATGCTTCATCCCCAGGCTTTACAATTTTCCAACTGACAATTTGGCTAGCTTGGATCAGTTTGTCTCTTTAAGAAATTAAGTGACTCAACTCTAGTTCAATCTAACAATTACTGTACCAATAATAAGAGCTTCCATAGTAGGAGCAAAACCTTTTTTGTGTTTGAGACTACTTGGAGATAGGGGATGTTATGCTGAGGCTCTTCGGCCTGTTACCCACGACCTGTGGGTAGTGTATATGGGAGAATTGTTTTCTGCTAGATGGTCCTCAGCGGACAACCAACAACCCTGTGTAGCCCCTAGATAGCTCGATGTGCCATTTTCTCTACCCCCTGAGCTAGCCATATGGTTCTTCGCCCATTTGTTATGAATGTATGTTTAAGGTGGGCCTCCCGACCCCAAAGGTATGGCTTTTCATTGATATAGTTGAGTAGTTTTCCTTACTTATCATGGGCACTCTTGGGTAGGAATTGGTGGGGGGATTTGCCAGAAAGAGTGGGTTAGGTTTGTATTCTTGTCTTCATTGCCCGATTTCACGGTTACCCTTGTGTCCTAGTCCCTCGGGATTTCCTTTATTGGCCATTAGCTCTAGGGTTGGCACTACATGGGAAATCCCGACTTTGGTTTCATGGCCCCCCTTCCCGACACCACCTACATTACTCCCTTTCCACTCATTTGAGCCCCCATTCATCTCTTTGCCCATCTAGGTCCACATGTGTCCATTGGGTCCACATAGGGTTAACCTCCCCCTCCCTTTCTCCACACCTTGGGTCGAGCCTGGAATGATGCCCCAACGGTTGATGCAGTTAGAAAGAAAATAAAAACCATAATTTGGCCACTCTTAACAGGAAATGTACAACAAAATGCAAAAGATGGTCGAGACATACAAATTTAGCACATGGGCAAAAGCTAAACATGAGCTCTACCACTTATATGGCCATCACCCTGGTTCCTATGGGCCCTAGATGAGCCCCCTCCATCATTAAGGAATCCATGATTGTCCCAACCCCTAGTGGGCGATGAAATGCCCCACCTTAAGGGGGTATTCATTGCTACATCTCTCACATCATGCTCCCCATCCCTCGGAGTCTCGAGCAGTTATGAAGAAAAATCAATAAAAGGCAAAATGCATATGAAGGAGGGTGGAAAAACAAAGGCCGGGGTAACTCATGTACCACGATTTTCCCCTCCTACACTTATATACCCAATTGTGGGCTTCCCCTGTTATATCTACCCAATGTACCTTGACATGTGGTTTGGATGATAATTTTCCTTATCCCCACTCCATTTCATATTATATCATTAGCCACCTACCTCTTAAAGGATGTACCATGGACATGCCACCCCCTTTAGAGGTTGAAAACACCTAATAGCGTCCTTGGTTAGCCCCCTATTGAGCTTGGAGACACTTGTACATGCCAAAGCTCACTATGGAAGGGCATGCCACCATGAAGTGCCTCGTTGACCCCATGAATTGTAAGCATTATTACTTGATTATTCTAATGATTTGTTGTATTGGAGGGCAAGGGAATGCATTGGATTTTATGCAGAATTGCAGTTGGGTCTTCATTTAGGGCTTGGTTTCCCTATATAGGTCCTAGCCCTCCAGAGGGCCACATTAGCATTTGTAGGGTGAGTGTTGAGAGCCATGGGCCTCCACCATAGCATATATTACTTCATGGATCCCCAACAATGTTCATTGATTTTTTGTGTTCCACCTTTTGGATGAGGATGATGCACCTCGTCCACCTTGCCCAACTGGCTTCACAGTTGTACCATACACTTGGCAGATGTTCCAAGATGCCTCCCACTACAGAGGGAGGGCTTATATCATTACTCTAGCCCTTACAGATGGTCTACAAGCATATTTGATCCATTTGGGGACCCATGAGGATGTCCTTGTGCCCCCACACCCACTTGAGAGCACCACATGTTCTTGATTGGAAAACAAGTGGCCACCCCCTTGTCCATTATGTTTGGAGTCCATTTCTACATCATGGCACCCCTTGGGCTTCATTAGGCCTCCTCAAAGGCCCAACGACTCACTTTGTTGATCATTCGACCCTATTAAGAAACTTGTCTTTACATTATTGAGCTATTTGGTGGGCTTGTCACCAAAAGTTTTGTTATTATGCACATTATTTTATTTGAGGGGCCTAATTAGGCCTAATTAGCTAAATTGAATTTATTAGGAAGTGTATAAATACAAGTATGATGAATCATTTTGATCATCATCACTTGGATTGGATCATTCTCTCTTGTGAGATTTTTGCTATTCTTTTTCGATGACAAAATTGGATGAATGGATGAATTTTGATGTTTGGATCTCTTCATTTTTGTCTTGGAGCTTCACTATTGTGAGGTACTTAATTCGGAAAATTAAGGAAATTGAAGCTAATAATACAAGCAATGAAATTTAGGAGCAAAATTTACCAATTTAATTCACAGTACATACCTGGCTTTCACTTTTGAAGTCAATCCCGCACTGTCGTTGCTCCAAATTCGCTCTTGTTACCAAAATGACCAAATCCTCCCTGCTAAACTGGGCACAACCTTCGTACCCAGCCCCATAATATTTCACAATGGAAGCACTCTGACATTGTGCCCAAAAGCTTCAAGAACAATTGCTCAAATCTCTACGTCTGATTGAATTCTCCTTCGAGCCACACTTCACGAATCACAATCACCCTTATAGCAGACCCCCCCTCCGGTGTCTCTGTGTACTTGGATAAATACCCCTTCCTAGGCGGTCGCCGCCCTCTTCCACCGCCCTCATAAGAATTTATTTGAGACATATGCTCTACGTGTAGCAGGAATGTCGGGGTACGTATATACTAATATATTAGTGGGGATTTGGATATGTTAAAATAAAAATTTTAACTTTTAAAACTTTAATTATAATATTTAAATATAATATATATTTGTACATTTATATCAATAATAATTAACTTATAAATTTAATGCCATGGTGATCAATATTTGCGTTAGGAAGATTGAAAGTATTAATTTTATTCAATAACCTTAATAATTACGAAATATTTAATATGTATATTTTGAGTGTCGAATTTTAGGTAATATCTCCTTTTTTAATAATTTAGGTACTTGATCCCTTTATCATTCATTTAAACATCTTTTATAATTATTTAACAAGTATACTAGTGCAAGGCATGCGATGTATGCATATGTAGCTATCATATGCGTACCTCGTATGCATGCTAATACCATTTTGCTTATAAATTGAAATGGGTCATTACAACTATTGACATATAATGATGATTGGATAGATTTTTTCTTACATGTAAGTACTCCTTTAATGTTATTTTGTCATTTTCTTATGTCACATCCATGTTGCTGGGGATTTTCGCTATACTAGGCTGAAATTTACTGCTTTTCTCATGTGAAATTGTGGAAATTTGTCTTTTTATAGTGTTGCATCATGTCATGGGCCATGTATGAATAAGTGAATATTCCTAGAGATATTTTGTCGAAATTTTATCTTGATAAGTCATCATATATTGCATATCTAAGTGTAAAGACCTTGAAGCAATTGTCCCATGCCCTAATTGCCATGTGAAATTGTTCTAGAGGCCTCCTTGACTAAATGAAATCATCCCAAGCATTGGAATCTCCTTGACTCCATTTCTCCCAAAGGATTAGGCACTGATCCTCCACTAGTGATCACTCTAAAGCACATCTTTCTCACCTTCTCTCTTTCTTTCTAGGCCTAGCCCCAATAGGTGACCTAGAGCATCAAATTTCTCACAATTCACCCACTGAAAAAATTTGATCTCTTGCTCTCTACTGCGTTGTTGTGTCTCCTAGGAGCCCTCCAAATTTGAAGCAATTCTGATGGTGGGATCTCAAGATATTCCAAGCCCTAGCTCGAAGATCGATTCTTGCCCTTGGTTTCCCATTGGCTAGTGACCTCATAGGGATCATTGCATTAAAATCACTGAAAATTTCTCCTTTGATCCCCTTCTCCCCCTTAATTAGGTCAAGCACACCCCTGATTGATCAACTCCACCCACTTGACCTAACTTTGGGTCCACTTGGTCCCGTGTGGTCCCACAACTTTTGGAAGATAATTTTACAAAGACCATTTGGAAACCAAGTTTTCACAAGGGTTGCTAGAACTAGGTTCCTCCTTGATGAGTCTCATTTGCAAACCCTAGCCCTTGAAACTGCCTTGGCCCTTCTTAGAGAGCCTTACACCTTGCTTCTCAAGCAAGCAAACCATACAATTGAGTCTCTCTTGCAAATAGGCCTTAGGAATCACTCCTTTTCTCTTCATTGATTCATCCTTCTAATGATTCCCTTTACTATCTGGTCTCCTCCCATCGGTGAAACTTTGTAAAGCGTAGGGAGCTTTACTTGAGGTGACAGTGGGCTATTGCTCGTTCGTTGCCCTTGACCTAGTAGTTGTCCCTTTAGGAGCCTCTCATAGGACTCCTGCTAGTTTGAGCGGTAACACGACCTTCATTTGGACATCTTGAGGCCTTGTCGGCCTTCTTGAGAATTGTCACAAATTTTGAGCCTTGTATACTAATGTTTATTTTGAGCTTTACCTCACTAATATTTCAATCTTCCTTTAAAATATGCTTTTGATCCTATGTTGCAGGAAACGTTGGGCAAGAGGCCATTTCGGGCCAAAAAAAACTAAAACGTGTATGGCACGACCTTGAAACATGTTTTAGGCTGTATTGGCACGTTTCACGAGGCTAAAATGTGGCCCAGTACGACCTGAAATGTGTTTCAAGGTTGTACGGCCGCGTTTCACTAAAAGGTGCCCTTTTTTGCGTGTTGTTGTGTTTTTGTTTTGTTTTGCTTCAAATTCTCTATCTAATTTTATTTTTATTTGAAAATTTAAATTAATTTGGCGATTGAAATATTTTGTGGATGTTTCTAGATGGCTCTCGCATGTTATAAAAATACTCTCGTCTCGTTCCCTCATCACACGAATTGAGCAAGTCGTTTCATTGGAGAGGGGTGATTCTAGCAAGGAGAAAAGAGGAAGAGAGCAGTGGTTTCAACTAGGGCGTTTTCAATAGTGAGCAAAGGAGATTTCAACAACGAGAAAAAGAGATTTCACAAGTAGATTCGGAGTGGGGAGTTTCCAGCTATGGTATTTTTGGTTTTTGGCTCAAGTACAACCATCTTTCTCTTGTGTTTTGTGGCATTTTGGGGTAGATTTAGCTACAAAAAATTAAATTTGTAAGAAGCATTCATTTTCTTAGTTTTTTCCCAGTGTTCCTTCTATTTTTCGAGGGTTTGTGCATACAAAAATGTGAAAAACGTTTTTTCTTTACATATTTGTTTTTTTTCATTTTTTTTTTGTAGCAATAGCTTCCAACCAATGTGCAAGTTCAATCCCCAAGTCCAACCAGAGGGCTGACTATTATCCTCTTTGGAGGCATGTTCAGAAGCTTCAAAGATGTGCAGGTGGTGGCTCATGGGAATGGTGATGTAATCTTTGCAGTAATTCATACAAGGGCTCCTACCCAAGAGTGAAGGTGCATCTTTTGCATGGAGGAGGACAAGGGATTGCAGGTTGCACAAAAACAACAGACCCAATGGTGAGGAGGGCATATCAAAGAGAGCAAGATGAGGCTGATGGACTTAAAAGAAGGCATGAAGAGCTTACTAATGCTACTCCTCAAGCTCCACCAAACATTGAGCCAAGGATTGTGGTTGAAAGAAAGAAGAGGAGAGCCACTCAACAACAACAACAACCACCATCCAAAAACACCAGAAGGGCATCCGCTTCAGTTCAAGATAGCAGAATCGCTAAATTGGTGTATGTGCATGTGAGAGAAGAAACTGATTCTAGAGTGGCTAGGTGCATTTATGCATGTGGTATCCCATTCAATGTTGTTCTCTTTCCTTACTGGCAAGATATGATAAGGGCAGTTAACAAAGCTCCCATATGTACAAGGGGCCAAGTCAAAACTCAGCTTCTCAAAAATGAGAAGAAATTGTGGAGGATATTTTATCATTGATTCGTTCTTCTTGGAGTAGCTCTGGGGTTAGCATAGTCTTAGATGGATGGACAAATACAAGGCATAGGCCATTGATAAATATCATTGTCACTTCACCAAAAGGAACAATGTTTTTAAAGGTAGAAGACTGCTTAGGAGAGGTAAAAGATGCACAATTCATTGCTGATGTTATAATAAAATCTATTGAACAAATGGGACCTAACAGGATGGTGCAAGTTATCACGGATAATGCACCAATTTGCAAAGTTGTAGGTTTAATTATTGAGGGGAGGTATGACCACATCTTTTGGACGCCCTGCATTGCCCATAATCTGAATTTGATCTTAGAGTAGATCGACAATAAAGTTACATGGATAAAGGAAATCACAGGGGAAGCAAGGGATATCGTTAAATTCATCACTAACCACCACCAATCTCAATCAATGTTTCTAGAGTACTCCAAATTGGAGTTGTTAAAAGTTGATGAGACAAGATATGCCTCAAACTTCCTAATGTTGCGCCACCTTGTTGAGGTTAAGCAACCATTAGTTTCAATGGTGGTGAGTCAACTCTGGGTTGAGTGGAGACAGGTAGATTAAGAGTAGGAATATATGGTGCATAGATTGTGCCTTGATGAGGAGTGGTGGAGCAAGATAGATTTCTTGCTAAAGTTCACAACCCCTGCATTTGAGCTTCTTTGGAACAGTGACATAGACCAACCTTTCTTAGGGGAGGTATATGATGGCATGGATACCATGGTTGAGAAAACTATGGAAATCATTTCACAAGAGTCTTCACAACTTTTATTTGTTGATGATCATTTTGCTGATTTAGTCAAGAAAATCATTGTTGATGGGTGGAACAATTTCAACACTTCATTACACAATTTAGCACATGCCTTGAACTGCATATTTTATGATGAGGAGCTTATTGCTCAAAGAAATGGGAAGAGGAAGGCACCCCATAAGGATAGAGAGGTGGCTAATGGGGTGAAAAGAGCCCTCATGAGAATGTTTCTAGCTCATCTACATAGGGAGGTGAAGGAAATATTTGCTAGTTTTGCTGCAGGATTAGATGGTTATTCAGATATATCAGCTTTGGAGGAGAGAAACACCGTGAATCCAGTTAGGTGGTGGATTTGTTATGGAGCAAATGGTGTACATTTGCAAAAGCTTGCCATTCGTGTTCTTTCACAAGTGGCAAGCTCTTCATCAGTGGAAAGGAATTGGAGCACCTATGGTTTTATTCATTCTGTGAAGCGCAACAGGTTGGGTTGACAGAAAGCAGAGGATCTTGTTTGCACCTATGGTTTTATTCATTCTATGAAGCGCAACAGGTTGGGCTGACAGAAAGCAGAGGATCTTGTTTATGTGCACTCCAACCTTTTCCTTGAATCTCGTAGGGGTCCAATATATAGTAGTGGTCCTTCTAAATAATGGGATGTGGATCCAGAAAGTCCTCATTTGGAGCTCTCTCTTGCTGCCCTGAAAATTGAGGATTGGGAGCCTAGAAGTGGAATTGGCCAATCATCTTCAACTCCACCATCCACCGTGGAGCATGCTTTTGCTTCTATTTTTGACGAGGATTATGATGATGAGGATGAAGATTGAAGACTATTAGTATTTAGTCTTTATAATACTTGCAGCCTCAATGTTTATTGTACACTTGCAGCCTCAACCTTTATTGTACTTGCAGCGTCATATATATAATAAAGGCTGATTTTGGATATTGCTACTTTCATTATCTGATCATTCATAAGTAAATGTGATGCAAAATTTAGAGACTTATAGCTTATGCATTGACATTGGACAATTTAATCATAATGCAATAAATTGTAATGTATCATGTATGCTTTATGATTGCACATAACATTTCTTAAATGTCCTAACATATGAAATGTGAGCCCACCCAAATTTTGGAAACGGGGAAAAATTTGGGGGGGGGTCACATTTCATACTTGTATCCATTCCATACCTGTTTCCCTGCATCGTGCAACTTAGCTTTGATCTTCTTACATGCTTAAGAATGGATTTTGATCAGACTTTCTGAGGCAAATCTGAGATTCACGGTCTTCTTGAATTAAACATCAGTATCACAGAGATCCTTTGATTTAGGACACAAAAACAGCTCTTGTTCTCTTTTGGATCTACTCAAAACTTATTGCTTCAAGGCTGCTCCTCATACCCTAGCTCTGATACCATGGTGATTTTTAGGGCATCCTGTATACTAATAATTACTTCGTATGAATTTAGTTAGGCTAATTCTTTTCTTAAGATCTTTTCCATCATAAAGTAATTACAAAGAGGAGCTCAACAGTAAAACAAAAAATGCCATAAGGATCATAAAGATACAGCCACACAAAAACACAAGAATTTAGCTTGGGAAAATCCACATGGGGAAAAGCCCACCAATCCTTTCCTTGTAGAATCAATTCAACAAAAGAGATATCAAAGTCAAGATCATAGACAAACTTACCAGCAAGATGACAACCTCAGCAATCCACCTAGAAGCCAAGTTAGTCCTCCACAAAACTCAGTCAAAGGTCTGCAATTGAGGTCTGAAATTCGGCCTCTCTTCTTCACAGAATTTTGGACCCTTCCTCAGAAATCATGCACAGAAATTTGGCCTTACCACGGAAAGATGCCTCGGAAAATTTCGGCCCCTTCACAGAGATAAATGTTCAGCACAGAGATTCGTCCTGCTCCATAAATCCTTTGTCCTGCTTCATAAACTTCTCTTTAGCCTCAGATTAGTCTCTTCGCTTGTCTCAGACAAATCTTGAATAGGAGATCTGAATTGCACTTTGGATGGAGGTCAAATGCTTATATATAGTCATCCAGCAGGGTCGAATGTGTGTCTCCAAGGGGCCAGGCCGACTTGACCAGGAGGGGCCAATTTGGTCATCTTGTGGAGCCATGACACATAATATAAATTCAAATTTTCTGTTTTGGAAGGGCTTGAAGAACAAGCCTTCTAATTTTTTCTTTGACAAATACAAATAATATAATTTTCTTTTGAGCATGAAGAACATGCTTATAATAAATACATTAATGATGAAAATATACATTATGAAGACTGACCATAGTTACAAAATTCAACATGACCTAGAGCTCTGTTTTGCTGGCATATACCAAATTGTCTTGTGTTGTGTGATGGCCTTCAATGCTGATATTACCCATTTGCTTGAGCTCGGGAATCAACTCTAGTTCACTGTTTGACCACATTCTACAGTCATTCTTGCAATCACTTGTTTTCTGGGTATTTATTACATGTTAATTGAGTTCCAATACCATGCTACAGCACCCAAATGCAAGAGACCATGGTGTTCTATTTCTTGGTTGGCCGGCTCATTGATACATACGTCACTCCAGTATTGCACATTCCAACCAAGGGGCATTTAGTCTTGTAGTGTCTTACAATGGGTATGAAACCTACAATCAGACCATTGAGGAAAACCATGCTGTATGAGAAAGCTCCAGTGGAATTTTATTAATTAATTGAATGAAACTAGAATCTGTGGTGAATGGTTTTCAAGCATTCTATGGATTTGGTTGGTAACTATTTAATTGTGTTTGGTTTGAATCCCACAAGTGCCAGTGCTGTAGAGTAATACTTACAGCCATTCATCCTATTCATTCAGTCAATGAAAACATCCTCTAGCCTGTTTGATTTGATTGTCCTGCAGTGTATTCTGTAAGGTATGAAGAATGGGCTTTTAGAGTGCTAAAGTTTTTATTCAACATGCCTTGAAGCTTTAGAACTCAGCATTGACAGAGTTACAAATGTTTGGTACAATTGTTGGACCTTTTTTTTTTCACAAATGGAGCTGTGAACCAAATCTGAAAAATAGAGTATGAATCTGAATGCATTATAGCAGAGCCATTCATCCTTGGTAATGAATTTCCAGCAAGAAGTCTGATTTCGGCTATTGTATCTAGAGGTCTGTCCATATATTGGGCATTAACAGAGTTTTGTCCGCCTGTTGAGGCTGCGAAGGCTTGTGCTCAGAATTGCACCAAGAATAGAGATCAGAAGTTAATTTCTCCGAGGATCCGTGTTGATTAAGTGCATGGGCTATAAGTCCCTTGTTAATGGATCATTGTATTAAAATGATTTCTTTGCAATTTTGTTCATGTAAAAATAACTGTGTACACTAATAACAGAGTTGAAATCAATATTCAATAAATGGTGCCAACTGCCAAGAGAAAAATTGTTGCTCAGATTTTAATATTTTAAAAAGTCTATTAGTGATGTGTAATGGGATGATTGAAATTTTGTTCTCTTTTTTCCAATTGTTACTTTTGTATCAGCTAATGATGTCGCTGTTTTCTCATAGACAGTTATTATAAACTTTACTACATTTACTTTCTTTGCCCTCCAAATCTTAATGAACATAACGGCCTTAGGAAATCCCAAATCACAAGGATGATGTTCTTAAGATCCTACAGATTGCGAATGTATGATTTTGATAAAGTTGTAAGCAAATAATAAAATATTCATATTTCTAAATTTTAGTAGCCTATCTTAACAACATTTGTAAGCTGGCATCTTTATATGGTGATGAGCTTGTAATGTTGATTTTGAATTTTATTTGTTCCATTATCACCACTAAGCTTTAAGCATCTCTAATTAGATCAACCTCAATGTCAATGTCGTTTGACTTAACTAATATTGCTGGGTATAGCTTCCAACAAAAAATAAAGTCAAAGAAATGACGAAAGAATTAAAATTCAGGCACATATTGGTCTTTTTTTCAAGCCTTGGTGACTTTTAGCAATATTTACTTGAAACATGGTGATTTTTAGGAAAAATCGTGATGTCACAAATTTTGCTAAAAATTGTGATTTTTTGGAGGCGATTTCCTGTTTTCTGTTTGGAATTGTGTTTTTTGCGATTTTTTCATCTATGTTTTGCAGTTCCAAACATTTGCAAGTTAATGGGTCACTTCACTTTCATACAGCTGTCATGTCCAGACTCCAGATACATTGTGTAGTTGTTGTAACTTGGGGTTGTGTGTTGTAACTTTTGCTTATATCAATATGTCTTTCAGTGGTGGTAGTGTAATTTGAATTTTGTATTATGTTATTTTTTTCCCTTTTTCAGTCAATTTGCATCCATTATTTTGATGGCATCTTATAGATTTGTTTTCTCCTTGTCAGTTGGAACAAATATTAGATAAATTGCAGCAATACACATTTTAGAACTGCAAAAAAAGGTGGATTTCTATGTCATCCTTATTGATTGTTGAATTTAATAAAATGGATTGCCTTCACCATTTTTTGCTTCTAATTTCTTTGATTTGATATGTTTGTTACCATTGAAAGTTCCTTTTGAAGTACATATACCTGTTTTGAAATTTCTTCGACCTGATGGAAGAATATGTAGACACTGAGTTGGCTATTGCAATTGCCTTGAGGTATGAAAACCCTGTGTTCAGAAAAAATAAGGTGTTACATTTTTTGGAAATTCAGGCGAACATGGCAGTAATAAAAAATAGAGAATCTGTGGCAACAGACTTTATGCCAGTCCTCCGTTCTGGATTCTGGTCTGATATAGGAGGTCGTGAAAACATGGAAGATGCGCATGTATGCATTCCTGATCTTGCCAAAACATATGGCCAGAGTTCCTTCGTTCAAAGTCCTGTTGCCTTCTATGGGGTAAGTTTTGTTTCCTATTGTACATGTTTCTATTCTTATTCAAAGTTATCCAGTTGCAGATATTTTTAATCCTAGCATGCACATGACTGGTTTTGTTAGCAGGCTATTTGATATTGGACCGTTCTTTTTTTCTGTTGTTTTTTGTTTTGTTAAATTTTCTTCCAACTCTGGGTCTTCTCTGTTACTTGTCACTGTTCAGATATAGAAATGCAAAAAGTCAGGTGGATTTGAATGAAAACCCAAGAAGCTATTTCTGGATATCCCTTTCTCTGGATCTGTACAAATTATGTCACGGGTTTTGATTTTGATTTGCTTAAAATATGTCATGTGTCAAAATATAAATTTGGAAACTACGTATTTATTCTTGCCCCCCACAGTTTCTGTTTATGACTCTGCTTCGTTCACTAGCCTTATGCCTGTTTGTTGTCACATGATTGTGTCCATCTTTGCATTTACTACACAAGCACAATGATGGTCAAAGGTGGCTTCGTTCTATCACCTTCATCCTTTTAAATGGCCATAGAATTCAGGTTAACATTCTTTCAAGGTGGAGATCCATAATAGTAGATGCTATTAGTACTTTAACTAGATCAGTTGATGGTATATTCATATGCAGCAATTAGTGCCGCAGTACAAACACCTGATTATAACTTCCTGTTTGTAAGTGCATACAAGTGTTCTTTCCCATAGCGTAAACAGCCTCTTTGTCAACAATGCTGAGTGCATTTTCTCAACTTCATGCACCATGGAATCCACACATTCTTTTCCTGTTTGTATTTTATTTTTTTGCTCATAAGCTTTATCTGACACCAATTTTTTTGCCAATTTGCTTTCCCTCGCTCTTGACATTATTATCCATAACAAACTAGACATAACAAGGGCATGGAGTAGGAAAATAAACAGAATGGACATTAGAAATAATTAACAAAAGGTCTAGAATATCCTAGCAATATTTTTCTATAATATAACTATTAATAATTCCCAAAGGTCCCCACTGGAGTTAAAACTTAAAACCATGACCTCCTGTTCTCAACATTATCTGCCTTTAGTCCTATTTATTAAAATTTAAAGGACACCAAATTTATTTCTGTCCAGACCACCTAGCAATCATTATCTACCTAGCTTTATTGTCCAATTTATTAAAATCTAAACGACACTAAATATATCAAAAATTCCAGATCACTTATCATTATTTCCTGATGCAGAATGACCAATATCAAAAGCATTGACAGTGTGGACATGGATGTGCATGTAGATGATCTTATGAAAGAGATGCAATGAATGTATTAAAATATGTAAGGAATCACCTAAAAATTAGGAAAAATGAGGGCCACAGCATTTTAGAAGCAACATCTAAAATCTCACTTCAAACAACAAATTTAGGCCAATCAATCCACATGGCAATAGAAATATACCACTGTCAGCTTCATCCAGTATTTGAATACTCTCTCTGTCTCAATGCTTCCTATATCATTCCAAACAGTGTAACATCATGTACAAATAACATTTTATAAGAAAAGGGTCGCAGATTACATCAGCCACCGCCATGGAATCATAAAGAGACATATTAAATGTCTGATTTGCAAAAACTCCAAAGGGACAAAAATGAGGCCATTAAATATACAAAATACCCTTTAAAGATTGATAAAACTACCTTCCAGTCCAGTATTTACTACTGAGGGCATACTGTAAACATTAATAATTGCCACAAGGGACACAAAGCTTGAGAATTCTATGATAAATCAATAATAACTCAAGCCTACACGAGAACTGCAGGATTTGGATCATCATCCCTTCTCAAACACATTTGTAAGAGGGTGCTGCTACACAATTCTGCACAATTTTGGCTAAGGAAGAGAACCCATAATAATCAATTTAGGGACTTGGGAGGCAATTCGACTTTATTTGGTTGCTAGTGGAATGTGGGGGCCATCCACATGGGAGTTCGAATTGGCCCATTCGAATAGCTTGAAGGGAAAGTCGAATAGGTGGATGGAGGGGCCCACATGAAGCTAGGGAGGCCCAAGGAGTTATAAGGAGGGAGCAACTCTCATTTTGGATTCATTTTTACACCTTGCAATCAAAATTAGTTGATTGTTTGCTCTACTGTTTCGCTGAGTCAACCGGCTATTTAGCCACGAATCTCTCAAGCGGGAGATTCAACATCTACTTCGGGGGACCATTCGTGCCCGCCCTAGAGAGGCAGTTCCATAAGTATTTCAGGAGTTCCGGGAGTGTGTTACATCACTACCATTCAGTGACAACAGGGAGTGTGTATTTCTGGCTAGCTAGAGAATACACAAGGGGAGTTTGGAGCTATCAGTTTTCAAGCATTTGCATGGAGAGTTAGAGGATTGGGAGAGCAGCAAAGGGCCAACCTTTATTGCGAGTTTGGAGCCAAGATAGCCAACATCCCAACAGCCCGATTTACTGTTACCTAGGCCTGCACAGAGAGCTATCACTAGGCTCACGTGGGAGTTGGAGGAAGGAATTGTAGAGTTGGAGCTGGCCGGGAGAAGTAGGAGATCATTTGGAGGGCCATTTGAGGAGGATTGCTAGTGTTGGGAGAGCAGAGATTGACAGGATCAGTCACAGCAACAAAATTCAAGATTGGAGGGGGGCCAAGCTGTGAAGGGTCAATTTTTGAAGGTTGGAACCAAGGGAAACCCTTTATGGGTTTTTCTGGGTTTTGGGCAAGGATCACACTCCTAAATTTATAGAATTTTCTAGGCAGATCTAAGGAGTCAAACAGGGGTCCCAACTCAACTAGCAGGCTAACAACTAGAGGAGCTAAGGGGAATTTGGGCTAAAATTCCCAGGTCAACATTTGGCCAATTCCTTCATGGATTTTTCTGGGTTTAGGCCAAGGAGCAAGCGACTGAAATCGTATAATTTTCTGAGCACGAGAAGCAGTGATTCTAGCCCTTTGAAGTCAACAGACAGAGTAGTTTTCTGGGGCAGGGCAGTTTGGTTTGGTGCAACAGTGGTAGCAGCCTTCAATTCAACATTTTTTCACTTGGGTTTTGTCATGCTTGCCCATTGAGACAAGCCCAAGTACACCATTCTATTATACTATTGTATTTGTTCCTGAAAAAGTAATAAAATGGCTCAGCAGTTCTCTATTTCCAGTGTTTCCATGGGTGCTTAATGTATATTTCGTTTTTCTGATTGCTGGATTGTTTGCATGCTTTGTATATCACTTACATTTCTGTTTAGGAACATTACACTTGGGCTAAGCAATCAGTGGAGGTGGATCACCATGTTAGTTCACCTTCTTACGCTCTGGACTTATTTTCCATTGTCCATCAACTGGTTGAGTTACTGATGGCTTGGCCTTTTCTAGAGAGTGGGCGCATCATTGGGAGAGATTCGCAAGAAGGTGCAGTGTTTATGAAGACACACATTCAAGTGATCGACAACACATGTGATATGCACACTTGGGAGAAAGATTCCTTGCATGTGAGATGCATTTATTATGGCAATTCACTGTTGTATGTGGCACACTATTCTAGAAGTGATTACCTTATGCATGGCGTAGTTTACTATGGGAGTTCAACTCATGCATGGTGTTAAACACTCACGAAAAAAAAGACTGCAAATTAGGGTCAACGTGAGATGCATATTATTCACAAAACATACATATAAAATTACATTTTGTGTGACCCTTGGTTTCATCTACCAAGAGGTCTCTTGGACTTCTATGATCGTTGGTCTTCACTTGAGGATTTTCACTATCTGTTAAAGTGAATGACCCAAGTTTGCATAATCCAAGAGGATTATGCTTCCAACATTCCCCCCTGCCCCTTAATTGGAAGGGGTGTAAATGAGTCCAAGAAGAGCGTTGAAATACAAAAGTGTATGGCAACCAATGTGTAATATACTAGGGCAATACACCCCCCCCTTTTTTATTTGTGTACGAAGATGCTAGGTTTATTACAATTTTTTCCCAATACACAATAATTCCATGCAATTAATAGAATCTACATTCAACCCTCTTACGGATGTGACAAATTGAACAAACTCTCTTAAATAAGCGACAAAATGAATAAGTAGTATGACATATAATGAATGCAATAATCCCACACTGAGAAACATAACACAAATAGTTCAAAGTAATGTACTTTCCCCACACTAATGAAAAGTAGCACAAATAATTAAAGCTAATGTAATTGTCCCCACATTAATGAAAATGTAGCACAACTGATTAAAAGGTGAATATATTTCAATATTCAACCAGAACTCCTGACATGAGTCGATCATACTCAACCTTTCGATGCCAATTGTTCTGCCACAGAGATCTGCACTGCTACAAACTTGATTAGCCACAGACTTGCTTACCTTCTCGAAGGTTAATTCTTCCAGTATCCTCTTGAGAATTTCATTCTACGACAAACAAGATGAACAAAAGTGTATTTCTTGTACGAGAGAGAGATTAATGTCGCTGCTTATCACATATAACTCAGAACCTTGCTTCATCTTGTCAAAATGTTGAATCAATGACCACGGGTAAAAATCAACTTTGCCGGTGGAATTCTTCGCTGTGTGAGGCCCCAATTGATTCAGTTAGCTCAGGATGGCTCGTTGTATTCCCGTCTGGTTATTTTTCCTTCGTGACCCTTTCTTTTCTAGGTGGGATCAAGGTGACAGAGTCCTCCAAGTTGTCTCAAAAATTAATCACGGAGAGAGAAGACTTCATTGCCTGTATTAAAATATAACTGTGACTCCACAAAGAGTGAAAGGCTTCCGCTGTCAACCCAAGATGATCACAAAGGTATTCTGCTGTCTTGTCTAGAATTCAGAAGAATGAAACAAAGGCAAGATAGATCTTGCTGCCTCAACTAGAGCCCCAAATTCCGAATCAGTCTAGGAAAGACGAAACACCAATCTAGACCCTTGCTTTTTCCCTGACAGAGTTCCTGTGCCAAACAAAATTTAGTCCCTAAAAATTCTTTGCTTCAGATAGAATCCTGGTACCCAACAGAGAGAAAGAAGAAAAGTAGATGACAACTAGGGTGGAATCTTTCACCACCGAAATTGTCAAGAAGTCAAGGGGTCTTAAAACCCTCAGAGCCTCAGTCTAAAAAAACACAGATAAATGATTCAATTCAATGATAATCTTAAATGAATTCAATCTTACCATATTTATAGATTTCCTAGAGGGGTTTCACCTTCCTAATTGATTGAATAAACTTTACTTCAAGCACAAACTTTGTGTTTTTTCACACAAAAGCCCCAAAACTTGCCCCACAGTGGGATTTTTTGGGGTTTCCCCTTTACCACAGACTATAGCCTACGGGGATTGATAGGCTACTTCATCTTTTCGAGCGATTAATTTACCGGGAACATTACTCAATGGGTAGATTTGTTCTCTGAATTGGTGGTTTTAGGAAGACCACAAACCAAATGAGGTAGTAGAAGTTAAAGTATTCTACTGGTGGTGTTTTAAGGTTGTCCACCAACTTTGGAACTTGATTCGAAACAATTCCTAGAACAATTCCGAATGTGGCTAGAAGCTAAATTCTTTTGTGAAGTGGAAGTGCTTTTTGATGATATTATGAAGAGGACCACAAACTGGTGAGATGGGTAGTAGAAGTTGGAGTCTTCTACAGGTGGTGGTTTAAGGCAAGGTCCCAACCAAGTCATGCTCATTGAACATGAATTTGTCTTTGGCTACAATTTTGACTCTAGCACTAGTTGACTATGGCTCTAGCCTTTGGTAATGGCTATGGCTCTGGCTCACTTGATATACCTTTCAAGCTAGTAGACGACCGTCAATCTTGATCCAGACTTATGCAAGAACGCAACAAAATACAGATATAAACATAAACATAGAGATGCAACAGAAATAAAACTTCATTTCATTTATACCACAAAACTGAAATATGCTTACATACAAAATGGAAATAGATTAGTTCGGGTGATGGTAGCATATCTCTAAGAAGAGATGTGGCAGCTACATGCCTCTGAATTGTGTTACAATGAGGCTCGGAGGCCTATTTATTATTGAGAAACAATGGAAAACCCTAAACATCCAAAAACCTAACCCTAGGAGATGAAGCGCCAAACTTGGGGTTTGGGTAAATTGGTACATCAACTTCCCGTGGTCGTAACTTTAGCATACGATCTTCGTTTGACGCTCACAATACCTCGTTAGAAAGATCTATCTGATTACTACAACTTTCGAATGCAAACATTAGTGAAAGGCTCTTGTTTGCCCATTTAAAAAAAAACACCATCGTTTAGGGCCTCAAAACGGCTTCGGAAGTTCAGGAGTCGAAAAACTACCAAAAATAGTAAATTGTGCTACGATTAAGGAAATTGAAAAATTGAAAGAAATAATGGTGGGAGTTCAAGTGGAATAGGTGGGTGGCCACCAATATCCACCTAGATCAGTCCTCCTCCCTTAGGAAGCAATGGTCCCCATTGCGTTGAGTGCTTTCATGAGATGGGGAAACTTCTGCTGAACTTGGTCCTTGGTGAGCCACTTGCCTTGGTGCAGGAGTTGGCCAGCTTTGACAACCCGATATAGTCGTATTTGCTGTTGGCGAGTACTCTTGATTTGTGTGTCCATGATTCGATCAGTTGTGGCTTGTTCCATGCAATCTGCGTTTGACTCTGTTGGTGTGAGCTATTCTGCAATGTTTGATGTGTCCAGTAATGGTGGACAGTATGGTCGAAGTCGGTCTACATTGAACACTGGGTGCAGGCCAAGGAATGGTGGAATGCTGAGCTCGAAAGCATTGTCCCCTATAGCCTTTGTGATGGTCTAAGGTCGATATCGGAGTGGGTGAAGCTTGTGGTGGGGCCCAGCGAGGCGCTCCTTCTGCAAATGTAACCAAACTTTGTCGCCTACCTGAAACTTTTGTGGCACCTGATGTTGATCATGTCATTTCTTGTACTTAGCATTGGAATTCTCCAAGATGTCGTGAACCTGTTGGCAGATGTGTTGGATGCGTTCAATAAATATGGTTGCTTTATCAGCCTCAGACCATACATGTGTGGATTCTGTCTGTGTAGTCGCATGAGGCATGGCAACATCAATCAGATGCAATGGTTGAAATCCTAGACCCACTTAAAAGGGACTACGACCAGTTGAGCTATGGAGAGCTCTGTTATAACTATGTTGCACATAGGGAAGACTCTCATCCCAAGTTCGTGGATGCTTGGAGTTGTACATGCGGAGTATGTGCACTATCATCCTGTTGACGACCTCTGTTTGGCCATCAGTTTGGGGATGGAATGCAGTCGACTTGGTGAGCTTGGTGTCCAACAGTGTCTAGAGGCTTGACCAGAATGTGTTCAGGAACTTGTATCGGAAAGTGTCTCACTATGATAGGCCATTGGATGCCAGCGCTGGGTGAGGACTGCACCAATAACATAGTCGGAGGCGTCTGTCTCAGTTTCAAATGGCTGCTGTAGGTTTGGTAATGTGAGTACCGGTGCAGAGCAGAGGCAGCGCTTCAACTCAACGAACACCTTCTGTTGGGACTCAGACCAGGAAAACTTTGCTTTCGCTCCGCCCTTGGTAATCTAACTCAAAGGCCAAGTGATATGCGAGAATCCCAACACGAACCTCTGATAAAAATCTGCAAGGCACAAAAAGTTGTGAAGCTCTGTTAAAGTGGTCGGGGCTGGCCAATCCCGAATGACTTGGATCTTAGTCGGATTCACAAGCATGCCTCGCTCATCTATGATGTAACGCAAATATTGGACTTGGCTCATGCCAAAGGTGCATTTCTCCAAGTTGGCACACAGTTTCTGCTGCTGCAGGGTTTGAAGGACTTGCCGAATGTGTTGCAAGTGTTCTTCCCAACTCTTGCGGAAGATGAGGATGTCATCCAAGTAAACAACCACAAATGAATTGATGAAGGGCCGCAAGATGTCATCCATTAGCCTCATAAAAGTAGCAGGGGCATTTGTCAACCCGAAGGGCATAACCAACCATTTAAAAAGGCCTTCCTTGGATTTGAAGGCGGTCTTCCATACATCTGTGGGCTCTATTGAAACCCGGTGATAGCCAGACTTCAAATTGATCTTGCTGAAATACTTAGCTCCTGTGAGTTGGTCGAAAAGGTCATCAATCTGTGGGATTGGATACTTGTTCTTGACAATGATTTTGTTTAGTGCCCGATAATCAATGCAAAGGCTCCAAGTCCCATCCTTCTTCTGTACAAGTACAATTGGGCTCCCACAAGGTGAGGAAGTTGGTTGGATGTGCCCTTTTTGCAGCAACTCCTGGATTTGCAGCTTGATCTCTTCATTTTCTAGAAGGGAGCGACGATATATCGGCCCGTTGGGTAGAGGTGCTATGGGAGTTAGATCGATCGAATACTTGACCTGACAGTGCAAGGGTACCCCTGTGGGTGAGGAGAAGATGTCCCTGTATTCTTCCACGATAGTATCCACTTGCTTCTGCTGCGTGGAGGAGCCCTTTCTGGGGGCGATGGATGTGGCCACGATCTTTCCCTTACTTTGTGAGCGAATCAGAACGAAAAGAAATTTCCCAGTCAGGGAGATGATCTTACTGCGTTGCTTAGCAGAGATCAAAGAGATGGCGGTGGGCGGGGCTACCTCTGGTATCCTGTATAACTTATTACCCAAAGAAATAATAACAGTGCGAGGCTTCGACTTATATACAACATGACACTTCCTCAAGTATGGTTGGCCTAGTAATACATCACAAATTTCAAGAGAAGCAACATCACACAATACCTCATCCGTGAAAGGCTTGATGTTGTAGGGAAGGCGACACTGCTCGCTGACGCGAAGATCTCGTCCTTGGTGAAGCCATCCGATGGTGTACAGATGCGGGTGTGGTGTGGTCGGTCGTCCCAACCGTTTCATCACCTCTGCTGAAATGAGCTTCTTTTGGCTCCTGCTGTCGACAATGAATTGCAACGACAAACCCTTCACCCACATCTGTGAGTGGAAGAGATGCTCCCCCTCCTCTGGATCTTCGGGTTCAATCTTCTGGATCTTGGTGGTGGCAACAGTGGCGCTGGGCTCGCATCAATAATCTGCTTCCCTTTGTCATTCCCTTTATCGGGTTCTGACTTCAGAGTGTAATGTTCGAAACTAAGGAAAATAGTGCTATTGAAAGCAAATAATATAAACAACATCATAAAATTGAAACATTCTATGCACACCCATAAGAAGTCTAGGAATATCCAACATCTGAGCCATTTTATTATAATCTGGGAGAAAAGTACAATAATGTGGAAGTGGTGCACTTAGGCTTGCCTCAATGGCAAGTGTGATCAAGCCCAGGTGGTAATATGTCAAGCCCAGATTGCACAATAACTGCTGCAATGATGCCCTGCGCTGCCCCTGTGAAACTGTGTTGTCTGTTGCAAAGATGCTGCTGGAAACCCTACCTCCGATGCTTAGAAAATTACGGAAAATTAACCCCGGCCTCTCCACCAAATACCCAGAATTACCCACGAAGGAATTGGCCAAATGTTGACCTCAAAATATTGGCCCAAATTCCCCTTAGCTCCTCTAGCTGCTCGTTGAGTTGGGACCCCTGTTTAACCCCTTAGATTTGCCCAAAAAATTCTATAAAATTAAGAGTGTGATCCTTGCCCAAAACCCATAAAAACGCAGAAAGTGTTTCCCTTGGTTCCAGCCTTGAAAATTTGACCCTTCACAGCATGGCCCTTCTCCAATTTCGAATTTTGTTGCTGTGACTGATCCTGTCAATCTCTGCTCTCCCAACTCCAGCAATCCTCCTCAAATGGCCCTCCAAGTGATTTCCTCCTCCCGGCCAGCGCTAGCTCTACAATTCCTTCCTCCAACTCCCACGTGAGCCTAGTGATGGCTCTCTGTGTAGGCCCAGGTGACTGTAAATCGAACTACTCCAATTGAACAACCTCCTGCTCTAAAACTTTCCCGGAAGGTTGATCCTCCACTGTAACTTCAATGCCCAAACTCCCCCGACAGTTGCTGCCTGGATGAACCCACAAGCAACACCTGCATGTTCCCTTTCTACGTTCTCCAGTAACATGCACTGGCTGAGACAAATGCTGAATGATATGTCTGTGAAACTCCATCGACTCTCCTCCAAGGTAGTACGAATTGCCTTCCTAGTGTGGCACTCGAATTCCACCGAAGCAAGGGTTGAGATCTCCGCTCGGAGACACTCGTGTGCTAAACAACACAGCAACCCAGGTAAGCAGCTCAAGCAACTAAGGTTGAGTTCAATATGTCAAAAGATAAGATGTTGAAATGAGGAGAGTTTCCTTCCTTATATAGATTTCATGGAGCACTTTTCCCTCTATTTTCCCCTCCATGAAAATCGAACTAGGGAATGCGTATTCTCCTAGTGTGGGTGGCCCCCACGTACAAATTAACCACATCGAAATAACTTCTACTAAGTCTAGCCTCCTAATAAAATCGAATGGGCCCCATCAACTCCAAAATCGGCCCCAAAATGTAGAAATTAATCCTGTTCCAAAATAATTTAAGAAGGGACATTACACAGAGTCGGAACATGCATTTGATTCTGAAGCCTTCAACTCGGCCACTAGTGACTGTTTGGCTCAACACTCACTTGTGTTGTGAGTGGGGCTCTTATGGAACTCACACCACTTTCCTGTGCCCATCTTTGTCTTCGTAGTGTTGTTATTTGCTTGCGTCTTCGACGGGTTGTCTTGGGTTACCTCGCGTTGGCTTTGTCCTTTGTTCTGCGGTTTGGGGGCGCCTTTCCCTTGCGTCAGATTTGAAGATCCAAAGTATCACTTCTTATGTTTAAACTTCTGCTCGATCTTGACAACATATCAGTAGGCGACGCTAAGTGAGGCGATGTCTAGGAACTCCATCTCATCATGGATGTATTTGTGTAGACAACCGTGGTACTTGAGTACGAGATGTCGTGCAGAATCCTTGATACCCAACTTCGTGCGAACGGTATGAAAAATATTTGTGAACTCCGACACGTCTTGGTCCATTCCCTGCCGTAGTGTGGTCAACTTTATGTACTTATCTTCGTAGCTCTCGACAAGGTAATACTGCTCCTTGATGACGTCTCAGAATGAGTTCAAGTGGGTGCGGCTGAAAACAGTGAGGGTTTCCTCTCATCCTTCTACTCATAGTAGGTTTCCCACCAGTGCTTGACGTGGGGGGCAGCTTTGAGGAGTGCAAAAATAATATTTCCCTATTGGAAAAATCATGAACCGAAAAATACCCTTCCAATAGATTTAACCATCTATCTATGGCGTCTGCATGTATCTGGCCTTCAAATATGGGAATGTCAAACTTGACTTGTACGTTGAAGGGAGTGGTGCCTCAAGAATGGCTGCCAAATAAAGATGCGTTACCTGTGGCATCTGTCGAAGGATCTGGGCAAAGTTGTCCATCGTTGCGTTCCTTTGTCTCTCGAGGGCTTCTTCGAGCACTATTTTGAAGGGATGTCCTGCTCCCTGGTCTTTATTTTCTTTCACCATGGGAGGCTGTCGGGTTTTGCGAGGTCGGTCTTGCAGAGGGTCAACCAGTTCACGCCCTAACTCCCCTGATCTCGGTTGGGACATGTAAAGAAAAACAGAGAAAGAGAAGACTCGCTTTGATACCACTGATCCGGACTTATGCAGGAATGCAACAAAATACAGATATAAACATAAACACAAAGATGCATCAGAAATAAAACTTCATTTAATTAATATCACATAACTGAAATATGCTTACATATAGAATGGAAATAAGCTAGCTCGGGCGATGGTAGCTTATCTCTGAGAAGAGATGTGGCGGCTACATGCCTCTGAACTGTGTTACAATGAGGCTTGAAGGCTTATTTATTATTGAACAACAATGGGAAACCCTAAACATCCAAAAACCTAACCCTAGGAGATGAAGTGCCAAACTATGGGCCCCATTTGGGTAAATTGGTACATCAACTTCCTGGGGTCATAACTTTGGCATACGATCTTCGTTTGACGTGCACAATACCTTGTTAGAAATATCTATCCGAGGACTACAACTTTCGAATGCAAACATCAATCAAAGATTCATGTTTGCCCGTTTTTCCAAAAAACGTCGTTTAGGGCCTCAAAACGGGTCCAGAAATTTAGGACCCAAGAAACTTTCCAAAATAGTAAATTCTGCTACAATTAAGGAAACTGAAAAACTGAAAGAAATAGTGGTGGCAGTCCAAGTGGAATAGGCAGGTGGCCACCAATGCGCACTTGGTTCAATTTCCCCCTATCAGTGTGAAAATTCCTTAAAATGCAACAATTAGATTTAATTCTCCTAACTCATTATTCAGTTTATTAATTTTCTAATTAATATCGAATTAATCACATTGCAATTTCTAAACAAATAAAAACAAATGTTGTGGAAATAAAAATGTTGGAAACTGAGAAATGCCAGCACACAAAAAAAATATGACATTGTTATTTTTGGAAAAATGTCCCTGGAAAAACCCAATGTGGGAAAACTAGTGCAATAGTGGGGGCTTTTATTATTATTATGTAGCGAAATTTCTGAGTACAATAAAATGTCGCCAAACTGGCTATTCTACCCAAGAGAAATACTGGCAAAAATATACTGAGGGATTTTACCCTCTCTCCAAGCAATCCCGAGACTTGACTGCCTCTGAAAAGTAAGTCGTCCAACCTGCTTTGCACAACCTCTACGTCACCCCTGCGCAGTCTGCTACACTTTCAACCTAGAATTCCTGCAAATCAAGGCGTTCCGCTTGCTGCTGACTGGGAATGTCTCTTCGACACTCTGGAAAATCTTCATGGCATATGGAACTGAAAACGACCTTCCCTTCAACCCAATCGAACTGCTTTGCTGAAGCAACTGCGCAGTCCCTCCATTGCTTCCTGTAGAAAATTTCAGCCTCCTCTTTCTGACTCTTTGGAATTGGTCCTCCGGAATACTGCATTATTGCCCCTCTTCCACCTGCTACTCACCCATTAGCTCGATCTCTATTGCTAAATCACTTCTACTATTGGGAATTCAAGCTGCCTAGGCAATTGAGTATCTGCACTGGTGTGTTCTCCATCTACCCATCCATCTCTTCTTATAATCTCCAGTTGGGACTCCAACGACCAAGATTAAAACTTAATCGATCGTTGAGATCATCTCCAAGTTCATATGTTTGAGTTTCTATAGAATTCTTACCTTTCTCAATTAATTACTATTAATTAACCATTTTCCTAAGTTAGACTTAGGAAATTTTAATTATGGTCAATTAATTTAATTGAACCATCTTTAAGTGGAATTTCTAGAAATGATTTCTAAGTTTTGGAGAACTCGTGTTTTAGCCCCTCCACAAAGTTTCGAGACTAGAACACCATCCAATGGTACAAAAGCTAACACTCCCTTTTAGCGAGGAAGGTGTTCTCTCCAACTAGTGCTGCACAACTATCACAACACCCTTTCTCTGCATCATCCTCCAACCATGCTGTTGATGTTTGACAACTGTAGCAGCCTTCCATTGTCTACCAACTACTGTACTAACTCTAATTCATTTGCCATTGATTGTAGTTGAACCAAATTGTTGCATCTGTGCTGCTACAGACATTGCACTATACATCCTGTACTATTGCCAACTCTACATTTGCACTGCAACGCAACTAACATTCCCTCTCAAGCTGTTGTTGCTGTTGCAATGACTGCAACTAAGAAGCATCCAAAATACTAAATCAACTATGTCTCTGTGCTACAATTGTCTCCTGAGCATCTGACTACCTTAAAATTGGCAACTAAGGCCAAACTCCACATGGGTCATCTTATTTATGACATCTGATATTTTTCTTGGATTCCTCTCTTTGAGAGGGTGTAGTATTGATCTAAAGATCATCCCGTTTTGACTTGTACAAATGAAGTTATGAATTATTTTGATTATGGACAAATTGTCAAGGTCGGCCAACAAACTCATGTAGGCTTAGAAACCCAACAATCATGTCTATTCATCCTCAACGTTTGCCTATAAACTCATGATGCCTCCTCCTCATTTGGACACACTTCATCTTCACACATCTCTCTCTCCCACATGATTGGGTACAGATTTCTGGGCAGCTCTCCACACGTGCGGAGAAGGGCTGTACTTTTCCATTCCAATCATTGACCGGCGTTGACCAAATTTGTAGGAGGCTGTTTTGATTGCGTTGACCATCTTTGAATGCGGTTTTGTGTGAGGAATTTCTATTTGAGTAGGCTGCAGTTCTGGGCATGAAATTCGAGGTTGTTTGACCTCTGTTTGATGAGCGTTGACTGTGGTTAGGGGTGATCACAGGTTGACTGTTTGACCAGACTTTGATTGGGCTGAATTTGACTGTTTTGAGGGTTGTTTCATCTTGCTGTTTGGAGGCCGAAGTTGACTGAAGTTGACCAAATATTTGAGGGTCAAATCTGCCCTGTAGACCAATGTTGACTTTTCTAGTTAGGGCTCTTTTGCTGTTGTCATAAATTATCAGAATTTGTAAATTGTACTATCTCTCTCTGCTGAACTATTGAAGACTAAAAGAAGATTTGATCAAGGGTTTCCCCACATTGGGGTTTGTCCCTGGCTGGTGCCACATCTTGTGTCCTCTTGTCTTCTATTGTTTATGTTTATGTTCTATTTGCATTTGACTATCATGTTGATGTGATTGCTAAACTGAAATTGGTATTGGGCTCTTAAAGAAATTGAAATAAAATTGCTCTAAAGCATAGAACAAACCATTGTTGCCTAAAATTAACATGGTATCAGAGTTGAGGTGAAGACAAAGCCCAAGCAAGAGTGAAAGAGCAATCACCAAAGACAGTTGGACAAGGACAAAAGACTCAATGGGTTCCTCATCCTACTTCCTGGCTGAAGACAAGCTCCATGATAAATCTGACTATCATGGATGGAAGATGTCTCTTGATTTGACCTTGGAAGAGAAGGAAGTGATGGATTATGTGCAGGGTAAAATCCTTGAGCCTCCTTCAAATGCACCGGCTGCTGCGAAGACCAAGTACAATAAGGCTGAAGTCAAAGCAAAGAAGATTATCAGGGATTCCATTGACAAGCATCTGGTGGCCTATATCTCCGAATTGAAGACCTTCAAGGAGATATACGTCAGGTTGGTCGACATGTTCAAGGTTAGTAATGCTAATCAAATTCTCTTCCTCAAAAATAAGTTGAAGGATATTAAGAAGGGAAAAGACGAAGATATTCAATCCTATTTTTTGAGGATTACTAAGATAAATAATGATTTACTCTTCACTGGAGAAGTCATTCCTGACCGTGAACTTACTCTCACCACCCTTGGAGGACTCCCACCTGAGTGGTATGTATTTAAAACCACTATACTCAACATTGATCGAATTCCAGGGTTTGAAGAATTGATGTCGAGATGCAGTCAAGAAGAAACAAGAATGGTGGAGCATGAAATTCCTTCTAATAGAAGCAACCCCACTGCATTTTCCGCTCATGCCAAGAGGAAGAACAATGCAGGGTCAAAGAAGCAAAGTCAAGGAAGACCGGGATTCAAAAATGGAAGGAAGGGAAGATGCTTTGTTTGCAATAAGTTCGGCCCCTATGCAAGGGAGTGTACTAATAAAAGGGATACACCTCAAGATGATGACTATCATAACAACTCCAGGGGCAACTTCAACCACAACGATTAAAAGGAATGGTTGGTCCAATGGCAAAGGAAAAAGGAATGCGAGACATCAAGGAAATGGTCAACCCTCCAAGCAATCAAGGAACTCTAGGTATGATGAATCTAATATTGTTAACAATAAGCAAAAAGAGTACTATCTTATATCGGCCCTCTCCACTGCCTCTCCTCCGGACACTTAAGGAAATTCGCTGACTGATAGTGGTGCCTCATGGCACTTCACCAGATACAAGGAAACCCTCTCTAGTCTGATAGAAAAGGAGACGAACTTGGAGATCATTCTTGGAGACGATGCCACCTATCCCGTGAAAGGAGTAGGGAATGTTACCCTTTAATTGAATCAAGGTAACACTATTCATTTGCAAGAAGTACTTTATGTACCCAATCTCAAGAAGAACCTGGTATCCATTTCAACAATGGAAGGTAAAGGATTCAAGGTGGCTCTTATTGATGGAAACGTACGTGTTTGGAAAAGAAATTTCAAGGATGCTTTTACTTTTGGGTTCAGGGTTGACACTTTGTATCAAGTTGGAGGAAGTCCATTGGGATCCATGTCTTGCGACACATCTCTACAATCTGAACTATTGCACCGGAGGTTCGCCATCTTCATTATAAGGCCCTACCTGATGTGAGACAGATGGTGACAGGTATGCCCAAGTGAGAATCCAATGAATTCCAAGATCACTACAAAGAAGCTGGCATTAAGAGGGATTACAATGCCATACACTCCTGAGCAGAATGGTGTGGCTAAAAGGAAGAATCGTTCTATTGTAGAAGTTGTTCGTGCCATGCTTCATGATCAAGGCCTTCCGAAGTTTCTATGGGGTGAAGCTGCAAATACCACCATGTATGTTCAAAATTGATGCCCTCATCAAGCATTAGACTCCAAGACTCCCAAAGAAATGTTCACTAGTAAGAAACCCGATGTCTCTCATTTTAGAATATTTGGAAGCCCCGTATATTTTCATGTGCCAAAAGAGAAAAGAAACAAATTGGGTGCATCTGGGAAGAAAGGAATCATCCTAACATTTTCCACGATTTTGTCGTTCCTCTTGAATCTTGTGAAAATTTAGTTTCTGCTGACGTTACTACTTCCAATCATTCTCATAAAATGTGGAATGTCAATTTTTCATCTGAATGTGGAGAGGACAAATCTTTTCTTCCTGATCCTCCCAATCTCTCATCTTATCTTTCTAAAACTATAGAGGGTGAAATTTCTTGTTTTCCATCCTCCCCTATTTGCGATTGGTTAGATCATGAGAATGCCTATATTCACGATCCTAAACTTTTTGATCGTTGTTGTTGTGACCTTTTCATTGATTCATTTGGTCACAATCCTGATTCTTCTGCTCTTGATCTTTCCAAGCCACCGATCTTTGGTGATCCATCTTCCAAGGTGTTGGAACTTCCCCAAGCTGCCAAGGCACTTCAGCCCGAGTTGATGGTTATGTTAGGTTCTTGTGGTCTTGAGGTCAGTTTCACTTCCGATCAAAAATATGTTTGAATCTTTCCAGGCTCCTCATCACTCTGTCGCACACATTGAAAATCAATTTGTTTACAATTTTCGCATCCTCCATTGTGTCACATGATCCTATCGCCTAGTCATTGGAGGAGTCGTAAGTGGCGAGCATGGTCGCAAAACAAAAATTTTCTTCTTTCTTTATGTTTGCCCGTTTCCACAGTTCGAAAGTTTGTGCTTGCATGTCTTCGAGTCGCAATGTGTCTAAACACCACCATGCCTCCGCAGAATGTCTCGCATGCACGTTTCTTTCTTTCTTTTCTGCGTGTTCTTTCAAACTTTGAATGTTTTGGTTTGTATTTTCTTATTTTTGTTTGTTTGCTGTTATGTTTGAATATCTTTCTTGACATGCATTCCCTCACGTACATGGGCCAACGAATGCACTGGTGGCTGCATTGGAAGTATCACTTCACGTAAGTCTGGCCTATGCTTTGATTAAGTTAGGAGTAGTAGTTTTGATTTTCTTAGTTGTTTTCTCTTAAATACTTCACTTTAATTTTCTTTCCGCTCCGCTTCTTCCCTTTCGTTTGCTTTCTTTCAGTTATAGGATAGTTTCCACATGAGATTGTGTTTGGCTTCTCAGACAAGTAGGGTGAAGTCCAAGAGGAAGTTGTATTGCTGTCAATGCTTAGTTATTTGTCTATTTCCTCTCTTTGTGTCAATCTTGTGTTTCTTTTAATCGATGATACTCTGATGGAAAATATGTTCCTTTCAGAGAAAGTCACAGTGAAATCACAATGCTTGCACTTTTAACTAGTACTGCCTACTTCAATCGGTATGATATTTTTTGGTTAATCCTTGTCAACTAAGTCAAGTAGAGTAAGGAGGGGAGGAAAACCTTAACAAGTATGTCAGAGTTGTACATAAAAATCCTTCTTTGAAGGGACAACCTCTTTTGCTCTCAATAAGTTGGGATCCCTCTTTTGGCCCCGTGAAATAAATAAGTGCCTATGCACGCTTCTTTGAACAAATAAAATGAAAAAATGAAAAATGAAATAAAGCGAAAAAGAAGAGAAAGGCTTCCTACGTAGAGAGGTGAAGCAAGCAATTCTGTTGGGGTACTGTCTAGGCTTGTTGGCAACAGAGTAATGCTTATGTTCCTGAAGTGATTGCGTCGGGGTATTGTCCAGGCCTGTTGGTAGCGGAGCAACATTAAAGATGAAAACTGAGACTTTGGCATTTTCTTTTACTTGTGCATTTATATACTCCTCATCCCCAATCGAAACAACTCAGTCTGACTTGGCTTGGTATGTGTGCTGTCGATGAAGAGAATGGTAGGGACTATATCTTTAACTCAAGCTAAGTGAAGAAGCTATGACAATCAATGAACTGAACAATACTTCCGGAAGAGTTAGACTTGTTTTGCATGAGACAAGATCCATATAGAGAGCTGGAGTTCTACTAGTGTGTCACCAGTGTTGTAGCAGCTACAACCACCCTCCAAAATTTTTCCTATGCTTTGATTTTGGAGCCTTCCTTCCTATCCATAGGAGCTTATCTTGCACTGTTGTCAAGTATTCATTCTTCGATTGAGACTTATCTTTTTCGTTTGTGCTTGTGTTTGCTTGTTTCTACACTTAGCTAATCCTTCTAAGTCACAAGCTAACCTCATGATTTGGTCACAAAACAGTTCTGGGCTTGCCTCCAAAAGCTGTGCAATCCTTGAGGGTAGTCAACCTTAATGATTGGAATTGCACAGTTTTGACTGGTAGTCAGCCTTGAGTAAAAAATTGCGCAGTCATGGAAGGCAGCCCAACACTGAGCCTAGAAACTGCGCAATCCCTCACTGAGCTCAGGAACTGCGCAGTGCACTACACCGAAAAGTTGCCCAGTTCCCTAGAATTGCACAATTTTTCCTAGCAACGTGCATGGCAAGTTTCCCTGGAAAAGCAAAAAAGCTAAAAGGAAAAAACATCCCTAGGAAATAGGGATCCATTATTAGTTTCCCGAAGGTGGCACATTGCTATTTTTAGAAGTTCCCGCCAAGTGTCACTTTTTCCTTTATTTTTGGCATGCGTGTCATAAACCCTAATTCACTCAAATGTAGTTAATCGATGCCTGTAGAGCTCATTTGCGCATTCGATCTTGGAGCTCTAGCATTCTTGGGGAGATCAAGGAACCTTTGGTGGAGTTGTTGTTGCTTTTTTGGGTGAGTTTTGCTTTTATCGCCTTTTGCCGCTTTTTGTCGTTTCACTTGTGTGAGTGTTGTTTTCCTTGTTTTTCTTCATGGTTGTTGGCATTTCAACTTATTTTAGCTTGTAGAAGTGTTGTTCTAAGTTGTTGTTTGCCTTTGACAAGCGTCGCATCGGTTTTCTTGTTTTTGCATCAATGGTCGCCGTCGCGGTGACTCTCCTCACATACTTGATTTTCCTTCTGTTTGTTCAGTCTCTACACTTGATATACATTGATTCGTTCATACTTAGTCAGATCTGCACCCAAGCTTGTATCATTACTTACTTTTGCTTGTTTTTCACACTTCCATTGGGTAGATCTGTACTTCCCTTGGCTAGATTTTGCATTGTCCAGCTAGGCACTGCACAATTCTAAGGCTCAAGCCGAGAGCTTGGCCTCCGGAATTGCGCATTGCGTAGTTCCAGGGCTTAGCCTGTCACCTTGGCCACTGAGACTGTGCAATGTGTAGTCTCTCCCAATCTCTGCCCAGGATGTATTGCACAATGTGTAGTTTCAAGCCTCAGGTTGCACTCTTGGCTGCTGGGACTGCACAATGCGCAATTCCCACAACGAGTCTCCCTTGCTTGTTGATGAAAATTGCGGAATCCCTCTCATGAGTTGACTGGATTGCTGCTTGATCATGCTTTGAAGTTAGATTTGCTAAAGCTAATGTTTGCTTGCCATGAGTGTCCTTTTTGTCCCACAGGGACCACACTTGTGCAACACTTCTCTCATGCGGTCATTATTACCATGTCATTGAAGAGAGCTGCTTCAAAAGAGACCATTAGAAGCAGTACTGGGGAAGCAGTTGAGCAAACACCAGTAGACTTGCCAGTATATGCGGACACTCAACTGCTTATAGAAATTGAGTCAACACTAACATGGCAACAAGTTAATGAAGCTTTTTCAGCAAAGAGCCTTGAGGCAGATCTAGAGGACAACTCTGGAAGTAGCACCAAGCAGCTATCCCATAGAGGATATGGGAAAGAGAAAGTTTGCTGATAGTAGAGGGGGAGAACAAAGTTGCAAGATGAAAGAAGATCCAATCCTTATGAAAGCAACTTTAACAGCAAAAGCGAAGAGGAAGTAGAGGATACAGAGAGCAGAGTAGAGGAAGAGAGAAAAGCAGAGCTTGCAGGAAGCAGAACTGAGGTTGAGGCAGGTAGAACAAGAATTGAAGGAAGAACGAGAGCTGAGGAGGAAAGAACAAGAAGTGAAGAAGAAGTAAGGAGATCAAGAAAGGAAAGACGCTATAGTAGAAGAAACTACGCCAATATAGGTTGAAGAGCAAGAATTGAACCAGCTAGCAACAGAGGAGGAGGGTGAACAGATTCATGATCGAGAGCTTGCTTAGTAGATTGAAGTTGCAGAAATGGAGTTAGAATTGGAGCTGCAGAATGAGGATGTTGACCTGATGTTGAGTGCACCACAAGTCACCGTTTAGTCCCCATCATCTCTAGCAGCAGAGTTAGCTTCGAGCGAAGAAGGGGATGTTGTTCCTCTTGATGATGATCCGGTAATGGACTTGTACAATCTATCTTATGATGAATTGCAAAAGATAATTGTACAATCACGGAGAAAGCATTTTCCAGATGGTCATGCATCACCTGCGTTCACTAGAGAGAGGGTGATAGTGGAAAACACCAACAAGAATCCAAATGCTATTACTGAAGCCAACTTGGCCTTTGTAGGTGCAGGAAGATCAAACACTCAATTTTTGACGATTGAGAATAAGCAATTGGTACATAACTTACAGGCTGCCTGGCAAGAGATAGAACAACTCCGCGCAACAGTACAAAACACATTCTCTGTACAGGTTTACTTGGAGGTAATGAGAGCAATGATTCTTGGTGAAGTATCAACAATTGGAGAGACCATGTAGGACCTCTATGAGGAGCTCATAACCATACATAAGGTAGTTGTTCACTTGCATGGTTTGCAGCAATAGAGCAGAGACTTTGTCAAAACTCTTAAGAATGTACAAGTTGCCATTGCCATCGTGCAGGAATGGACAATGCGATACAAAGGGGCACTGCTTAACTTGCCAAAGAAAATGAAGCCACAGGCAGAGTTGGAGAAAGCAAGAGTTCGAATATTGATTCAGAAAAACAAGCAGCTCGCCTCGTTCATTGGAAGTATTCAGGCCTCATATGTACGATTATACAACAGTTTGGATTTCATGGTGAAAACACACAGGATCCCATCAGTTGGCTCGCTCACCGAAGCCAAACGCAGACACCAGGTCAGGTAGGAGATCGAAGAGTACTTGGAGCAGCTGATGCAGATTGCCACTAGGGAGGATTTGGAGATGAACAAACAAAACATGCAAAATTACATTGTTGGTCCTGTCCAGATTAGACCAATGTTGCTTTTGCTTGAGAGGGATGTTAAAACTGATTCCAAGTCATTGTACCTGGATGCTATGGAGTCTAGAGTTCGCTTCCAGCTAGACAACATCACGCAGTTTGGGGATGTCATCACACAGTACTGAAATTGGCACCAATTTGTGACCAAGAAGCATCAATTGAAAGTTGCTGAGCTAGGGTTTCCCCAAACTCAAGCATCATAGTGTTTTGTCTTGTTATGCTATCAAGTTGTCTCTACCCTATTTTGTCTTATATGGGTATGCGTGTAAAATGTAATATTATTTGTAATTATTGTAAAGTGAAATTCCAAGTCTTAATATTGCAATGTGAAGAGTCATGATGTAATGTAATGAGTCATTTTGTTAAGAAGTTGAAGAGTCATGAGGGGAGTCGAAGAGTCAAAGGGGAATGTGAAGAGTCTCTCCCTTTGCTATAAATACATCCTCATAACTCATGTAAAGGGCATTTGAGAGCCAAGCTTTTGGCTAGGCTTAGGCATAGAAGGAGCTTGGGAGTATTGTGAAGAGCTTTGGCTTCTCCGTAGCATAGAGCGAGTATACACCTTTGGAGGAGCAGGTGTTCTTGACTTTAATGTTCCACTATTGGGGCTAGTGGTCCGTCAACGTTGTATGTATGAATGGAACTTTCACACTTATAATAAAACTCAGAGCCGACACACTTTCATGCATATGTTGTGAATATAGTTGGACTATTCTTGTTGTATTTGCAATGTATGTTATTTAACTTACGCTTATGCTAATGAACTATCTCGTTCTTATTTGTATGAATCTTGTTAAATGCGGGTTGTTGTATTAATTCGTCACCTTAACTTGTGGACTATTCCGCATGTTAGCTCGTGATGTCATTATGCTCGTGTGTTCCTTTCAAGCTATGTACTATTACAGGGTTCCAAGGGGCGCACTTCTTTTCCCCTTCGTGTGTTGGAACCTTCATGCATCGCACTTTACTTTCCACAGGGTCACACACTTGTTCTCACCAAAGTTACCGTACTTTACTCTGCGCGTATTCGCAGTCAAGGCATAACATTGCCACCCACTGCTGGGACTCCTACTCCAAATGGTGTGAGGTCTAGTTGGGACTTCATATCGTGGAGATCCCTTGAATGTTGGCGCGTCCAGCACTGTTAACAGGTCGACCTGTTCTTTTGTGCACATGTGCGTTTCCATAATAAAATTATGTTTTTCCTTAACCAAATTAATATTCCAAGAGCTAGGAGGGGTCTTTCTTGATGAGGAAGATTGTTCAAAGGAGGGAATTTGTCCCTGAGCTGCCAAATTAACACTTCCTCTCAGCTAGGGAGAAATTATCGACTGCAACATATGTCCCATCACAAATATCTCGTCAACAAATGTCGTCTTCACTCATCTCTGCTCATCCTTGGTCATATATGCTCATCCTTGCTCATCTTTGCTCATATGCCGAACACTCTCGAATTAAAAGAAGAAGAGTTTGACATTGGAGGGGAGCTCGAGCTACCATCCTCTATCCACCAGGGAGCCACTACTACCACCCAGAATCACTGCCAGCGGGGAGCCCAATGCTACTACCAGGGAATCTATTCCAGCGGGGAGCCAATGCTACAACCTAGGAACCTCGTCATCAGGGAGCCAATGCTACAACTTGGGAACCTCGTCATCGAGGAGCCAATGCTACCACCCAAAATCCAATGACAATGAGGGAGGTCCTATGGGACACTCTCACCTCATGTCTGTGACAATGGGGAAGGTCCTATGGGACACTGTCACCTCATGTCTGTGACAATGGGTAAGGTCCTATGGGACTCTTTCACCCCAAGTCATCTTACATAGGGGAGTATCCAGCTAGCACCCTATACCAAGTAATAGGTGAGATACCACTTACCTAGCAAGGATAATAACCATCCCATTATGCAATCAATGGGCGAGATACCACTTGCTATACAAGGTAAGGATCACAACCATCATATTGCCTATTGATCTTCCCAGCAATGATCCTTAAGAGTCATGTGGTAGAACACTTGCATCTCTAGTTTGAGCGGGATGCCACTTACCATAAATGGTAAGGATCGCGCCTAAGTCAAGCATCCAACACCCATTGGTCATATGGGTGGGAAAGTTAAATGCCAACTGGGGTATACCTTGTTAAATCTAGAGTTCTCTCAACTCCAAGAACTCTACGGCTCAATTCCCACCCTTGGAGCTCAGACAGGGGGAAGAGCTAGCTCGGTGTCCTCTATCAACCTAAACCCTTACTTAGGGGGGTGACATACACCAATCCATGTTGCTCTCTGTAGATGATAAACATATCAACGTGCTCATATCTGGTGCCAACTCAAACAATTCACTGAAGAGTTCAGTCATAATGCTTTATGTAATTGTTTTGAGCAACAATCCCCTGTTTTCCTGTTCATACGAAACATCAAATCAAATATTATGTTAGAACAAATAAATGTCATAGAAGGATACCTTATTCATCGTCCCTCTCATAGAGGCAACAACGACAAGCCTAAGCTTGGCTCATGCAACAACATTGTCTCAATCTATGAAGATATCTCTATACCAATTATATACGGGATTCTCTGCCAATTGGATCCCAGTCTTGTTGTCACAATATATCAATCATATCCAAAGCCTACTCAAACAGCTCTCCAAAGAGCTTCTTAAACCAAAGTATCTCGCAGATAGCCATGCTAGCAACAATGTACTCAACTTCGGTCGTGCTTAAAGCTACGAACTTCTATTTCCTGCTCATCCAATATGTCATGGCAGATCCCAAGCTAAAGCAATACCCAGATGTGCTCTTCTTATGAATAATGTTTCTAGCCCAATAAATATTAGTGCATTCATGCAATCGTACATCTCCTGTAGTATATCTTAGACCAAGATTGATCGTTCCATGCAGATTATTTCAAAATGTACTTGGTAACAACCCAATTCGTATGAAGTTTCTTAGACATGAGTTGATGAAAGTTGTTCACTACTAAGTATATATCCAGATGAGTGTCCACAAGGAACATCAATGTCTCAATCAACTATTTGTACTCAGATCCAACAACATCTCTGCATAATTTATTGAAATTCAATTCCATTGGGGTGACCAAGGATTTGCATTCCCACTTTCCAAATCTCTTCAATAACTTCATCACATCTCAAAGAAAATTTCTTTCGGTCTTTGCCAAACTTCTAATCCCAAAAAATAATTCATCATGCCCAGAGCGTTCATCTTGAGCTTGGAGGCCAACTCCCTCTTACTTTGATCATCAAAGGCTCATTACTTGTCAAGAATAGATCGTCAACATATAAAACCAAAATCAAAGGCATACCTTGGACCACTTTGAAGTAGAGGTTTGGATCAACACTGCTTCCAAGCTTCACTATGTAAATGTCAATGCAGACATATCAGGCTAGGGGAGCTTGCTAATCATACAATGTTTTGTTGCAAACATAACACTGACCAAACCAATATACCCATCTTCAAACAAATCAATACTGTGTAGTCAAATCAACCAAGTTTGCTTATCAAGTGTTAAATGCCAAAAACTGCTATCAAAGCCATGAAAGTATATGCTAATATCACTGTTAAACTTTTCAATCCAAGTCCCCAAGTACCAGGTTACAACCTTGTCTATTGTCACGATAACAACTATCATTTACCAAGCAATATCAAGCCAAACTTCATCAAGCCATCCACATGATCATAATATGAATCATTTTTGTCACTAAATGTAAATGAATATACCAAGGACACGTCATATAAGTTTCTTTCATCCATTTATTATGAGATTTTTGCAATAGCCAAAATAAAACTACTGCGTACTAAGGAGAAATCCTTTACTGTCATACTAGTTCCAATGATCAAATCAAGAAAAATAACATACTGATATTACTACAAACCCCTGCAAACAGAAGATGAGTTAAGACATTCACATTCTCTGCAACAAGTCAAACATTATGTAGATCTCATTGTTCCTTAACTTCCTTGCTCATGGAAATTTCTATCATCAACTTCATATCTTTAGGTCTGTCATACTCCTGGTGCACTTCTGATCTCATGCATAAGATTTTAGTTTTTGTGTCCTACAGGCTTAGTTGCACCCATAAGCTTTCTTCTGTGCAGCTGGGAGACCTATAGCTGCACCTTTAAGACTTTCTCCCAGCGGTTGGGGCTTGGACTAGGAGAAACCCTTTTTGCTCAGATTAGAACTTCAACAACATTAAATGATCATCTATTCATGTACATAAACCTGGCTTCAATAATCAAGAGTCTTCTATTCATTTACTGCAATCAAGAGACTCCATGAGATCTTCTCCCTCTGAATGGAAGCTTCTTCAATCAACATCAATCAAGACATCAACATGTTTATCATAATGTTGTCATGCATCAAGAAAACTGATAGGTCATGAAATCAAACTATATTAGGTTTTTAGACATATATCATAACAAATCATCATCAACTGCTTCATCATCACATTTGAACATGTTATCAAACAGTCATCAAGGGTTAGTGTCATATAAGTTTATCTTCATACTTCAAGGATCATGATCACAACATCACTTTTATCATATTACTCAACAATTATAGAATCCTAACATCATCAAGTCAGGGCATTCATTTTTGTCACATAGTCAAATTTACTAGCTTATCAAAACCTAACCAAGATCAATAAGAGGATCTTGAGTATCACTTTTATTATCAAGGTTATCATGCTTATCACAAGCATTAACAATAGTATCAAGTTACCATATATCAAAATCAATGTTTCTAGCCAGCTTTATAAAAATCAGGAAATCCACCATGTCTAATAAAATGTAAGATACTTGCCAAATATCAAGAGCACCAATATATCACATGTACCAAAAATCAAACTTACTTTCATATGCATGCATGAGTCATTTATGAAGGTGATATTCTCGACATACCTTAGGGCTTAACTTTCCATCCAATCTTGTAGTTAAATCATAACACTGAAACAATATACTTCACATACCTTGTAGTATTCATATACCTTTGCAACTTGTAACACTTATTTGTCATTAGCAGTTGTAGTACTTGCATATTGTAATTTCCGTATGCTACTTTGAAAACTTTCAAAAACTTTCCTTAGGTACTTCTTTCCTTTTCCAACACTAACTCTTCACTTCTTGCACTAGCTCTCTTTTCCTACAACTTAGATGATCCTCAAGAAGGATCTGCTTATTACATCTCATCTGGAGGTTAGAAGTATTCAGATACTCAAATATTTATATAGGAAGTATAAGTAATAATCAAAACAATAAGTCTAGTATCACAAAGAAATAACATAAATCTAAAAGGTACTTATCTTTAACGAGAAGTGATCATCTCCCTCTTGAGCCAACCTTCAAGAGTTATTATTGTCCATTATCCATATATCAATGTTGACTTCAATATTTCCAACCGACTTCATCAGCAACCAGGGTTAATTGAGACTATCCCATCTAGGGTTACACTAAACTTGTCACAAGTGCTAGAACATCTTCTCATTGATCATGCTAGTGTTTCAAGACTGCATATCTCAATCCTTTGTTTATTCCAAACCCTAACCTCATATATCTATTAAACCCTAATAACCAGATTGCCTAGGGTTTCCCTCAAACCCTAGCATTCTTTTAGGTCTCCTCCATCTTCTCTTGCTTCCATTAATGGTGATTTCGCAGGGGTGATCTTTAATGACTTTTCTTCCACCTAGCTTTGATACCATGTTAATTTTTCTTAGGGCTACATTGTTCTTCGCTTTAGATAATTGCATTTCATCATTTACATATTGAATTCACCCCACAACATTATAATATCATTACATCATATGCAATTATGTAGAAAGAACAATATCATCAACAATGTAGCGAAACATAAAAGGAACAATAAAAGAAAATCATTGACACATTGAAACACCATGATTGGTCGAAGACTAGGGAAAAACCCGACAAGGGGGAAAACCCTTTCAAATTCTTCTTCTTATTAGATTGTCATAAAATGTTCAACAAAGAGAGAATACACTGGTTCAAATCTTCAACCACAAAACTGTTAACAAAATCAACCAAACAATATCCAAGAGATGAACCCAACAACACGACTGATCAAAATCATGATTTAGAAGCTTGCGGTCAACGGTCAACATTTGTGGTCAACTATCAGAATCTGCGGTCAACTGTCACCTGAAACCTTAGGCTTTGGCCGCACAGAGCAAGTGCTCCTGAAGCGTTTTGGTTGCATGGACAGGCTTTTGTGTGTGCAACTACGACCGAAAATTTCCTGTGACAACCCTGCGGCTGCGAACCAAAAACCCTAATCCACACGTGCGAGCTTCAGACCCTATAATCTCAGACTTGTACGAACCAATCTCCGCAAACCAACTTCAGACTTGTGCGAACCAAACCAAAGAAGAGAGAAGAAGAAAATGCTTAATGATGATCTCCATATGGGGGTCTCTTGACTTGTATTTATGGCCATCCAAGGTTGTCCAATTTCCTTTTAGGGCCGACTTGTCCTTTTGTGCACATGTGGGTTTCCACAATAATATTATATTTTTCCTTAACCAAATTAATTTATTCCAAGGGCTAGTTTGGGTCTTTCTTGATGAGGAAGACTGTTCAAAGGAGGGAATTTGTCCCTGAGTTACCAAACTAACACCATGAGGCAAGGAATTAACATTATCATCAAGTTGATCCAAAGACGTGAAGATAACCAACATAGCAACAAGAGCATCATCATCAAGTGATCGCATCGACACCAACCAGGGCAGCCCAGGCTATCAACCACATCAATATCAAGGCAAATCACTATGCTTACCATCCAAGTACTGTTCTCAAACAAAAGTCCATAGGCATTCTTGTAAGTTACCCTTGAAAATATAATTACCATTCATGTGCATATGAGGGCCAACAAAAGGCATTTCATCTTGGGCATTGGTTAAACTTGAGTTTGACACTTGTACATCCTTGTATTTTACGAATATCCATGTGGGGTTGCTTTGTTGGTTACTTGTATGAATATAAGTCCTTATTTTTTGTTAGCCTCCCTCACCTATTGTATATAGAAAGGGAGGAGAAAGCTTTTGTAATCATATGATCATTGTATTCTATTCTTTATATTGTCTTGGTGAAGTCTTGTAAGGGGCAAGACCCCAGATTTCTTGAGGAAACCTTGGAAGATAGATGTTAGGGTTTAGGTGGAAATTGTTGAAGAAGACAAGGAGAGAGAGTTGTCTTGGATGTGCTTGGAGAGATTGCTTGTGTGATGTTGAGGTTTTCTCTTGTGAGATGCTATAATTTGAGTTATGCATGTAAATCTTAGAGAAAAACATGATGTTGGAGGTGATAGTTCTTGTGGTTCTTGTTTGTAGTGAACATGAAGAATAGAGCTAGCACCTTGAATGATTTTGCAATTGTAATGTTCCTAATTAGGCAAAACAATGATAAACAAAGCAATCGCTGACATGCATATAGAAAATTCAGAAATATAAGTAAACACCCATGTGATCACCAAAAAGCACCATCCAACTGAGCCATTTTATTATATATTTGGTGCAACAGTACAATGGATATGGAAGGGGTGCACCTAGGTTGGAGAATCCAATGCACAGATGCTAGAATGAGCTACCACGAAAATGCCTTGCGTTGCCAAGAGGAACTGCACTGTTTGCTTGAAAAGCACTGTTGAAAGACACACTTCCGGTGCTCAAAAAATTCAGCAAAATAGCTTGGGCTCCTTTCAATAAACCCACCAAAACCCATAAGGGTTTGGTCTAGTTCTGACCTCCAAAAATTGACCCCAATTACCACGTCCTCCTCAAACTGGCTGGGAAATACAGAGTTTCTGGAAATTCGCTGAAGCATCCCTCCATTCACCTCAAAAATGCTGAATGCTACTCCCCAGATGATTTCCTCAAATTCCCAGCGCAACCCAACTCACAAACTCTTCTCCTCAACCTCCCACATGTGCCTAGAAATTAGCTCCTACGTTGGCCCTGGGTAAGAAGAATTCGTCTTGCCTTAATGCAACAATCTTTGGCCCCAAAACTCCTCACCCAGCTTGGACTTCCCCTGGACTTGCTAAGAAAAATTTCTCTCAGCAAATGCCACCCATAATATAGCTAAAATAAGTGGTACGATATACCCTACTGCGTCCTCCTGGAGCACGAAATTGGCTGAATGAATGGCTGTACGATGCACCCTGAGCTCCACAAATCCTCCTCCAAAATGGCATGATTTTACCTTCCTAGGGTGGCACTTGTGGTCCACCGAAAGAAGGGTGAGCTCTCCCCTTGGAAAGCTTTGTGCTGAACAACATTGTGACCCGGCTAAGCAGCTCGAGCAACAAGAGAGAAATTAGATTGACAAAAGACCCCAATAGCTGCTAGGCCCCTTCTATTTATAATTTTTGAGCTGCCTTCCCATGTGGGCCCCTCCATCAAGCATTTCGACCTCCTACCTTAGCAAATCGAATTTCCCTCTAAGGAAATGCGTACTTCATGTGGGTGTGGCCCCCACATCCCACAAACAAAAATATTTTCGGCCTCCATCTCCTAAGTCTTGGTCCAAAATTTCGTGGGTCCCATAATAAACAAAATTGCCAAAATTGTGAAAGTAAATTCATGGAAATTATTCTAGGAAGGGATATTACAGTCCTTCCCTCCCAAATGTTGCTTGTCCCCAAGCAATTGCAATGCTGGATGTTGAAGTATGTGCTCACCCTCCCAAGTGGCATCCTCATCCGGTAAATTTCTCCAGTGTACCAAATACTCCCTGATGGTTCTGCTCCTCAGCTTCCTTTCTCTAGTCTCCAAAATGGCCTCCGGCTCTAAAACAAGATGCCCCTCATCATCTAGTGGAGGTAACTCTGTGGCTGCTGTCACCTGCTGTCCCAACACCTTTTTGAGGCATGAGACGTGAAAGACATTGTGGATCTTGCTTCCTGGTGGAAGCTCCAGCTCATAGGCCACCTCTCCAACTCTCTTAATCACCCGGTATGACCCATAAAAGCGGGGTTGTAGCTTCTTGGTCTCCTTCTGTTTTAGCGTGGACTGTCTATATGGCTGTAGCCATAGGAAGACTAAGCCCCCCTCCTCAAATTTCCTCTTGATCCTATGCCTGTCTGCATACACTTTCTGTTGATTCTGGGTTGTCAGCAGGTTGTCCTTGAGAGCCTTGAGGATGTCTTGGCTCTCTTGGATCCAATCTTTGGCCTTTGGGGCCTGATTGTCTCCAAAAACAAGGTCAGCAAAAGACAAAGCGTCATAACCATACAAAGCGTGGAAAGGTGACATACCAATGGACATGTGGTGGGTGGTGTTGTAGCAATACTTGCCCAAATGCAACCACCGGATCCACGACCTCTGCTGTCTGGTCACATAGTTCCGTAGGTAGCCCTCTAACCATTTGTTGACCCTCTCGGTTTGGTCGTCTGTCTGTGGGTGGTAACTGGTGCTGGGGGTGAGCTCAGTGCCCACTAATTGGAAAAGCTCCTGCCAGAATGCTCCCATGAAGCGGCTGTCCCTGTCACTGACTATGGTCTTGGGGAGACCATGCAAATGAAAGACCTCTTTGAAAAACAACTCCGCTACCTGTGAAGCAGAATACTGGGCTGGGATAGCAAAGAAGTGTGCATATTTGGTCAAACGATCCACCACCACGTATATACAATCTCTGCCCTGCACCATAGGAAGGCCCGTGATAAAATCCATAGAGATACTTTCCCATTTCCCCTCAGGAATGGGAAGTGGTTGCAACAACCCAGCCGGATGGGTCAACTCTCCCTTGTTCCTCTGACAAGCCTCACACTCCTGCACATACCTCAACACATCTCCCTTGAGGCCTTTCCATGTGAAGCGCTCTCTGACTGTCATGTATGTCTTCCGGAACCCCTGGTGTCCTAACAATGGAGAGTCATGGGTTGCATGGAGAATCCTCTCCCTCAACTGTGAACTCGACACCAAGAATATGCGCCCTTTGTAGTATATGATGTTAACCATCACCTTATAACACTCATCAACATGTGTACCCTCCAAAATATCACACACCTGCCGATCTTTGGAGTACTCCCAACAATTGTGTCTTCCAATCATGACAGATATTCATGAGTGAGAGTGTCGCGGGCCTCTTGAATAATGCATCTGCTAACACATTGTGTTTGCCCTTGACATACTCAATATCAAAATCATCGGCCTGGACCTTGCTGACCTACCTCTGCTGCCTGTCATTGAGGCCCTGCTGCCCCATAAAATGGCGAAGACTATTGTGGTTAGTCTTCACTCTAAATCTGTTGCCCACTAGATACTGTCGGAATTTGGCCAACGCATGCATAATGGCCAATATTTCCTTGTCGCAAATAGAGTACGACCTCTCATGCGAAAGGAGCTCTTGACTCTCAAAAGCGATGGGGTGGCCATCCTGTGATAACACTGCGCCAACACCCTCACTTGATGCATCACACTCCAAGGTGAAGGGCTGAGTGAAATCTGGGAGTGCTAATACTGGACAATTGCTCATCAGCTCCTTGACGCGCTCAAATGCTGATTGTGCTCTATCTATCCATGCGAAAGCCCCCTTCTTGGTCAAATCTGTGAGGGGAGCTACCAACTGTGAGAAACCCTTCACAAACTTCTTGTAATAGGTGCATATGCCCATGAAGCCCCTCAACTCAATCACATTCTAAGGCACTGGCCAATCCCGGATGGCCCTGATCTTCTCCTCATGCACCCTCTATTGAAGAATCAGGGGCAAATTAAGTTAGTAAGGTTCTTCTCACCATGATAACTTTTTGTGAGGTATTTTTAACTTTTTCCTTATTGGAACAATCTTCTCTTGCTATTATTAGAGTGTATCTTCTTAGTTCATCAAATAGATACCAAAACAAAAGAGACAAGAACACAAGATGTTGGCTTTCTGCCAGGGCCAAAACCTCTCACTCTTTGAGAGGAAAACCCACACAAAATTCTTCTTATAGAGATTCCAATTGACGAATACCAAGACCATGACCCTTGACCTATTAGGCCACTACAAGACCAAGACACCAATCCTCTTCTTGGTCATTGCTAAGATCATGATCATCACTGCTGCTACACCGAGGTCATCATTATTGCATTATTGATGTCATCACGGTTGCACCATTGCTGCACCTTCACTCAGATCATCCTTGCTGCACTTTCACCGAAATCATCATTGCTGCACCTCACCAAGATCATCATCGTAACAACGAGATCTCCCGAATCCAAGGACTCCAAAAGAAGGTATAGAAAAGAGAGGCCTCAAGTTGAATGCTTCAATTGCCACAAGCATAGTCACTATGCTTGAGATTGTCCGGAAAAGGGAGATGCTCCATTGTCCAACTACTGTTGAAGAATCTAGGGCATCTATGTATAGTGAGATTCCTTTGACGATGATTGCAATTTGTGAGGTACTTTTTATTTTTCTTATTAGCACAATCTTCTCTTACTAGTATTAGTGTGAGTTCTCTTACTTCATCAAACAATTATAAAAAACAAAAGAGACAAGAACACAAGATGTTGGCTCTCTGTTAGGGAAAAACGTCTCTCCTAGAGAGGAAAATCCTTCTGCAAATTTATCTTATTGAAGCTTCAATTGACAAATGCCAAACCCTAGACCCCTGACCAATAGATCCTCCAAGCACAAGACACAACCTCTCTTCCTTTTGTCCTTCAATCAATGCCGCCTTCTGCTTTGCACCTTGATCTCTTCCTTCACACTTCTTTCAACAACTAAGGGCTCTTTTTCTGGCAATTGCCGAAACCCTAGGTCTCCTTAGAGACCTCTTGTTTGGAGTCTTCCTTTTCTTCTCTACTTCGCTTGGCAATCTTCTCTTCCATGACACTTAGGCTAGAGAATGAGACCTTCCCTGAGAGATATTTCTGAATTGAGATGCTGATCCTCTTTACCCCACTACAGGTCTGATTTCTTCGCACGTGTGGCTGATTATGGCACAATATTTCCTTTCTAGCTTGCTCCTTTCCTCCTCTTGAGATGGAACCATTTCGCTTGATATGGAGGCCTATTTGAGACCTCTTTTTAGCCCAATCAAAACTTCTTGGAGGGCTGCAATTTCTGACTTGTTGCAGCAGCAGAATGTCCTCTTTTCCTTTGCACATGTGACAGAGAGGAGCCCTAAAACAGTCCAAAACTTTCAGATTTCTTTCTTCTCTCCTTCGCTGCCCTAGAAGCACCCTTCTTGCTCTTTTTTGCACCTCTTTCATGCCTCTTCTTTTCACTGATTTCAGAGATCACTTGATGGTCTAATGGTGAGGTCGTACTGCTCTATATATAGGAGTCCGTCACTCCTTTAGGCCAGCTTGATCACCCGGTGAGGCTGACTTGACATTTGTGCATAAAAATTCATTTCTTGAGCCAACTTGAAGAGGACACTCGTCTTTGCTTTGGAAGATCTTCTTTGACATATTTCTTTGACTTTGATACATATGTTTAAATAGTGTAACATGCCCACATGGGTCTTCAACAATTACATTGACTCTTTGACTTTCCTAAAAGCACTCAAACATGTGCTTGACCTATTAAATGAGCAAGAAACTCATTTTACAATTTACAAAAATAATATTTCTTTTCTTTTACAAGTACAAAGATCAAAATTGCATTTATGAAGACCTAACATAGTTACACTTTCTTCAGCACTCACTCTTAACTAGGGAGGTATTCATAAATCATTACAAGGTGTTTGGACATTTTCAATCTAAAGAATTCACATAAGAGAGATTGGATTGACAATCCATCTGTTATAGCATCGTAGTAACCAACATTGTTTCCACAACAAGGACTTGACTGACAACGCTATCTCTCAATAGATCAGAGCACAATGTTGGCGAGACCAATGACTATAGACACCTTCATCATTGTCTCTCAAGGTACATACCCACCTGGGTGTTCACTGAGTATGACCTTCTAGGACTATTCTTATCTTGGGTTCCCAACCCTCAAAGTATATTAGTCCTCTTGCCTACTCTTCTCTTGGATTCCCTACACCTCCTCAAAGAGCATCAGATGCTAGATGATTACCCAATCCTCCATTCTTTCTTCCCAAGTGAAGAAAAGAATGTTGTGTCTATCTCTCCCTCTCAACTAAGATATGCCCATTCCTGTGAAGGAATGTACCCAAACTTCCTCTAACCAAGAACTTGCCCAAGGTCCCTCTCAATTAGGGACTTGTCAGGGCTTCCTCTTAACTAGGGACTCTCTTATACATCAACAACTTCTTCTTATGGGTCCTTTAGCTGCTTGATCAATTTCTTTCCTTGATGTCATGAAGTTCATTTGAGATTCTTTCTTGTAGGGCATCAACCATCGAACACCTTCCTTCTTGGTTTGTCATGTCATTCCTTTCTTCATGGAAAGTGGTCTTCTTGATAAATATTCAGAACCTTCGTCATATGGCTACTTCTTCTTCATCATGTTTCTTTCAGGAATTCCCATCCACCACAGGAATGCTAGTTATACTTGTACTTACAACCCTTGTTCCAGTAGCCGTGCATGAACCTATCCAAATATTATTCAAGAAGTCAAAGCATAACATTAAATCAAATAGTACCTTACGAGATGGCTTTCCATCATGACATCTTGCTGGCTTGAATCACCAACATCCTCCATTTTCACATCTCCAAGGCCTTTCCAAGTGTTAAGGGTCCTTTGATATTTTTCTTGTTTAGTTAGAATTCTCACGCCTTCTTCTGGGAGATACCTTCAATAAATCTATTGGATGTTGATTCCTAGTGTCCATGGTGTCCTTTTGATCCCTGATCTCTTTTCTTATGTGCTTCTTCATAGGTTTCTTAGGCAACCTACTCATACTCCTTATGAGGACATTTCTCATATTGACCTTCATCAGTGTGTGAACCATGCCTTCATGCACATTTTCAATGAAAGAGATCTATCCTTTTCTTCTTGATCATGCTTCCAGAGCAATTCCCCATGCTCATTAACACAAATGATGACATGGCTTAACTGAAAACATAGATTCATACATACCTCATTTTAGTTCTTTCTTTGATCATCTCAGTTTCCTTTGTCAACTTCCTAGATTTAGATTACCTCGATCCCCTTTGCTTTGTTACATCTTTCCTTGCCTGCATATCATCCTTTCTTGAATCCCCATAAGTGGAATTCCTATAGAGACATCTGGTTTCCTGAAAGTCATTAACCTTATATTGAAGATTCCATCGGAGGATTCTAGTAGTCCTCATCCTGCAAATGCTCCTGCTGATGATGGTGACCTTCCAAGATGATTCTTCTTGATCATGATCATTCCTTTATGCCTTGATGAGGTTATCCAATGGCTACATCCTTCCTACATGAATATCTTTATCTGAGCTATCTCTACATAATGGTCCTATATTCCTGAAGATGCCATTCTCATAAATCATGCATTCTATCCCACTGCTACACGTTCCTATGATACCCAAAACTTTAAAGAAGACTTATGTGAAGAAGTTGATTTCAATCATAGTAGAGATCTGGAGGGTCCTCCTGCTTCTTATCTTCTGCTTTCACTTCTTGGGTAATGTGAGCTTCTTCTCGTTTCCTCTTATTGTTGTCCTTCTTAAACTTAAGACAATCCCTCTTATAGTGTCCATACCCTTGGCAACCAAAGTATTGGACTTTAGACATATCCCTTTTACCCTTTCTCTATGGACCAAATTTGCCAAATTTCCATTTTCTCTTGGCCATAGCAACAAATGCCTGCTCCTTTGATCCCACATCATCTTTGTCTTTGCACCTAGTTTCCTCAATCTTGCATAGAGACCAAAGTTCATTCAACGGGGTGGCTTCCTTCTTGGCATATATACTTGCTGTGAAGTTACCCCATTCCTTAGGTAATGCATTGAGCACTATAGTTGTCATCTCTCTGTTTGACATGACTTCCCCTAGTTCTTGCAGTTGGGCTCTCACCTCAGAGATCTTCATGAAGTAGGGAGCTATTCCTTCTTCCTTGGATATCTTCATTTTATATAGTTCATTATGTAACGATATCAGTTCTCCAACTGTACTAACTGAGAATAACTCCCCCAACTTATCATAGATTTCTTTAGATGTTTCAAGTTTGGAAACATAAGGAATGAGAGGGTCCTTGATGGATTCCATCAGAATCCTTTGAGCCCTTGTTTCATCCTTATTATACTTTGCTAGGGCTTGAGTTTGTTCCTTAGTAGGAACAATTGACATAACTTCTCCTAGTTCTTGCAGCTGGTCTCTCATCTCAGAGACCTTCATGAAGTAGGGAGCTATTCCTTCTTCCTTGGATATCTTCGTTTTATATAGTTCATTACGCAACGATATCAGATCTCCATCTGTACTAACTGAGAGTAGCTCCACCAGCGTATAATAGATTTCTTTAGATGTTTCAAGTTTGGAAACATAAGGAATGAGAGGGTCTTTGATGGATTCTATCAGAATCCTTTGAGCCCTTGTTTCATCCTTATTATACTTTGCTAGGGCTTGAGTTTGTTCCTTAGCAGGAACAATGACACTCCCTTTGACGTAGTCCAAAAGTTCATTCTCCTTTAGAAGTAGATCAATCCTCTTTTTCCATGCAAGGAAATTAATAGTCCCAACCAATTTGTTGCTTTCCTTGCAGAAAGACATTTTGATATTTTCAGAAGAGGACATAAAAATACTTACTTGAGAGTGTTGGTGATGAAGAGATCTTGCTGCTTTCTTGAAGATTTGATGACTTGACTTATTAGATCTTGGAGTTCTTCAAGGTACCTTATGATAGATTTGCTTATTGTTGAAAACTTTTCAATGTGTAGATTTGGAGATCTTCAATGATGGGCCTGGATATAAGTTCCTTCCTTTGAAGATGATGAGTTTTGATGCAAACCCTTCTTGGATGAACCTTCTTGTAGATACCTTTAGATGGAAGGCTTCCTTATTTATTTGTTCCCAGGATGGTAGTCCTTCTTGATGGATCTAGGAGAGGTGATGTCCTCCTTGTTTTTGGTGGATCTTGAACTCTTGCTTGTAGATTAGATGCTTCAACCTTTGTGTGCCCTTGCTTCTTGATCTTAATGCTTCAATCTTCTATGTGCTCTTGAGATGCCCTTCCTTGATGTGTCACCTTAGCTCTGATACCATGTTGAACAATCTAGGGCATCTATGTATAGTGAGATTCTTTTGACGATGATAACAATTTGTGAAGTACTTTTTACTTTTCTTATTAGCAAAATCTTCTCTTACTGTTATGAGTGTGAGTTCTCTTACTTCATCAAACAATTATCAAAAACAAAAGAGACAAGAACACAAGA